>JAPSGF010000054.1:898108-964445 GCA_035772895.1 Perdix hodgsoniae
CCGCGGCTCCGGCCCGGCCCGGCCCCGCCCCGCAGGTGCGAAGCCGCGGTGCGGTGCCGCGTGGCGGCGCGCCACGAGTTCCTCCGGCGGCGGCGGAGCGGCGGGGGTCGAGTGATGGCCGTGGGAGCGCGGCGGGGCGCTGCGCTTCGGCCGCCCGGACGTTTCGGAGCTGCCGGCCGCGCGAGCCGCCCGAGCCCGCTCACCATGACGGCGTCGGCGCGGTTACGGCGGGCGCAGCGGGCGGCTCGTGCCCGTGTCTGACTCGGGTCCCCGCTCCGCCTCGAATTCTCGCAGTGCGGTGACTCCCGGGCTGCCGCTCGGGTGCCGCTTTGTCAAACGCTCGCGGTCGCTGAGAGCCGCCCTCTGCCCCGCTGTCATCCGCTGAGCACAGCTGTGCCTCTCTGATGCCTGGTGCTGCAGGCGGTGGCAGCCTCTGGACTTAAACCGGCACAGGCGGGAGGCTGTGGGTAAGGAAAGAAGCATCCATAGAAGCATCCTTCCTAGAGCTGAGCTTTCCGTCCTCCGCAGCTTCCCTCCCTGGCAGCAGGCAGCTGTGCTGCAGTGATGGCAGGGCAGCGAGGGCTCCGGCTGCTCGGTGTGTGTGAGCTGTGTTACATCGCAGGGCGAAGCTGCAGAGGAAAGCCTCAGAAAGAAGGGGCAATCGCTGAGCAACCGCCGAGCTTGAACGCTCTTTAGAAACTGGAAGTCTGTGGTTAGTGGTTTTCCTTCTCTGAGCGCAATTCTTTCCTCGTGCCTCTCCTGCAGTCGGCCCGCAGGAGCAGAAGGAAGCAGCACGATGTGTTCTTCGTGCTGTCCTGCGCTCAGCCACATCCCCGGCTTTCTCTTGAATGCACCCAAACGTCTGCTTGGATCTGGGATAGCATTTCTCTGTGCCAAATCAGTGCTAGAGTCTTTGTACTGTTGTTCTTTTTCCCAGCCTGTTTGCATCCTGCCTGTCTCTGAGGCTTTATGACTTTCTGAACATTGCCTGTATTTTGTGAAAGGACGGCAGGCAGTGGAGGCTATTCCTCTTCCTAAGCCTGGCTCCAGTGCAGTGTTGGTTGCACAGTCTCTGCAGGAATATCCTTTTGAGTGTGTAATTCCTTCCTGGTAGTCAAGTTGTTCTCTGCTGAATAAGGTTTGTCTCTTTTCCTGTTCTGGGAAGTTCAGTGAATTACCCGAAAGTGCAGAAATGTTAAGTGCTGAGTCAGTGGCACGAGGGGAATGGTAACGTGCCTTCCTGGCGTCGCATGGCTGCAGGAATTGTCACATTTGGCCCACCTGCACCTGAAATCTCTGCTCCATGAATGGTGCAGCTCTAACCATGCCATCTTCTGTGAGAATATTGTTTTCTTCTGCAGAATGTGGAGGAGCATGTGCTGATGTCAGGCCCGGAGGGAAAAAATGGGGGTTTAGGATGTTAAAGTTCAATTTGGGAACCCTAAACACTGGGGTTACAGTGTGCCTGGTGTAATTCAGGGCTGTTCTTTACCAGGGACGCAGCAATCTTTGTTTTCTTTGATGTAAAATGGTTACTGACATTGCCTTATTCCTTTATACAGGTGAAGAAGTCTGGAGATGCCTGGGATGCGGGGACCTCATTGCTGCTGGTCAGCGCCTCTACAGGACAGTTAATGAAGCTTGGCATGTTTCCTGTTTCCGGTAGGTGCAACTTTATAGCTTGTTCTGCTGGCTTGGAGAATGGTGGATGCAGCCCCGATGGTAACAGGAGGTTGGTCCTGAAGCCGTACCCTGCTGTCGGCTCTGTGCCTGCCCTGCCCTGCAGCCTGTGCAGAGGCAGCGCGCTGCTGGTCGCAGCCATGCCTCAGTACCCACAGCAGCCCTTTGGAACTGACCTTCAGTTCTGGCTGCGGTCTGATGCTGCCTGGCAAGGTGCTGCCACGCTGACGCACACACATACGGGAATACAGATAAAGTGCAAATGGAGGCTCTGATTTGCTGCTGGTAGCAGAAGCCACGGCTTGCGTCTTTGTCTGCAGTTGCATTCCAAGGGATTGCCCAGGCCATCTGAGCTCCCGGCGCTGTCTCCATATGTGGTAGGTGCAGGAGCAATGTCAGGGCGTTGGGAAAGCTGCTGATTTGGCAGAGGGGGCTCTTGCATTTCTTGCAAGTTCGCAGTCCAGTTTTCATACTCCGGAATAACATTTCTGAAGGGGCTTATGTTTGTCAGAGGAGCAGGAGCTTCTGTTGGCTTCTGGGTAGGAACAACTGTGTCTTGAGTCTGGAGAAGTTAATGTTTTGGACCCTGTTAAAGCAAATTTGGACCCTGTTAAAGCAAATAGAGGGTAAAGGAAGCCAAAGTGTGGCTTTGGAGGAATGTTTGCTGTGCCAAGGCAGGCATCTGTCCCATTGTGTTTAATTTATTACTATAAAAAGACTTGGTTGAATTATTATGGTTATTGGTGTATTTTTTAAAAAAGCGAAGCATAGCAGGCTGCCAAAGCGACGTTAGCTCTGTTGACTTGGAAAATGTTGTTAGTTAGAATGCCTTGTTAATCACAGCTACTGCTCCATATCACTGCAAATCCCAGTCTTTCTGCTCTGAGTATTTGTGTTCAGCTATGTTGTGTCAGCTTCACTGAGCCCTGTTTTTCTCTTCCCTCTAACAAAGCTGGTGTCCTGTTGTGGAGCTTCCCTAGATTCTCCCAGTTGGCCAAACTCCAATCTGTGTGTGCAAGCCTTTCTTCTGTGCCTTCTCTTCTACTGTTTCTGATGCGAGTCCTGATTTGTAAATGCCGGGCTGCTTCTTGTTGAGGTCAGTGACAGCTGGAGGCAAACCCTGCCCCGAATGGCACCGAGCAGAGGATGTTATACTGTAGTTTATATTGTAGAATGGAAGTCTTTTTTTTTTTTCCTTCCTTTTGATTTTCCATAGAAATGAAGATAACAGCTTTTCTCCTGAGATGTGCAGTAACTTGCTGATGCTCTTGCCCTCGTTACTTTTGGCTAGCTCTGCTGCCCAGCTCAGAGGCCCAGTGCTGAGTGAACAATTGGAGCCTGCACCAGAGGAAGCTGCCCTTCCCTTTTGCCTCGTTCCAGGCTAGCGCCGTTCATGCAAACACATTCCCAGTTTGCACACTGTTCTCCTTTCTCTTCTGTTATCCCCAAGCCGTGCTGGGCAGCAGTCTTGTGCTTGATATCCCAAAGCCAAACTTTAAAAAGCCTCTAATGGTAGGAGCCTTTGGCAGCCAGTAGCTGTGAGTTCCGGCAGCTCTTGCGGAGTGTTTTTTACAGTCTTCCTGTGGATTAGCTGCGTCTCTGGCCTGGCACATGATTTCTCTAATGCTGATTGGCACTGATCCAGGCTCGTTAGATCTGTTAAGCTCGTTAGCTTGGTCAGGCAAGGCTGCTGATCGTGCTTGGCACTGGCGGTAGCTGACGTACATGGACGTCTCTGAGGGTTTAAGTTTTTTGTCACTTCCCTCCTTCCTCAAGCTGCATGCACAGGAGCTTTGTCCCCAAAACCTGTGTTTTATCTGGTGTGGCTCGGAGGGACAAGCAAACCCCTACTGATATATCTTGGATATTTTATGTTGTTCTTTGGCTTGAATCTGTTGGGTTAGAGCTGGCTGTGGAGTCTTCCTTTAGATGTTTCTGACACAATCTCTGTTGTGAATTAACTCTGTGCTCTTTTTTGCCTCTGTAATCTGTTGAGTTAGCATCCATTTCAAAGGTCGGTTTTTTTTAATTGATAAGTGCCTTCCCTGGATTTGGAACTATATTGCATAAGAACTCAAACTTAGATAAGGAAATACAGAGGTGACATGCTGTCTTTTTCCTAGATCTGGATCACTTTTACCAAAGGGAAATATTGGAAGAAGAATGTGTGTTTATTTTTTACTACCAAGACCATGCTGTTCATGGGCTTCATCCAAAGAAGCATGGCCAGCAGGGCAGGGAGGGGATCTGCCCCTCTGCTTTGTGCTGTCAGACCTCACCTGGACTGCTGTGTCCAGATGTGGGGCCCTCAGTACAGGAGAGACTTGGACCTGATGGGGTGCATCCAGGGGAGGGCCATGAAAATGCTCCAAGGGATGGAAGAGCTCCCTGTGAGGACAGGCTGAGCTGGGGCTGTGCAGCCTGGAGAGGAGAAGGCTCCGGGGTGAGCTGAGAGCAGCCTTCAGTATCTAAAGGGGTCTATAAGAAAGAAGGGGACAGACTGTTTGGCAGGCTCTGTTGTGATGAGACAAGGGGAAGTGGTTTCAAACAAAAACAGGGGAGATTTAGATTGGATGTAAGGAAGAAGTTGTTTACAATGGGGCGGTGAGGCACTGCACAGGGTGCCCAGAGAGGTGGTGGTGCCCCATCCCTGCACACAGCCACGCTCAGGGAACAGGGCTGTGAGCCCTCATGGAGCTGTGGGTGTCCCTGTGCACTGGATGGCTTTTAAGGATTCCTTCCAACTCAAACCATTTTGTGATGTGAATAGGATGGGATGGGAAGACTCATATGCACAGTTTTGTTATGGACACAGCATTACTGGAAAATACAGTATTGATTATTTGAAAACTACAGATTCAGATCAAGTCTGCTGGATACATTCAAGTGGAAAATGCTTCTGGATCCAGATGAAGGAAGTTATTGAGAATGGTGGTAGGAATCCCTGCTGTAGCAGAGTGCTTAAGAACTTTTTAGGAAGGAAGACGGCTGAGGTTAAGTTCCTTCCGAGCTGAAATAACAGAGGATGTATATTATTATGGTCTATAAAATGAATCTAATTTAAGTAGCCAAGCAACACAGGCTTGCTGCAGAAATCTCAAACAAAAGCCAAACCCTCCACATTAGGGAAAAAATGTTCAAAGTGTATCTTCAAAATACTCAAGTCTACCAAATGTGATGGATTTCTAAAGGTTCAGATTTAAATACAGACTATTTAGTTTATACCCCAAACAACAACAACAAAAAAAAATTAAAAGCTGAAAATCATGAGGAGCTTGCAGAATGGAGTCTTGATTCTGGAAGAGGAAAGGAAAACACGGGGGATTTTGTATCGATCCAAACTTTTTTCATTAGTTGGCCTAAAGAACCGAGGGACTGAAGATGGGGATGACCATAAACCATTAATTCAGCTTGGGCCAATATTTCCATTTTGCTGAATGCAGCAGACTTTTATGCATATGCAGCTTGACCTGGAGAAAACTACTGATGGCTTTATGAATTAGTTTTAAAAATAATATTATAAGACAGTTAATGCTAAGTTAGCAGTATAAATGGTTGATTTAAAAAGTGCAAGCTTTTGATATCCAAATATACATTAAATCTTTTCATGCTGATGGGGAGTTATATCATTATATGTGACCAATTTCAAGTAGCAAATTGACTTTCTGGTGTAATATATTAGCCACAATTAAATACAGTCCTGAAATCCATAAGAAACTGCTTCCAACTGTTAATAGAACACTAACATGAAGTCTAAACAAATAAAATTTGTTTAAATCACAGTATAAACTGATGTATTATTTAAAGTTAATTCATATGACAGATTGTTTTTGTATTCAAGTGCTTGCACTCTTCTTTTTTAATTAAACTTTCCTGTTGCCCTTTACTGGATCTAGGAGCTGCTGCAAAGTGCTGTCAGCTCCAGCAGGCTGCTTTCTCTAAACAGGAACTTGAAAAAACAGAGCAGTTTTGGCAGAGCGCAGAACTGGCTCTGCCTCCCGTGGGTATTCTGAAGCAAATGTGAAACAAATCACCTTTCTGCCCATTTCTCAGCAGACGTTGAAAGGAGGTTCTTCCCGGAATCCCCCGCTGCTGCCCTTGGTGTTGGTCTGCAGCATGACAAGTGTCTGCTGCTGGAGCACAGGGCTGGATTCACCGTGCTGTGTGCTGATGGGGCGCCCGAGTCCCAGGCTACAGAGGAGAAAGAGACCCACAGTTCATTTGCAAATTCTAGTGACTTGATTTTCTTCTAGAGGCGTGTGATTGTTGTTATTTTTTCTACACTGAATAGTGTATTTTGTATGTTACAGAAATATTTTTGCTCAGCAAAACTTAATGAATCGCCTAGATTCATTTTACATTTGGGGGTGCAGGAAGGCAAACCTGGCAATCTTGCATGTGTAATTTCTTATGTGGAGCTAGTTGAGTATCTTACAGAGGTTGAAGGATAAACTAGATGCCTTCTGAGGGTATTTCCCAGATCTTTTTCCTTTGGTTCTTAGGATACCTAATAAACTTACCCTTCTTTGAAGCAATATAGTGAAGCAATACAGCTTAGGAATGATCACAAAACTGGTCAGCTAATGGGTCACCAGGCAGTGTGCCATCACTACAGCTTATCCATCTCTCAGGCTACGTCTACTAGCACTTCACTATCCTTAATGTTACAACTTGGTCAGTCTTCAGAAATCTGGCTGTCATTTGAATCCATTTCTTCTAGTTGTCTTCACAATGGATGTGGAAAGCAAGCTTTTTAACCCCCCTTCTGTTGTTCAAGTAACCTTTTCCTGTTTGCAAGCAGCAATCATGTCTCTTGTCAGTCTTGGCTAGACTGAGCTGAAGAAGCCCTGGATCTAGTTCTTCCTCATAGGCTGTGTATAGACTTCAGTACAGCTCTCTTGGTTCAAATTGTTTGGCACAGGCCTTCATTTTCTGAGAGCTGCTTCCTCCCCACAGACAACTGGACAAACAGATGTGCAGTGACAGGATGTGAAGCTGAAATGTACAGATATTGGCAGATAAAGATGTAAGCACAGGTATGTTTAAGATGTATTTGAAATGAGGTGGTGGTTGCTACTTCAAATCTTCCCTTAACTTTTCCAGCTGTGAGCACAGTCAGGTTTTGTACACACACCAGGTGAATTTGGGAGCAGTAGCAATGAAGGTGAAATAAGACTGGAACAGGAAAAGTGGGATCTTCCTGGTCCTTCTGTAGTTTCTGGGAATTGCATAAAGCTATCAGAGCCTCAGAGGTGTCAGCTCCTCTCCACTAACCTTGCAGGCCCCCAGGAATGCCTCTTTACGGATTACTCCATCAGCTTTGAAATAGAGCAGCTCGCTATCAGATGTAGGTAGGAGTAGTTGCTAAGTGCCTGTTTGCACACAGGTTACCACAACTGCTCAGGAATTTAAAAATCCAAAGGAATTGAGTAACGCTTTGCAGGTGCAAGTGGCCACATTCCTCAGGTGAATCTTAGCAGCTGTTGGAGACATGGATAACAGCCCTTTGTATCTAGGGGAGCTGGAAGTTCCAGTCTGAGCTTTTTAGTTAACTTGTGCAGCTTGTCCTTTAGGACACTGTTATCAGAGAATGCAATATCAGTGTAATTACAGTTACTCACAGACCAGTGTGTGCCAGGCTTTCCACATGAGTGGGATGGGATCCTTCCCCCAGAGAGTTCAGCTGTCTGCACAGGTAAAGCAGCAAGCGAGGAGGCAGGTAAAGATGCTGTGTGCCAGCCCTGCTGCCACCAGTTACATGCTGTTATCATTTACAGATCAGAAGTTGCTGCTTCTGGAATTATGTATAATCTATGAGGTTTCAAGGAAGCTCAGTTTCTTTGGTTTGCTTCTCAGGGTGTAGGTATTTAGTAGGTCTGCAGCCATTAGGTACGTCTGGGGGATATGTGAGCTCTCTTTCCGTGATGCTGGATACTGAAAGGCATTACTGTCTGAAGTTCTGCTGCTGTTTGGAGCAGAGGTGCAGTAACGAAGATGAGCTGCACTTGACTGTTGGTTTTGGTTTACTGGAGAGCTGTGTGCAAGAGCTTTCACTCAGCGGTGTGTGCGTACCGAGTGGTGTTTGTTTCAGTGCCTGATGTCAGGAGCTTGGCTCCGTCTTTCAACACCAGTGAAGCATATGTTAGGTGTGAGTGCCTTGGAAATACAATGAGGTGTTAGGATTGTATTGAAGAATTTGGAATGCCTCCAAACTGCACCCATGCTGAAACAAAGACCTGCTGCAGCCTCTTCAGGCATCAAGTGGTGCCTTTTCCCCAGCTTACACCAGTCCACGCACACACTGAAGTGCCTGTCTGTGCCAGGGTAAATCTGTGTATCCTAAGGCTGGCAGATAGGCTGAGCGCTGCCTTGTCTTAGATATGCTATTGGACAGAATAAACTGTAGTAAATAAGGTGTCTAGCCGTGCAACCAAACCTTTCTGCTTAAAGTTCTTATTCACTTGAGTATCACAAAGCTACGATGCATTTTTCTGGGGATGAAGCTGTAGTGGTGCTTTGCAGCTCAGTTTGCATGTTGAGTCACTGTTGAAGCTTTTCACGTGTTCCCTTCACTGGCCAGCTGTAATGTTCAGGCTTATATCTCTGGCAAAAATCACCGTGCAATTCCACAGCATGGGAAGGAAAGCAGCCCCTGTTGTGCAGTAGAGATACTGTGTCAGCATTTGCAAGAGAGAAATACAGATACTTGACCTCAGATTGTTAAAAAATAAATTTGCTTTGGTACATGTTGGTGTTCAGAGATGGTATCGGTAAAATTACACAGAAAAGGTCCCCTCCACCTGCTCATCAACATTCTTGAAGTGCAGTCATTTTGGCAGGAATTCAGATCTAGAATGAATGAATAGATTAACACCTTTTCCAGAGCCCCATTACCAGGGCTGTTGTGTTCTCAAATAGGTCATATAGACAAAAGCAAGAAATAAGAAGAGAATTCTGCATAGGACAAGGTAAGTTACTGACTGCTGCTGGGGCTCACTGCTAAAGTAAAATCATTTTGATAAGATGTTTCCTGTTTAAAATAGACATTTGGACTGCGTGTCCTTTGGCTTTAGGGAAGTCTCAGACAAAATCCCTTCCCAGTTGCTTGGCTGTCTGGGTGGTTTTTATTACTTTGAAGTTAGGCTTTATCTGCTGGCTTCATTCACAGACTAGCTGGCTGCTTATCACATCTGTGGATCAAAACTTCAAAGGTTTGTCTGTAAGGTTGGGATTTATGAGGTCACGTGGAATCCCCCTTGGAGGGAGTTCAGCCCGCGGTAGCAGTTCTGTGGGGAAGAGCCTTTGTCTGTAGGTGATACTGAGGCAAGGAGGGGCCCTGCGATGCACCCGAGGTATGTGTGTGTTGTGGGGTGGTGCCGATAGCCAGGGGAGTGCTGGGTTGTGAGCACTGGTCCATTTACAGCACGCAACATATAGAGAATGTGGGAGACCAGAGCGCATTCCTAGACACAGACTCACCGTGTTGCTGCTTCCAGTAGGGCTGTGTGAAATGTCAGAAGGAATTAGATCCATGCTGGAGCTGACAGCCACACTGGGCTCTGCAGCGCTTTGCTGTGCTTTTACAGCCAGGCTTAGAAACTGCACCGAATGAGGGAAAAGGGAGAAAATTATGCATATATTTGTTATTATTTTCATGAAGATGGCTGTTTAAGAAAGAAGGGGGGAAAAATGCTGCCTGGCTTTCTGCTTACTTCAATAGCAAGCGGCAGCTGTCAAATCTGTAGCCAAGGCTCAGCCCCAAGCATCCATCAGCAGTATGCCAACAGATGTGAGCATCTCCAGTAAAAGCACATCTGAGTGGTGTTGCCTCTGGAACACAGCACGATTTGCAGACTGTGCTCAGGCATGCCAGGCTTTGCTGACTGTACAGAAATGGGAGGGCTCAGTGCAGCAGCATACATTTGTTGCATCTCAGTTTCTTGCTAACAGTTTTAGCTGATTTGGCCACTAGAGATCACGCTTGGCTTCAGAGCAAGCAGAGCGATGTAACTACATGTGCTGCAAGCAGCAGAGAGTACTGCCTGTGCTGATTTATACCTCTCAGCTTCCTTCCAGGAGATGCAGATTAGGTTAAGTGATTGAATGATCTCTGTGTTGAACGTGTTGGAAGAAAAGTTACTTTTCCTTGGATGAAGCACCCTGGGAAGTTACTTTCTAGAAGAGGATGGCCAAACAGACTGAAGGTACTGTGAAGGCAGTATATCCCAGCTCACTGTCTGGGATTTAGGGAAGTATGCAGTAAACATTAATCTGAAGGGGACGTGGCTAGCTGTCTTCCTTAGTCTCAGCCTTCCTTGATTTGTCCATCAGAAAGTGGCACTGCTGCAAAGAGTGGCTTCAGGTTAATGACTCGGCATAAGCGACCCTCGTTCAGCACTTACTAATGCAGCCCCCTTTGGATCAAAGCTCCACCCACGCCTTGCTGAAAAGTAGAGCTTATTCAGCCTCTGCAGCCACGCGCTGTCCTCCTGCAATGGCTCCTCCTCCCCTCCCACCCTTGGGTGGATCCAGAGAAGGGAAAACTTGACAATAGTTAGCGAGCAGCAGAGCTCAGAAGAACTATTGCAGAAGCATGTCTAACTAGGCTGGGTAGCAGTCATTCTATCCTCCCCAAGGGTGCCGGTACTGCTGAGTGCAGGAGAGGATGGTTTCTGCCATGGGAGCCAGGAAAAATCTGAGAAGGAATGAGCAGACGAGAGACCTGGCATTCCTTGGGCAGCTTGAAAGAGAGGTGAGGTGTCTGAATCAGCGCAAGATTAAATGAGCACTGGCTGCTGCCATGTTGGCAGAACAGAGCCGTTCAGAGGCAGTTGGACAAGTTTGTGGCTGAGCCGGTTTATCCACTGTTGAAGATGGGAAGTTACTTGTCAGCCCCTGCTTACTTCGCTCCCAAGGATCCCTTTCGGTAAGTCTTGCATGGGATTAGCAGTTGATCTTCAAGTTGTCATTTCACCCCTGTAACTCTATCCTAAGAGTTAGCATGTGAGGTGCGAAGAGTGAGGTCTGGGCTTGTGTGCAGGGAACAGCTGGCCTCAACCCAGGGTGCTTTGAGGAGAAGTGCTGCTTACCAGCCTCCCTCTTTGCTCTGCGAGAAAAGGCACCAGTGTTGCAGAGCTGTCTGTGTAGCCCAGGCAGGCAGGCTGCTTTACAGAGCAGTAATACACGCTGCTTTCCCCTGTGCTTCGCTCCACTGCCGAAGGAATGAGATTGATTACTGTGGCTGCTGCTACTTGCATCTCTTCCAGTGCTGCTTTACTGGGGCACAGTATGGGCTGAGGGAGTGCCACATGCTGCTGTGGAGTTCAAGGAGATGATGTAATCTGCAGTGAGGCAATCCATAATCTTGTTTGAGAAGGAAATAAAGTACCTTGCAGGTAACTAGGGACCTGCCACACACTTCACTTAAGTGGAAATGATTCTTGTCCCGTGATATTTTGGTTTGTATTAACAACCATTTTTGGCTCGGTCAAACAAGTGAGACTTGAGAAAGGCTACAGAATGAGGCTTTGATTGCATTACATCTCCATGGTGAAAGCTGTTAGCGGGGCTGAGTGCAGCCAGGATGGTGACTGATGCTAATGTGCTGATAAGGTGAATAAATGGGGGCTGGCAGTTCCATTGTCTCTCTCCTGTCTCCTCTGCCTGGATTTGCACATTATTGATTCTGTTCCTACAAACACTGCTGTACTGATTTAGAGGTGGGTAGCCTTTTGTTAGCACAGAGTAGGATAGGAGTAAATGCTGCTGTGCAATGGCGAAACTTCAGTAGCAACTTTCTGAGAAAGCATCCTCTTTCAGAAGGCAGGTGAGCAGCCATTCATTATTTGTACTGCGTAGAGAGCATCATGCTAAGCCATAGGTACACCCACTAAATGGCATGGAAATAGCTTTGCATAGTCAGAGCTTAAACATTATGTACTTAGTCTGTGTTTTGTTGCATCTGTGCTTCTGTGGCCAGTATCTCTTAGAGCCAGAGCAAACACTTGTGCTGGGCCCAGCTAGAAGCCTTTGGGTTAGCTGCAGGCTGGAGTTATGCAGCCCGTCTGCAGCCTGTCCTCTTCCCCTCTGCCTGCAGAATTGGAACCGCAGTCCTTTGGAGCCTGCCTGGTGGTAACTGATCCAGCCTGACAGTGTGTGGGGGGTAGATTTTATTAATGAGCCCTTCTCAAAGGGATCGTCTCTTCAGTGCCAGGGAAGTCTTTGCTTCCATGAGGGTATTGGCTTTCATTTAGATGTAAAAGAGATGTCCCATGGATTGAATCTCCATCTCACTGAAAACCAGGCTGGGTATGCGGTGCCACTTGATCTTCCCACTGCCCCCCACAAACCCAAGCAGCCATCAAGCACCGATTTGTGAACTCTTGCTGCGGCATTACATTCTCAGGGCCTCGCTTTAGGTGCTGATGGGGCTCCTGGAGGATGACTACAGGAGGCAGGTTAAATTATTCTTAATTACCAAGGATGCAAAGTGAAGATTCACTGTATAATAAGAAAAGAGCTCTGCAGATCTGAAAGTGGTGGTTATTGTGCAAGAGGAGCCACATCAAACGTGGCTGCTAGCAGTCTTCCAAGAAAGGTGGTTACCATGCTTGGCTACTGTGCCTGGCCACTATGCCATAAGAATGGCAAATCATGGATTAGCTGCTTGTAATCTAAAAGAGAAATAAGTCCTTTCTTTTGGTTGCAGTGACTGGCAAAGATGGGCTTGTTCACTTTCTCTAGAGGTAACTGCATTCATTTTCAGCTGATGTGAGGACAAGCAATGGCAGTGTTGTAACACTGCACACTCGGTGAAGTGGGAAAAGAAGGAGACAACGCTTCTACCTTCTGTGATAAAGATCTGACGTATCTCTTCAATGAAAGTCATGTGGAACATTCCTGTGATGCCGTTATCATCTGGGTAGAGGCACTGAAACAGTTTTTATGACTATACCTGTGTACTGTCAGCCCTCAGCACCTGATGAATCTAACGCCTTTCTAAGTGATAGTGAGGGATGAAACAGCCAGTTAGAGCCATTACCAGCACCTACCTTCTCTGGGGCTGGTTGTTTTGCTCCTGTTGCCTCATTGCCCAGGGTGGGGTGGTGAGCCTTGAGCTGCAAACTTGTCCTGCCCAGATTTGTTTAATTGCATAGCAAAGAACTGACTGCTTGCTGGCTCCACCCCCCCACCTTCATTTTGCTATGGGTTTGTTGCCAATTAAATACCAGTGCTTGTTTCCAGATGGAAGCAAAAAGTACTCAAGGTGCTGCAAGGTTAGAGTCAGTAAGGTAGCAGAGGGAAGGCAAAGGGAGGACAAGTGTATGTAATCTTTTGGAACCTGTCTGAAGCAACTGCAGTTGTGTTCTTTTTGTAGAAACTTCAAGTTTCTTAAGTAGAAAAAAGTGTGACTGAAGTTGGAGAAGGGGATAAAGAAGTTTAAGAAGGTATTGTGCTTAAACACAAATAAAGTAGCCCACCTGCCTGGGGAGAACTTGGACAGAAAGGTGTCTCGAAGTCCTGGAAGAGCAG
The DNA here is from genome assembly GCA_035772895.1 of Perdix hodgsoniae. Lineage (NCBI taxonomy): Eukaryota > Metazoa > Chordata > Aves > Galliformes > Phasianidae > Perdix > Perdix hodgsoniae. The sequence continues at coordinate 911,321 of JAPSGF010000054.1, forward strand.
TCCCCAGTCTGCAGTGTTGCTGTCTGCATCCCAGGTGCAGGTCTGGTCACAGCTCCCTGTTTGAAGATGTAATCATGCTCAGAGCATGCACTGGTACAGGCATGCACGCAGAAGTCGGATAAGTCTGAGGGATCCAATTCACCCGTGCCGAGCCAGATGTTCCTGCCACAGGGTGATAGAAATCTTTGCTGTTGGTCTCCACTTGTTCTTTCTCCCTCCCACTCACCTACTTGATCGTTCAGCTTGGAGTATTTACTGCAAGCAAAGCCAAGGACTAGTGGTTGAAGGCAGAACGCATGGCAGGGCCCTCTAGGTCTCTTGCATACCATGAGCAGGGTGTAACCCTGACAGTGCCCCAGGGCTTGGGCTGCAATAATGCAAGCACCCTTCGTAGTAAGGTAAAGTTATCTCCCCCTGCTCGAAAGTTAACAGGGGTTGTTGCACGTGCTGGAGGCCTTTCTCATCACAGAGGGAGGGGAAACAGTATTTGGAGCTCCTCAGCTGGGAGAACAAACAGTGTAAAGCGAAGGAGCAGCTTTCCTGAGGGCAAGGTATGGCATTAAATACTGAGGTGTGTTTTCCCCTAAAACCGTAGGCTGCTTACAGGCAGCTTCATCTTGTTGCTTGGCAGTTTCGTGAGGCAGAGTAAAGAACTCTGGTTGGAGTTGGTTCCACGTTGGATCACAACCAGCGTCTCCTATCAGTACGCTCGTTACATGTTGGTGGAGTCTACAAGGAATGTCTTTGGCACAAATAAGCTTTTAGACAGCTTGTGAAAGGTGAGGCCAGCAGTAGCTCTCTTCTTGGACTAGAAGCATGTGAAATGTGTACCTCCACTGCCACACACTGCCTTGAATGCACCTGGTGCTGTAAGGAGCCCTGCTGAGCAGGAGGGCACGCGCATACCTCCCTTGGGGTTCCCCTCCAGTGCAGTAACTGAGCTACTTATTGAGGCAGGAGAAGAAACCCCTCCTGCAGCCTTTGGGAAAGCAGTGTGCTGTTGCCTAAAACCAAGAAATGGTCATTAACCTGCCTTGGGTTCCGCACTCAGAAACGGACAGTGCCAGACTGTTTTCCTTTTAAAGTCTGAGAACGTGCTGCCCAGGGCTAATGGAATCATCTTCAGTGATGCAACTGCTGAGGGAGTGTAGTCCTGTCTGTGGCCTTATCTCTTCATGAAGTCACACCTCTGTGCTGCAGAAGTTAAATTCTTTTACCCAGCGTGTCCTGCTGAGGCAGGATAATTTGGTGCTCAGGAAGCCTGAAGATCTGGGTTCTGCTTCTGATTTGCCAAAATGATATGTGCTACAGAATTGCTGCATCTCTTTCCTTGTTTGAGGGTTTTGTTTGTCTATTAGCCTTTTGCAGATAAAGGACGAATAATGATTGTTTCTTGAAATGGGAGCTTTTGGGAAAGGGTGGTCTGTGGGGGTTTAGAGGGGCCTTCCACAAAGCCTGGTGTGACACTGGTTTTGTAATGCATAGGGAAGTGGATCCTACCTCCATTTCCTAAAGTAGCCAAGGAGAGAGGTGCACTGGTAGAAGGCTCGGTGCTATAGAAACACTGTGTGGAAACACAGCAGAGCTGTCTGTGTGCCTGGCAACTGCAGACTCAGAGGGAAAGGGGAGTAATATCTATAATGCAGAATGTGTAAACCAACTGATGCCTTCTAAGAAGCGAATGGAATTTGTTTGAAACTTTGGAAGCCTGCCTTTTCCTTTGTATTGGTTGATACCACCTCTCCTTACAAAACCATGGTGTTGGTACAAATCCTCAGCTGCAAATGCATTGTCAGATGGGGGGATTTAGTGTGCCAGTAACTGCAACAGCCAGCGGTGAGCTGCTGCTGAGCGTCTGTTTTCTCCATGCAGGGGGGGATGTTTTCCATTGCTCTGTGACTCACTGCTAACAGGAACTGTGCTCCTTTGTTTCCTTCAAGGTGTTCTGAATGCCAGGATCCCCTCACTAACTGGTACTATGAGAAAGATGGGAAGCTGTATTGCCACAAAGACTACTGGGGGAAGTTTGGGGAATCTTGCCATGGTTGCTCTCTGCTGATGACTGGACCTGTGATGGTAAGGACTCTGCCATACCTGCCACCAACTCCTTGTCCTTGGTTGGGAGTTGTCCTCACTATGCAAACAACCAAATAAAGTGATAGTTCTCTTGCTACTCAGCTTTTGTATCAGACATCTACAATGAGGCTTATCAACATTCATTTTTAACAAGAGTGACTTAAGGGAGAGAGTTGTGAGGATCTGAAGCATATGAACAAAGAGGAAGAAGGTGTTGAAATGGATGGGAATGAGAAGTAGAAGGACAAGTAATGGGACGCCAGTTTCTGCATCACAGAGCACCGGTGTCCATGGGGTAGTTTTCCACTGCAGTGCAAAGTCAGACCTCTCAGCTCAGGATAAGCAGCAGTTCTGGCTTTGGGGAAGCTTGTCACGTGGACTATAGTGTGAGTGGGTTTCAGGCCAGTGCTGTCTTGAAATGGTGTTAGTCCTGCTTGGTTTAAAACACTGAACTATGCCTGCCCAATATGGGGTTCCACTGCTTGCCGCAGCCTTGCAAATATGTAACCTCTAAAACTGTCAAGAATGAAATATACCCATTATTTTTCAAAATCCTCAATAAAAATGTTACTCAAAAGTAGTACTGGAACAATTTCTCATTGCCTGTTGAAGTCTTTGCAAAATATGGTTAATAAGGGAAGTTCTCATAAGGAAAATAGAATCTCAATGAAGAAAAATATCCTTCAGAAGTATTTTGTAGTCTCAGCTTACTGGGGTTGTTGTTTTTTTTTTTTCCTCCCTGTCAGCTGTCTGGTAAAGTATCTTAATTTGTGCATTGCCTGTCTGCCAAAAAAAAAAAAGCCCTTTCAGCTTTATTAATTCAGGCGTAACATTAGCTATCATGCCAAGAGCAAGTGAACAGGAAGGTTTAATATTTTGTTTACTAGTCCGCAGCAGACTATCAACTATTTTTGATAGCAGAGCAGCTGCCAAATGTAACAGAGGTTCCTGGAGTCAGGCTTTGCTTTGCATGTTGACATGTTTGTTTAAGCGAAGTTTTGCAAACAAAGTGGCAGGGATGGGGTTCCGGAAAGGCAGAATGGGCTAATGTAACTCTCCAGTAAAAAGCTGGTCCTTAGCTCTGAGATCTGAATGACCAAATTAATGAGAGGAAAGCAGTAGCTGCAAATACTGATGGATTTTGTTTTTGCTGAGCACTTCCCTTTTCTGTCTGTAGGTGGCTGGAGAATACAAGTATCACCCTGAGTGCTTTGCTTGTATGAGCTGCAAAGTTATCATTGAGGATGGGGACACTTATGCACTGGTGCAGCATTCCACTCTTTACTGGTGAGACAGAGTTGCATGCTTTGCCAATGGGAAATTGCATTGCTCCCTGCTCTATGTGTAAGCCACTTTTAGCTGCTTCCATGTGGTTCAGCTTAATGCTAGGCTAAGGAATACCAGGAAGCTGCCTTTAATGGAAGGGAGAGGGGGAGAAAGGAGTGGAACAAGCATCAAAACCGCAGTTTAGGGCCACTGAAATAACTTAGAAGTGTGAGTTTGGCAGTGAGGGATAGGACGCTACCACAATGACTCTCTTCACTTCTTCTAGTGGAAAATGCCATAACCAGATTGTGCTGACACCGATGATAGAAAAACATTCCACTGAATCTCTGCGTGAGCAGCTGCCTTATACATTGACACTCATCTCCATGCCAGCAGCTACTGATGGCAAGAGGGGCTTCTCCGTGTCTGTTGAGGGCGGCTGCTCCAGTTATGCCACCGGCGTCCAAGTGAAGGAGTGAGTATGACAAGGCTGTGTGCAAAGTTCATGTCTGTGCAGTGGGAGCTGGTAAAACTTCTGCAGTACTGCTGTCCTGCCAGCTGCTTTAATTGCTGCGGAGGTCTGTCTTGGTAGAATGGAAACGTTTAAGAATTGTAATGGAGTAGCAATTTTTGCCATTGAACAAATGATAAGCTCTCCCCAAATCAGATCAAACCTACGCATTTACTCTAATGGAAATTAGCATTGTTTTACTTCAAGGTACTAATAGAAAGGGAAGCAGTAGAGGTCAAATAGTTTTGATAATTCTGGCCAAATTGATTTTTTCCTCACCACTGTAATACCTGTGTTTAGAGTTAACAGGATGCACATCAGCCCAGATGTCCGAAACGCCATCCACCCTGCAGATCGTATCCTGGAAATTAACGGAGCTCCCATTCGTACGTTACAGGTGGAGGAGGTGGGTAGAGTTCTGTTCTAAAGCCTCCTTCTCGTCTCTCTTCCTAAAGCTGTTCTGCCTCTTGGCACTGTTCTCCCTCCCTCCATACAGTGTAGGTGTACACCCATGGTTCTCACACTAGCAGTAAGAACAGACACAGAGGCAAACTTTGCTGCTTACTCCAGCTGAAGAGGGAATGAGGAGGAAATGCAGCTAGGATGCAGTTCTGAATTTGTGGCATTCAGTCATGGAGGAAGATGATAAGGAAAGCATAAAGCTGTGGCATGTTAGAGGAAGGAGAGCTGTGAAGACTATGTATTACTGGTGAAGTCTGCTTGTTCTAATCACCGTAGAAGCATCTGGTAATAGACAAAGGTTCAGCTTACCCTAGGTATGAGATTACCATTGAAAAAAAATTATATATTTGGTGTCTGCATTTACAAGAAAATGCTTTTTACAGCTATCAGGTGATGCTGCAAGAGTGTAGTGAGATCATTGCTTTCACTACGTGAAGATATTACTGCTAGTATTGGATAGAACACTAGGAACACAGCAAGCAGCTTTAGCATTGTTTTTCAGCATTGTTCAGGGTGAAATCTTGTGTAGTTTTCAAACACTTCCCCCCCAAAAAAAAAATTTAAAAAAAAGTTTGGTATTTTATTTTTTACCAGAACAGAAGAGGCTTTGAATAGCATGAGAAACTTCTGTGTTGTTAGCTTGTCTTGTCCAGCAGACATCTGCGGTGTGTGCAACTAAACCGAAACTGAACCTTGATTTCTGAGGGGCGTTCTGCTGTGTCTCCTCTGCCCGCTGTCATTCATATTCCTGCTCTTTCCTACCATCCTTCCCTTTGGTTTGCTTGAAGGTGGAGGACTTGATTCGCAAGACAAGCCAGACCCTTCAGCTGCTGATAGAGCATGACCCTGTCTCTCAGCGCTTAGACAGGCTTCGGTTGGACTCCCGGCTTCCCACCCACATAAAGTCGCCCATCTCTCCCCACTCCATCTCTCCACTGGACATCAAGGAGAATCTGGAAGGAACGCTCCGCCGACGATCCCTCAGGTAAAGCCTTGAAGGCTCTGACTAGCTTGTCTTTGCCCTGTGCTCCTTGGCTGGGCTGCTCTGTGCTTAGGCCCTGTGGTTGGAAATGACTGCAGAGGTGTGACTAATCCATGGTATGAGCCTTGGTATGAACCACTGGTGAAGCAGTTGAGACCTTTGCATCCTACTGTTGGATGCACTCTCTTCATTCCCTGTCAGGGTGATAAACTTTACTTAATAAAACTGAGGAGCTCTGCTTCTACCATAGAGAAGATGCTGAGTTTTATGGTTAGAAAACAGAAAGGTCAGATTTTTATCAGCCTTAAATGGCTGGGAAAGAATGTGTTCTCAAAGGGAATGTGGCTGGTACTTGGGGAAAAAAACTTGTTTTCCTAGGCTGGTGCACTCAGTTGCTTCTTCAGTCGTTTGCCAGTATTTTAATCTTTGCTTAGAAGTAATAAAAGATGCATCTTCACAGCTTCTTCCTCCTCAGGAGCTCCATCTCTAATTGACAGTGCATTGTTGTTGGGCACTTCAGGCTTGGAAGTTGCTCTAGGTTTGTGAAGAGCTTCCACAGTGCTGGGAGAGCATTTGACTCTTGTGATGTGAAGAGCACTAAAGTGCAACTGGAAAGTGGTCCCTTAGGAGCTAATGATGATATATGTTGAACCAAAAGCTTCCTAGCAGCTTTACTGACCTCATTTCCTTTACTTTCTAGGCGAAGTAACAGCATTTCTAAATCTCCTGGCCCCAGTTCTCCAAAGGAACCCCTCCTTCTGAGCCGTGACATCAGTCGCTCTGAATCTCTACGTTCCTCTTCTAGCTGCTCCCAGCAAATCTTCCGGCCATGTGATCTCATTCATGGGGAAGTACTAGGAAAAGGATTTTTTGGACAAGCAATCAAGGTGAGGGACCTCCCCAAGCATTCATCAGTTACTTCGTCTACAGCAGTCTCTCATAAACCTCGACAATGTGGCCTTTCTCTGTCCTGCTGATAGTGATCAGTCTTGGAACTCACCTGGGCTGCTCAGTGAGATCCGTTTCTGTTTCTTTGTCCCTTTCAAATGTCAGTCTTGGCTATACTGGCTCATCTGCTGAGTTAGAGTGCCCATGTCACTGCAGGCACCTGGTTGAAGTGGGGAGAACAGGGAAGTGCATTAAGTTCCCAGTTCAGTATTGCACACCATTAGTGTGGCACACTCAAGGGTTTGCCAGGCTGTTTTAGTGAGCTTGGAACTCTGATCAGAGCCTAAATGTGGTGGTAGCCATCAGCTCTTACATGGCTGTCACAGTTTAAAATCTCCATTAATAGCAATTCTATTCCCTTGCCTTTAAGCTGATCTTGAATAGGGGTGCTTAAGGAGCTGTTATCCTAGCATCTATGACAGCATCAGGGCAGCTTTGTCTGCTTTATTGAAGGTGGTATGAGCTCCTTAGTTCTCAGATATTCAGCATGTTATGGGACTTTTTTCCTTACACCTCACTCATCACATGTTTCCATGGATGGTGGTGGGCCAGTACTACTATACTATACTGTACTAATGAGGATATTTCTCTTCTCCTCTGCTCATAGACAAATAACAGGTCCAGGTAAGCAGAACCTTTCCTCTGTCGCATGCTTTTGTCATCTGCGTCCCCACAGTCAATGGCACAAAGGCATTTTTTTTCTGCTCAAATTACCTGATAGCCATTCTGTTCTGGTGCATGCTCTGGGAGTTAAAATTGGCCTCTTGGAGTTCCATGATGACACTTGTTTCAATTCTGCTGGTATGTCAGCTTAAGAATACCACTTAGCCTTGCCTTGTCTTTGTCCCTACACTTCCCTTTATCTTTGGGTGTTAGATATCCCTGGCTTTCATGTCCCTGGCTGAAATGCATAGTGTTCCCTGGCTCGCTACTTATATATGGATGCTTGATTTCAAATGGGAGCAGAAGAATATTATTCTCTTGCTTCTGTTGTGTTGTTCTATTATTTCATGCATTTGTATTCCACCCGTATTAGCCTTGCTATATCCCATGGTTCAAATGAGAACTAAAGTGCCACAGTGTTTGCAAAAGCTCACAATCTTCCGAAGTATTATAACTGGGCCTCATGTTCTGGGTTGCAATTCTAGAGGTTTTCTGAAATATGTTTTATTTTAAAAGGTATGAGACAAAAAAGCAACAACTTTCTTGATCTTTGGATTGTGCAGCAAGTAGTATGTCTGATCAGAACAGTCACTTCCTGTTCCTAGAGAGAAAGTGGTTATTTAGTTACCTAGAAATTTCAAAGAGATTTAGCTGTCCAAGCAAAGCGACTCCAAAGGGAGACTCCAAGAAAACTCGCTTATTAGAATTTGGCACATTTCTATTCACTCCTGTACCTATGCAAGCAAGGCAGAGCTGATCAAAAGAAACCTCTAGAACACAGCAGAATGCTATAAACTATCTGGATACAGGCAGCTTTTAGAATTGGAAATGCTTTCTGTGCCAAGAGCTAGGAAGTGCACTGCCCAGTGTTCATGGTGTGTTTTTTCTGGGTGTGTGCCATATTGGGATATTTCTTGCAGGTAGCAAAACACTGCTCCTAAGGAGCATGGTAGAACAACTTCCTCCTGCCTTAAGTGAACATTCTGTGCAACCTAGTTCTTGCACATGATTAAGTTTGATGTGCTCATCAGAAACCGCTCAACTTCACAGTCTCCATTAATACCAAAGCATACCAAAGTGGTAGTGTAGCTTTGCATTGTTTGGTTTCATTGCTTTGCTGATACAGAATGTAGCTGATAGAACCTGTGTATAAACTGTGAGCATCGTTTTGGGCAGGTGCTTTCTGTAAGGGAACTTGAGACATGCACAAGTACAGATCTGGTGCCTTCAGAGGTTTTTACAGCTCAGCCATAAGCTTTGTAAAAAGGAGATTTTAGCTCTGGTTCTTGGGATGCTGTTGGTCTCTTGGTATGATCCGCTGTCAGCTTTAGGGAGTTTCTCGTTCACTTACAGAATCTTTGAATTCCAAAAGCAGAAATTTTATGCTGTTTTCTTCAGATCCCTGGGCTCTGAGTTTTTTCTTTAATGCCTTCTCTGGCTAGAGGGGGAGAATGTTACTTTTCAGAAGAGTTGCAAGAGCACTGGAGCTATTTATTCTTGAACTTGGCCTGTAGTTGTGGTTTCTGTTTCCATCAGGTGACTCACAAAGCAACAGGAAAGGTGATGGTGATGAAGGAGCTGATTCGCTGTGATGAGGAAACACAGAAGACTTTTTTGACAGAGGTAGGAGCAAAATTTCCAGAAGTTTCTGAGCCATGAGTGCAGTGACAGTCCTCCATCTTCCCCAGTGAGAGCGTTATCGTGCCAGCAGACTGGCAGGAATCAAAGTGCTAAGGAGGGAGATGTTGCACCAGAGAGAGCCTGACACCAGCTGAATGTTTGCTGCAGCACAGTGTGACTTGCTTACACTGAGCAGTAGCCATGACTTCAGCTCCCAGTTCATTAATTTTTCAGTGATATAAAACAGACTGAGTCTGAGGCAAGCAGCTGTGCAAATACATAAAGGACTTATCCCTTGAGCCTTTTGCACAAATACAAGTGATGCAGGCCAATATCCATAAGATGTTTAAGACTGCTGCTGTATTTAAACTATTTTCTTGGCGACTGCCTACCATGTTTTTCAAAGTCATATTTAGCTTAAAGGCAGGCAGCTCCCTAAACAGCTGACGCCGCTATTCTGATCCTGACATGCAGTACAGAACAGATAGCTGCCCTGCAGAACTTCTGTCTCTGAAAAGTTTGCTGAAGGGTGCTTTCCTTAAAGACTGAGATCAGGTTAATTGCGTGATGTGGAAACAGAGGCAAAAGGTAATTGGATGCTTTATGATTAGGGGTTGAGTGCACTCTGGTGCCTGGAGGTAACCTCTAGGATGGGAATGCTGTCCTCTGTTGGACAGGAGCAGTATAAATATACAGAGGGGATTTACCAGGAGTTGCTTCATTCTGTGCTTTGAGATGTGTCTCTGCTTCCCAGGTGAAAGTGATGCGCAGCCTGGATCACCCCAATGTGCTGAAGTTCATTGGTGTACTTTACAAGGACAAGAAGCTCAATCTCCTCACTGAGTACATCGAGGGTGGCACTCTGAAGGACTTCCTCCGCAACGCGGTGAGCACATGCCGAGGGGAAGCCTGGTGGGCCTCTACTGATTATGGAATGAGGTTGACAGCACACTGTGAGTGTGCCAGTCTTATAATACTTGTTGATAGTATTTTCCTGTGGAACTGTGTGGAAAAGCTTTTTCTTAGCTGTGGGTAGACTGGAGCAGGAAGTGCCTTTTTGCGGGAAGTCACTGTTTTCTGACTTCGTAAGAGTCCCTGTAGAGGAGGAGGAGTTGTCACCAGATGGTTCGTAAGACAGTCCCTGACTGGTGAGGACCTGTCTTTCAGGACCCATTTCCCTGGCAGCAGAAGGTCAGCTTTGCCAAAGGAATTGCCTCTGGAATGGTGAGTCAAACTGTTTCTGCATCACTGGGCAAAGCCCCTGGGTCAGGGTTAGCAGCTTCAGTAGGGTGATGGTTGAGGGGTTGTGGATCCTGCTGGGCTGCTATAACATGGTTGTTGAAGTTTGTAAATGTGAAGGGATATATTTGCTTGGAAACCCTTAAGAGTTTTATTCTGTTCTAGGCTTACCTGCACTCCATGTGCATCATTCACAGAGACCTGAATTCACATAACTGCTTAATCAAGTTGGTGAGCTACACCTCTGTTCCTCATGTCATATTCCTTCCCTGGTTTTCTCCATCATGTTGAGTTCACAGCCCTCACTAGTCAGAGTGGGACTAATTTCAGAGAGGGTTTGGTGCCCTAAACAAGGGAATTTCATCTTCACATAAGATTTTCCAGCCTGATCTTGCTTTCACTGTTTCTTCACTCTGATCTTTGACCCCTTTTCCTGTGGTAGTGTCTCCTATTAACAGTCAACGTTATAAGAGTCAGTTCATCTCAACTATTAAATACTGATATACAGCTGCTGCTGTTCTTTTCACCACTGCTGACAGTGAACGGGAATTGCAGTCTCTCCGCTCCTGAAAAGAGCTGGAGGAAGTCAGCAGTTTGTTCTAAATCCTCTGTGCAGGATAAGACAGTGGTGGTGGCTGACTTCGGACTGTCTCGGCTGATTGTGGAGGAAAGAAAAAAGCCCACTCTGGAGAAGCCATCTGCCAAGAAACGAACCCTGCGGAAGAGTGACAGGAAGAAGCGCTACACGGTGGTTGGCAACCCATACTGGATGGCCCCAGAGATGCTAAATGGTGAGACAGTGATACCAGACTGCGGGCAAGGAGCCAGCCTGTGTCAAGGATAGGGATGATAGGATTACCAAAAGCTCCCAACCTTAGTAACGATCAAATATAAGAGCCTATGTTTTTAGACCTGTTAATACACGAGTGTATTTATACATGCAGGTACCCTAGCTGTTCTTCTTTTCTTGTGCCTGTCCTGATAAGCCCTCATACTAGCAGAGGGAATGTTTCTGGCAGACACTGGGATTCCTCAGGAGAGTGGCAAACCTAAATTTGTTACGGTACAGTACCAGAAACAAGACAGAACCTCAGAACAATTTCTGTTAATCTCACACTTTGTAACTGTCCTTTGAGACTTGGAGTCATTAAACTCCAGGAGGCTTAAGTGTGGGTGTGTAGATCCAGGGAGAAGTAATCTGCAGATGGGTTTGCTGAAGCCTTGGGCTTGGGGTGAAGGTAGGAGTTGCCCAAGTGCAGGACAATCTGTTTTTCGGCTTATAGCCCTCAGTTTTGTATAGAATGAACTATGTTCATTAGGAGAAAAACTGTCCCTGCAGGAGTTGAGGTGAAATATAATGGATTCAATTTCCTCCTAATGAGCAGGTCTGTCTGACCAGGATGAGCACTTGGGATGGCTATGTTATCAGTATTGCCCAACCTAGTTCACCAGAGAAAAGAGGACTTGGCTCTTCTCCCCCATATTCAGCAGTTCTTTATGTTGCTTTCTTGTGTACTCTCCTGTTTTTCTTCTCTGGAGGCCTGCAGGCTGCTGCTTGGAGGCTGTGTCAGACCTGGCATTTGTCAGGAGAATAGCAAGAATGCAGTCTGACATCACCTCTAGAAAAAAAGCTGTTTACCGGATATTGGCTTGGGAGGGGTGTGTCTGTAAGCAGAGAATGGCCTGCTGGAGCCAGTCTGTGTTTCCAGATTCAGAGCACTGCTAGTGTGTAATTTATTACCTTTGCAGTCGCTGCAGCAGGGACTGGCTGCTGGTGAAGCTGAATGCTGACTTAATGCTATGTAGAGAGGCACTAGAACACTAGTCAGTGGAAATGGGCAGAATCTTTCCATAGTTATCTGTAGCATTTCCTTAGATCTCTGGTATGTGAAGTTTCCCTGTGTTGCCCTTTTCTTTCCCACTATAAGACAGAAGCAGAGTTAAAATATGTGATAGTGGTGTATAGAAAGATGCAGTTGATATACATATCTTGGGGCAACTGACCCTGCTCAGATTTAAGCCTTGCTTTGTATCCCGTTTGTAGGGCCCTCAAGGGAATAGGCTTAGTTAAGCTTTGGAGGCCAAACCTGAGAGAGATGCTGGCAGTTCCTGGAATAGCTGGGTGAGGAGTTGTCTGTCACAAAGCTGAATGCCATATGTTTCCTGCAGGACAGAGCTATGATGAGACAGTGGACATCTTTTCATTTGGGATAGTTCTTTGTGAGGTAAGTCCAGGACATTACATGGCATCTTCAGTGGACTTTCCCTTCCCTGTTGCCATCTCCTTTCATGCATTTTATCAAGTCCTGTGGTTGAGTGTAGAGCCTTTTTTGATAGCACGGTGAGTTAAGCTGGGAGCGCAGGCTTACTCCGCATCCATCCTCTTGTCAGGTACTGATCAAGCCCTAGTGTCCATTTTCTTACAAGAGATGTTCCCTAAAACTGGTTTTTATTTTTTCTTTTATTGCCTCAATAAAAGAATGCTCAGCTGTATATTCTCAGTAAATTCAGGGCGTCCAGTGTAGAAGGCACTTGATTTCAAAGGAGAAACTGAAACCTCTTTGCAGCTCTGTTAATGAAGCATACAGCTTAAGGTCTGCTGGCTTAGCACATCTCTGAGCCATTGCACAATCTTATGCCATAATGGGCTTTCCTGCCTGCAGAGCAGAGAGCACCACTTGAGCTGCAAGGTAATTAAGTTTTATAAGTATGTAAGACAGTGAAAATACAGATGAAAGCTGAAGCGTTAGGTATACAGGTAATACAACAGTTAAAAGAACACTAGGAGAGACCCAGCACAGTTTCATCTTCAGTGTTTGGATATAAGAGAACAAAGGAGGTATCTGTGCATAAATCTTTGTGGCTTCATCAGGAGCTGTGTTTATATTGAGTCCTCCTCTTGGAGAATGTTGTGGTTTTGAGTGATAGGTTTAGGAACGTAAAAAATCTGTATGCAGGATTAAAACCGTTGTTTCATCTAGGGAAAAAAAAAATGAGGTGGTAGGATATGAACATTTCAATTGTTACCAAAATAAAAATGCTAAAAAAAAGAAAAAAAAGTAAAGCACTCAAAAAGCAGATAAGGAAGTAACTCTGCCAAAATACATAATAGGCGTTTCACTGTCTCGCTACAGGATGTGGTTTTAGTTGCAGGTTGTAGTGCTGAGTTTATTGGCATGGAAGAGCCAGGGTGTTATAAATAACACCCTTTCTGTGATACCTGATGAGGCTTTAAACCTAATATTCTCCCCATGTGAAAATTTGTATTGACGTTGACCTTTTTTTGTGCCCAGGTCACCCTACAGCTCCCTGCTGTGGGTAGGTTCCCTCTTAGTACGCCTTAAGTCCCCTATAGGCACTGCACTGGAGGCAGAGAGCACCTCAGTGAGACAGTGAGGTTTGTGGTGAGCACAAACCTTTGAGTACCAGGGCAGGACTTATCACTGTTCCACTCATATGTCTCTCCTGTAAATTTCTGGCTATTGGTTATAGTTGTTCTTTCCACTCCCTACCCTTGGTTCTGGGGGTGCTGAATTTGCTACTAACTGAGCAACTTGGAATTTGTGGTGCTGTTTCCTTCATAGTACCATTTTAAGTCAAGCTCCGTGAATAAGAAGCTTTGCTGGTGGTGTTGTATGATGGCATGGAAGAGGAGAGAGAGGATAGTGATGTAGGTTGTATTCATTACCTGCATTCAGGAGGGCCTGTGTCATTGTGACCAGTGCACAGCAATGGGACACTGCTGAGTTCTCTGGGAGGTGTACATTATCCTGCATCTTCCAGCAGAAGAACCCTGGAGATTAAGTGGTGTCTGGGCATTCCTTTGCAACAGTGGCCGTATTGCTGAGTCTTGTATGTGCAGTGCCTTGTTTATTCCTGCAATTACTGCCATAGGAGAGGAGGAACGGTATTTCTGTTCTCTTTTCTCCCTAAAACTTTGAATGAAGGAGCCCCCTCCCTAATGCTGGATTTCCCTGCTTGGTAACATTTGGGGACTCTTACTGTACTTCAGCACTGCTCTCATTTTTCCCTAGATCATAGGCCAGGTTTATGCTGACCCAGACTGTCTTCCACGCACACTGGATTTTGGCCTTAATGTTAAGCTGTTCTGGGAAAAATTTGTTCCTGCTGACTGTCCTCCAGCGTTTTTCCCTCTGGCTGCCATTTGCTGTAGACTGGAACCAGAGAGCAGGTAGGTTTGGGGCTGGGAGAACTCTTAGGTGAGCTTGGAGGATGTGTGCATCTACACTTGGTGGAACGATTGTTTTGCACATAGAGCAGGAGAGAACTGAATTCCAGCATTCTGTGGGAATGCTCCAAGGCTTCCATGTGAGGAAAGCCTGACAACAGCTTGGAAGAGGGGCTGCTGAGTATGGTAAAGGTCTCCTAAGCAACATCTAAGACAGGGTAGAGGAGGACTGATTGCTCAGGATTTCTCTTGTGCAAAAAGTAGGGGCAGACCTAGGCAGCAGCTATGAAATACAAATGCTTAATTTTATTTCAGGTTAGCTGTGAAGTTCACAGCTTCAGATCAGGGTTCCAAAAGAGCTGGACCTTCCTGGTCATCAGTTGTAAAAACTAATAGCCCAAACAGATGTGATCTTGTCTATCTCTGAAATGGAATGGGGGAAATCATGTTCCTGCTCACACCTTTGTGCAGGGATGGTAGCCTGGATGGACAGCTGGCCCAGCCATTTCACATGCTCTTCTGCTTCATGTTCCCCCGCTCACACTTCCTCATTGTTGTCCCTAGGCCCCCTTTTTCCAAGCTTGAAGATTCCTTTGAAGCTCTCTCCCTCTACTTGGGAGAACTTGCCATCCCCCTCCCATCTGAGCTGGAGGAGCTGGACCACAACGTGAGCGTGCAGTACGGACTGAACCGTGACAAGTTACCTGAAAACACAACCTAGTCAGCTTGTTCTGCTGCCTGCATCACTTCTGCTGGAGTTGAGCAACAGGGAGGGAGATGCACTTCAGCCACTTCCAGGGCATTAACAGGGCACCACGTTGTGCATTCACTGCATTGCCTCTCTCTCCCCACCCAGTGCCCTCCTCTTGGACATCTTGATTCACTGTGGATTTCTGGCATGTTTCAGAAGCAAAAAGGACTATTTCCTGCCAACTGCACCTATGAAAGCTGCTCAACACTATTTTTCTGGCTTGAGAAATGCTTCTCTGGCCTTTTCAGGCTTCTTTATTGTGGTGCCTTAGAACTTGGCTGCAAGCTGTGAAGCCACTCTGGCCCGTCAGCCAGGGAGGTAATTGCTATAGGAAACTCCCCTGAGCAAGTACCACCACTTCTGGAACTGCTTCTCCCACTGACTGCCCTGCTCAGAAAGTTGGAAAAATTGGGCATCTGGCAAAAGCCCCAAACAGGACAGTGTGTGTGCGTGTGCGTATATGTTTGTGCCTGTGTTTTCCAGAACAGCCCACTGACGTTTGACATCGAGGATGGGAGTAAAAAAGCTTAGGAACTGGGCAGCTCTCATGGGGAAACATGTATGCGTTTTTGTTTTGAGTTTTTTTTCATTGTTATTTTTCGTTTGTTTGTTTTTGTGGGTTTTTTCTTCCTCTATCTCTGAATACCTCTGAAAGCCCACCTAGAAACACTAAGACTGAGCTCTATCTGCCCCACCGGATGGGCAGCCAGAAAATGAGCCTCTTAAGCTTTTTCAGACTCTGACCCTGTACAGTAAGTCTGTCTGCCCAAGGACCTTATCCCAGGTGAGAGCATTTGAACCTGAATGTGTAGAACTGCACTAGACAATGGCTGTGAGCATCCTTGGAAAGGCAAAGCTGCTGGAACTTCTCAGCCTGTGGAAACAAGGTGACAGGATGGCAGAAGGTGCTCTTGGGAAAGGTAAAGGCCTGGAGTGGCTCACACTGTGCATAGATGATGGTAAAGTGAGACGTGGCCAAGGCTACTTAAAGGATGAACTTGCTAGTAAACAGAAGAGCGCTGAAGACTGTCCCATCTCACTAGGAGTGGCAGCTGGAAAACTGATCATTCAGTTGCCATTACCTTATCCTTCCCTGCAGGTTGCTCCCTTTGAAGGTCCTTGCAACTGCTGCTGCTGCAGCACCTAGGCTGATTGTCCAAGCAGTAACTTTCCTCGGGGTCATTTCCTGCTTTGGGAAGAAAAAAAGGGCTTGGAGTCACTGAGAGGTGGAGTATTTCTTCCTTCAGATGGAGAAGGAAGAAAGCTGCTGCTTCAGTAGTAGCCTAATGTGGTTGTCGGAAACAAACAAGAGGTTTGCTGAGAAGTTCTACAAATCTCTTGCTGTAACTTGATTTTTTAGTGTGTTCTT
Organism: Perdix hodgsoniae; assembly: GCA_035772895.1. Taxonomy (NCBI): domain Eukaryota; kingdom Metazoa; phylum Chordata; class Aves; order Galliformes; family Phasianidae; genus Perdix; species Perdix hodgsoniae. Next base: position 927,397 of record JAPSGF010000054.1, read on the forward strand.
TTCTCCCTGCACCTCCCCAGCCCTTCAGTACTGAACTGTGGGATATGGGTGTGAAGTCTTTTCTGTTAGCTTCATTTCACCCTACCCCCCTCATGCTTACCCATGAGTTCAGAATATTGTGTACAATTACATGGGACCAGTCAGCACCTGACACAAGGTGTGTGTGTCAGGGGGTTGTTTTTAGTCCACATAGTGGTGTTTTAGAAACACACAGGGCTCTTTGCACTTTGAGTCAGTGGAAGAGCCTCTCTGAACTGAGTCCAGTGGATTCGGGATTGTTAATAGGATTTGTCCTTTCCTCGCCCTCCCCCAAGTCTAGATTTGAGGGGACCTCTGAAGGGAAGAGTCCTAGGTAATGTGTGGGTGAGATTTATGAACTGTGATTTGCACAGCTCCACATTCTAACTAAATTAAAAAAAAACAAAACAGTAAACGTATGCTGTGGAAACAAGATTGTGTTGTCTGTGTAAAAATGTAATAAAGCAGGAAACTGTACCTTGGGTTTCTCTTGTCACAGAAAGGCAACAACACTACACCAACCAGGTATCGAAAGAACTCCTTGAGCCAGGGGTTCTGCCACACACAGGACTACTGAGATGCTGTACAAGTACCAGTGATAATATACACCTGGAGTGATGCAAAAGGAAGACACTGTCTAGCTGTTCTGTTTAAGACTTTACAAGAATCAGCAGAACATTGAGCCTCTCCACTTTCCTGAATCAGGGATAAAAATACAGCCCATTCTTAGAAACATCATATTCTGAAATACATAGTTTAAGAGGCATTTGTTTATGCCAGGACTGAAGAAAAAATGCTAGTTATGTCACTGCCTCCTGTAACCTGCTATACAGTCTCCTTGCTTTCCAATGCAAGGCCCTGAGGGACAGAGCTGCTGCTGAGCAGCCTCAAAACAGAACTGACCTGCGTCACTGCAGGAAGGGGCTGTAAGGGAGAACAGTCTTCCCACGGGCCAGTCTACTTTGTGAGTCCAGTTCACACACCCACAGCTGCTTTTTAGGAACACTGCCACAGTCATGGGTTAGCTGCTGGCAGCAAGGAGATGTGTTCTGTGTCTCTTGTCTGTGCTGGGGAGTAGAGGTGCTGCTTGTAGGGATTTACCTTTGGGCCTGGCAAACTGTAATAGCATCATCTCCTCTCCTCAGTTTGAAGTCTGCAACAAACAAAAGGATGCTGCTCTGGCAGGCAGGAACATAGAGATGAGCCACAGTCCACACAGGTTTACAGAGCATTTTTCATTTAAGCTTTAATACAAGGTAGCACAATCTGCACCTTCTCATAGTGAGGTATTTAAAACATTTTACAAAGAAATGGTATTCAAAGGCATTTAAAAATAAAACATTTCCCTTTTTTGAATCAAACATTAACACTAAAACCCCTGCTGCCAAGTGCTATTCCCTGTTAGGCCCTCAGCTATAAAGCAGATGGCTAGAAAACTTACTTGAATGGCTTGGTTCCCCTGAGGTGGGGATAGATGTTTCCCTGAACTGGCCTTGCCTCGGTGCCATCTGGGAGACACTGCAGCAGCTATCCTTTCCAAAGTCCCTGGAATGCTGATAAAAGTTGTTATAAAAATCTCTCTAATAGGGCCAGGTTTGGTAAGCAAGCAGTCTTGCAGCACAAGCTGAGCGTGTGTGAAGAGGGCTGGGCCAGAAGCCATGCTGTGAATTTGAGATCTTACAAGAGCAGCAACTTTGTCCTGCCTCAGAGCAAGGGCAGCTGCACTGGGATCCACAGCTGGCTTGACCATTCCCTAGAGAGCTGGCTCTGTAGAAAGTTATCTGTCCTCAGTGCTCAACCTGCTGTAGGTGACTGAAGGGCAGGTTTTTTTTTTCCTACACTCCAGAACAATCTGCTGCTGGCCTTCTGGTCTCCTGATCTGTGTAAGTGAGTAGGAGGCAGACCACCTGGACACCTACAACTGTGGCTGTGCATGTAGCACCACAGGGGAATGGAGATGCACCCTCAGCCCTGGAAGACCTGGATTCATCAAGACCTTGAGAAGAGCTTTTCCAAATTTACACTGGGGTTAAACATACTGTTATTGGCCAAAGCCATCCTTCAAATACACTCTTTCTCATGGGGGGAAAAAAAAATAACACCTGTTCTAGTAGCAGGATTCTGGATAGGATTCTCCAGCTCTCAGCCATTAAAGCAAAAAAGACAGGAACTATAATCAGTGTAATTATCTAGGTCTGACATGAAGCTCCCCTCAGTCCCTGCAGTACTGCTCCCTCCTGGGCTTCCAGGCTGAAACATAAGTAACAGTGCACACCGTTAAATAGGAAAGGAACAGAAAAACAGGAAGCCAAGACCACACTCAGGGCTATTGATTCTGAGGCCAGGTGTGAACCTGGCCCGTCGTCCCCTCCAGCTCCTTGGCACTCCATGGAGATAGGTGGGAGGAAGCAGCAAGATCCACCACACCAGTCCCCAGCTGGTCATGCACTGAATGGTGCCCCTCAAACAGACTGTGATGAATAGCCCATTGCTCTGTCCCTCTGCATCACCTTCATCTGGCTTTCATCAAAAAGAAAACAAAATAGAAATGAACACACGCAACCCCCACGCTCACAGTGGGAAGCTGGAAGCTTCACTCAGCCTGGACGTCTCCTGCCCCAGCTGGTCAGGCACCAGGGGTACCTGCCTGCCCCATGAGCGGGCCACTGCCATCATGTGTGTCCTCCACAGGTGTCTGGTTAGTGTGAACCACAATTGTGTTCTCATCTACAAGCTCACAGGCAGGATTGGTGAACGCTGAGAGTGGCAGTGTGATGCGCTGCATTTCACGCTCATACACTTTCTGCTCGTGCTTTTCCTTCAGGTCTTTTCCCCTAGATAAGAAAAAATAAATACATATACGCATGGTTTGAGTGCCATTGCTTGAAGGCAGAGTCAGTAAAGGTGATGTGGCAGAAAAGACGACGCAAGACTCAGTTCTTTGTTTCAGAAAGGGATGTTCCAGCCACATACAAAGTGCCCAGAAACATACCCTACCACTGGCAGAGGACCATGAGAACCTTTACACAAATATGCAGCTAAGTGAAGTTTGTCCTTCCCCGATAATGTCTTATTTACTGACATTAATCTAAATGATGACTGGAAAGCCAAACTTCTACAAACCATGGAGCTGACAAACATTTTTTAATACCTTACAGTCCCACAGCATGGTCTGATGCACGGCCAAAGGAGCAGTGAGGCAGCACAGCCCACTGCTGCACAAAAGAGCTTCTACAGCTTGCTTCATCTGACAGAAACAACTACTGAAGCTCGTGATAGATTCTGCCTTTGCTGCAGCAAACAAACTCATGTAGCAAGTGATGCCATTACTGAATTTATTCAAGCCTGTTTCAGAGCTGGTTGTGCCTGCTGTGGCTGCAGCTAACAGCTTGATACCACAGTGGCTTCCCAAGCCTACTTAACTTTTCAGCCTGTTGCTAAGCGAGGCAACACCTCTGTAATTTGTACTGAGGAAGATCTGCGTGGCTTTGCAAATGGATGGCATTAATAGCATGTTGTCTCCAGAAAAGCTATGTATACCAAAAGCTATAAAACACATTAGAGGTTTCTCACCACACCCACCCAAACCTGCCAGCTTGCACATACAATTTTGAGAGCAAGGCACCCAGGAAGAGAGGAAAAGTAATCCTGTTCCTGCAGCCCTGCAGTGCATATTCTGGAGTTGGAGAAGCAAAGCTGCATTAGAACAAAGTTCCGTATTGCTCCTTCCTGCCAAAGAAAGGAGTGAAGTGGGGCAGGCACTACTCAACACCTCTCAAGGCTTGTGATCCCCAACAGGCAGAGCTGCTGGGGTTTCCAGTCGGCACATAAGTGTTTTGGCAGCTTTTCAAAGCTGCCTACAAGTGTGCAGCAGCAGCTGCCAATCCTGCCAGCACACGAGACAGCGTTCTCTGAAGTGACAACTCAAATCAGATTCTTCAACAAGCAGAGCTCTGTGTTTTGCCCCTTATGTAACACTCCTCCCTCTGTTTTTTTTCTTCTGTCGGCGTTTATTATAAACACTTACATAAGGACGTGTCCTAGCTTGGGAAAGGGCTCCTTCTGCTTGGCTGTGTCAGGCTGCTGTCAAACAGCCAACACAGAACAAACCCTCCCAGAAGAGACAGCCTGGGCTTTCACTTGCTGCAGCTATACTGGTACTTGCTAATCCTGCCCTGTCTCTTACAACTAACCTGCTTCCTATTACCACAAACCCTTCTGATGCTCAGATGCTGCCGAGCTACAGAAAGGTTTCTGTGCAGTGCAGTGAAGTGGCCAAACAAGTCATAACTTACACGTAAATCAAAACTGACCATGAAGCAGACAGGAGCTTTGGTAAATTGAACTTTTCCAAAGAGTGCTACCTGATATGCAGCTTCACAGAATACAACACCTGTGGCAAAGGATTCACCAATTATTTTTCTCCTAAAATTACCTACACTAGAGAAAGCAGGCAAAGAGGTGCCTGCTGGAAGGACTGCTCTTCTGATTGCAAAGTAAACTTCCTGTGAGGGCACCTGGACTCTGCTCTCTACAGCTCCTACCTAGAAGTCAGCTCCTCTAGAAGCACCTGAGAAAGCCACATCAAATCACACACATCCACATCTCAAAACAAACAAGAAGAGGGCTGTTTGAAACTTTAAATGTGACAGGATACTATATGGATGTGTGAAATAGAGAAGAGTGGGATTAATTCATAAATTACTCTTTTCTTGTTGTGACAAGATAAGCTCTTGTACAATTTGTGTTGTTTGAAGATTTATGCACCTATATATTTTTTTTTTCATTAGCATCTGGTTGGGTTTGCAGATTTTCAGATATTCCTGATTTGTGTAAGTGATTTTATGCCTAAAACAGCTTTACGACAAAGGAGAGTAGCCACTGACCTCTTATAGATGTATCCCACGACAATGCCGGCCCCTATGGCAATGATTATCACCATCATGATCAGCCCCAGCACATACCCTGTGAAGAGGGAAAGGAAAGAGGCAGCATTGGAAGCATTAGATCCAGCTACAGCCACACTTTCAGAGCCTCAAAACAAGTCCATCCTGACAGAATTTCAGGAATGGATCCAGCACACAATCCTGTGTTTTTACCTAGCGTCCCCAAGTCCTTCTTTTCTCTGGAGTTCATCTGCACTCTCTGACTTATCCCAATGACGGGCTGCACAGCGGCTGCCTCACTCCGGGAGGGCAAGGTATCAGCTGGTTCAAACACCTGGTTGACCTCCTGAGAAATATTAACTTCTGCTGTAGGGACTGGGGCTATGGTGGCAGTAGCATCTGTTGGGAGGAAAAAAGAGACATACAAAATACTGAGCACTGATGAGTACTTCAAAATAACATATGCCATGTGAGTGGGACAGATCTAGACTGGTATCACCAAACCGTCTTCAAAGCACGCTGACAAACACTTATTCCCATGAATAATAAGTTACTATTTACAGTAACTTAAGCAGTTACTGCCAGAAATCCTACCAAGAGAAATGTACTCTCCCTGCTTTCCTCTGACATGAATCCTGAAACTAGGAGTGTAAAGCATCACCTCAGATGAGGCAGAAGACAGAATGAAACCCAGGTTCAGTGCACAAGTCCAGGAGATGCACAATGACTTCATTTAGTCTACAGATCGATATACAGGCTGCAGCTTCAATCATGCTGAACAGACATGAAAAAAGATTATGAGAATCTCCGTCTGAAGTCTCCCAGGAGTCTATTTATCTCTCTTCTGCCTCAATCTTCCTGACATAGGAAAGTTTGACGGAAGGAGACTCCAGATGGTGTGAAACAACCTAGGACATTTTTACCCAGCCCCTTTTTGCAGCCCCGCAGCAAACTCCTTTAGTGTGATGGACAGGCAAAGTCAGAGCAACGCTTCAGGCAGCAGAGGCATTGATTTATTTAAGTACAGCATGGCCTTCCTCAGCCAGAGCCCACAGAAAGGTGCGTGAGGATGGATGCTCACAGCAGCCTCTTTCTCAGCACTGCAGATTTTTATCAACCACATTAATGAGATTTTCAGGAAAGCTCTTTCTTTCACATCACAGTAAAAGCTATTGTAGTAGAATGTATCTGTCGCCTCTCTTGAACAACAATAAAAAAGGCTCTGCTTTTTCGAAATGCCATGCAGTGTGCATGCACACCTGAAAACTCCCTCCATCTCACAGCAGGTCCTGGATCTCACCCCACAGCTGGCATTAACTCCATCTGGATTTGCTATCTGCAGCCATTTTGAGTCCTCAGTGGAATGTGAAATGGAAGTACAGATGAGGAGTTAGAAACAGGAAATCAGGGTGCCTGCACTGCACAGTTATGTTACTTAAGGTCAGGCCAGAGAAGCAGAACTAAGGGGAGCCGCAGGACACAACTACAATAAAACGGTGCCTGCTCTGAGACAAGAATGGCCAAACCCTTTACACATACAGATGGTGTACTGGATGGAAGGTCAGTTAACTCCCCAGATCCCAAAGCTGTAAGACTGTTCTTGGCAGCAGAATGTTTTATCGTTAGGGAAAAGCAGGCAACAGACAAGCAGAGCAAAGGAAAGCAGAGGGAGTACGTGTGGAGGAAAGCTGTTTACATGCAAGGCCAGTGATCCCGAGGGACAGTGCAGTGTGTACATCTGGAGAGGCTCAGAGATCTGCAAACAGTCCAAAAACAAGTGCCTGCTTTGGCCTCAGCCAATCCTGACATCTCTCCCAGAAGCCGGCTCTGAGCTACAGCTCTCCTCCCGGCAGGCTCCCTCACACCCTGACATGTCTGACTGACACCCTGCCTGATGTTTTGTTTTTTACTGTCCTCTCTTCACATCTTCTTTTTATCAAGTTTTTCCCCACTACCTGTATCCAAACTCACCCTGGCACTCCTTTAGCAGCACACAATCATTCCGACAGCAGTAACGCATCCTACAGTAAGGTCCTACCCACTTCCCTACGGTTACTAGATGTCCGGACCTCTGCCTTTTGTAACACGGCTCAACAGCCCTACACAGACCAGCAAAACGGGTGGAGGGCGAGGCCTTTTCTGCTGCCAAGACTAAGCCTCCAAGCACAGGCTAAGGCTGGAGGGGAGCCTCGGGTAAGGAGCAGTGGAGATCGCACGGGGACCCCTCCCCGGTGACCAGCCCCAGTCCGAGCAGGAAAGGACAAAGCCGGGGAAGGGAGGCAGCGGGGTCCCGGTTGGGGCCGCTCCTACCTGGGCAGGGAGGGATCTCGCAGGTTCTGCGCTCGGGGATCCCGGCGGCACCTCGGACGTAGCACCAGGGCGCGGTGTCGCCATTCGGGTTCCGGCAGCTGTCGTGATCCTCGGCAACTGCGGGAGGGCGCGAGGCGGTCAGCGCGGAGCTCCCCGCGTTCCGAACCCCGCCGCCCCGGCCCCCCGCCGCTCGCACCCACCTGCCGGGAGCGCGGCGCCGGTCTCGTTCCGCACCGCCAGCCAGTTGAGGCACGGGGCGCCGCCGGAGGCCACCCGCCGGTTCCCGCGGTAGGACGCGCCGTCGCCGCGGAGGCACTCTGCAGAAACACGAGGCCGGGCCATGCGGAGAGGTCCCCCCCTCGCCGGAGGTTCCCCCCCGCGGGGCCGGCCTTTGTCCCCCGCGACAAAGCCGGGCCCCCTCGGGCTGGCCGACACTCACCCTCGGCGCCGCGGGCGGCCGCCAGCAGCAGCGAGCCCAGCAGCACCGCGCCCAGCGCTCGCAGCGGGCCCCCGCGCAGCATCCTCGGCGCGGAGGGCGAGGAGCCGCCGGCCTGGCCCCGCCGCTCGGTTGCGCCGCGCTCAGCGCCGCGGCGAGACCTGCCCCGGCGCTCCCCTCCCCGGTAAACAACCGCCGGGCTGCGCTCCCCCCTCCCCGCCTCGCGGCCGCCGCCGGGTCCTAACGCTAACGCTGCCGCCGCCGCCCGCCCCCGGGCGGGTCCCGGCCCCGCGGGGAGCCCCGGGAGGGGAACGGGTCGGGAGCCGCGGGGCAGCGCCGGAGCGGCCGGAGGGCGACTGCGGGGAAACGGCCCCGAGCCCCGCGCCCCAAAACGTGAGAAACGGCGGGGCCGGGAGAGGGGGCTGCCGGCGCGGAGCCGTGTCTTCACCCCGGGTCGGGGCCGGGATGTCGTTCATCTTCCAGCCTCCCCTCCAGAGCTTAGAACTGAATTCTCCATCCCCGATTCCGGGTTTGGGTTCCCTCAGCTTTAGAGACTGCGCCCGGGGGCGCACACGATCCCACTGCTTTTTGGTGACTCCACACGCTCGAACGGCTGTGTCTGTTACAGAAAAACAAGGTAAACAGCCTCGAACGCTTTAAATGAAGAGTACTGCAATCTTTCATCCACCGCAAAAAAGCCTTTCTACAGACATCTGACATGGGCACATGGGTTACAACGGGTACTTTTTCACCAAACAGGCAGTATTTGGACTCTGCAGTGCCGGTGGCTGTAAGTCACCAGCAAAGGTTCCATGTGACAGAGGGAAAAACAACCTCTGAACGCCTGGACCTGTCGGCTTGGGGCTCTCGGAGAGGGCGGTGGGTGTGCAGCCAAGGCTTAGGCTGGCAGCAAGAGGTGCTGCTATTTCTGGCTTTTCCACCGAGTTCCTCCTGACCTTGGCCAATCTGCCCATTTCAGTTCTGTGCTCTTTTCCCTTTTTTTTTCCTTCTAAAAGAGCGATAATCACATTTTCCTCCCCTGAAATAGACATAGAAGGTCCCTTCTGTTAAAGTGCTTTGAAATCACATGCAATCAGTGCTGGGAAGCTGCGTGCTGTACTGTGTTTGATGAATCACTGTCAGGGCAGTGCTGGCTGCAGCAGCAGTCCTTCCCTTCCCAGATGTTTCCATCCTGGCAGTGCTCTCTGTCAGGCTGCTACAGGTGTCATAAGCAGGCACAGAGCATTGATCCAAGCCAGTTTTTACCCTTTTCCTACCAGACCATGCACACGTTCATGCTTTACAGCCAGGCTGCCCACTGCCCACAGTGCAGCCACAAAAACAACAGCAGATGTACCAGCATGGCAGAGAGGTAATGATGGAAACAGAGCATTCAGCAAAAGCTATCACTGAACATGAAACTGTAACCTTAGCACTTACGTGATTCATACTTTAACAATACAATTTAACAGGACAGTACATCTAGTTTAATAATGAATTTAAACAAACAAAACCTGCAGCCAGACTTGCTAGGTTGGAAAAATCCTTTGTGTGTCAGCACTGACCAACATCACAGCTATGATGTCTGCTTTGTGCTATTCAGCTCATTGTGTGCACTCAGTTACTGCATTCCTGATGCTCTCCAGTTTTGCCCACTGTGAAGGCACTGCTGAGTGGAGCAAGCAAGAATTCTGCACGAGGGCTACTGAATCAGACCTGCTGTTGGTAATAGCTCTTCCTAAGAGGTTTTATGGGACAAATTCCATTCAGTCAGAAGCTGCAGGGCCACACATGCATCCAGAGGCACAGTCTGCCCAGAACTGTTTGCAGAGGGCTGCCAACCTGATTTCTTTTAGTTCATTTTGTGAGACTAACTTGGCTTCCGTGCCATGTTGCACAGAAAGCACCTCCCCCTGTACATCCAGGTCCAGGAACTGCAGGCTGGGCAGTAATCTCTGTGGAAACAAACCTCAGACCTCTCTCCCCTGTTATGTAACAAGATAAATCTGCAGTTCTCATTACACCCAGCCAAGTTGCAGCAGTTTCTAGTCCATGGAAGAACAGTGGGGAATCTGGGAGAAATGCAAAACCCATCACCTTAACGGTAAAGATCAAAGTCTTTTCCACAGCTGACTTCTAAGCTTTTTTTCTCTTTTATCTCTGGCTTTCTGCAGGATGAAGAAAGATTTATGCCTGGCAGTTTCACATGGTTAAGTTTAATAGGATGCCAGTAGCAGCTGTCAAAGGCAGTCAGTTGTTCTTCCTGAGCTTTGGGAATGGGCTTGCTCTTCTTGCCACACTCTGAAGAGATTAAACCTGACATGACTTCCTAGGATTTGATTTCCAAGGACCTACCCAAACTACAACTAAGCAAATAGCTCTGTAGCTATATCCTCACACTGTATCAATGTAGAAGTCAGTGTGTACATACACATACATGCACCACAGTGCACACACACATCTACAAACACTTCCCAGAAGAATATATATGCTATTTCTAGGAACAATGAAGGTCAGGCACCCTCTCTGAACTCCATGTGAACCATTTCCAACTGTGAGCTGGTACCTTCTCTGCTGTCTGCCTGATGCAGGTTTCGGAGTGAACAATGTCAGCTTTCTCTGTCCTGCCTCTCAACTGGGCTCTTTTTTTCATTTTACATTTTCACCTGTGGAAAAAAATTGAAAATGCATGGAAGATTTCCTTTGGGAAGAAAAATGCAAGGAAAATAACATGTAGCACATCATGCTACAAAGGGAGGCAACTGCAGAGATACAGTTATAGAAGGACTTTGCAAGAAGTCATCAAACCCACCCCCTGCTCTGGCCACAGCCAAAAATGTTCACATCTTCCCAGACAAAAGTTCATAAAGTTTCCCATTGAAAATACTAATATGCTTTATCACTTTATCTTACTAAATAAGGGGAATAAGCAAAATCACCCTTATAATCTATTATTTTCTAGAAAATGGATTGCTTAAAAGAGAACAGTGACCACTGCCTTCCTTCTTACAAGGGACATGGCACATTCCTATCAGTACCAATTTCTTTTTGGATCAATCAGAATTATATACATATACGTTTGCCCTCAAAACTGTTTTGTTTTGTTTTCTTTCTTTCTTTCTTTTTTTAAAGCCTTCTTCATTCCAATTCATCACTTCTCCAATTTTTCTGCTTACTTCGTTAATTGTGATCCTTAAAATAGTAAACTTAGGCCTCCTCTACCATGAAAAGAGTATTAGAGCAAATTGTGCTTAAAGCTTAAAATTGTAAATATCAAATGCCACCAAATACTATTAAGTACTTATAGTTCCAACAAAAGTGTTGGGTTTTTTTTGTTTGTTTGTTCGCTTTTAATTCTGTTGTTTCTGGATCATAAAAAGAGCTGTGGGTCTCACCTGTGAAAAGCCTTCTGTAAGCAATGATGTAGGGGTCAGAAACAGATATGTTTTATTTCTAGCCTAGAAATAATCTGCATCAAAAAAACAACATTGGGGCTGGAACAAACGGATCGGATGTTGAGTTTATGAAATCATCAGCTGAGTATACCTAAAAATTGAGACAGAGACAGTCACTACAAAGGAGTCAGTGTGGAGCAATAGGAATATCTGATTGCACTGTTGCATCCCCCTGCTGACATGTTCAAGGAGAGGCTTCCCCTCCCCCTTCCATTTGACAGCATGAGCTATTGCTAAGTAAATGCCAGCCACAGCCTCCAAGGACTAACAAGGAAGTCTGCAGAAGCGAAACAACCATATGTGATATTTGAACTGGTTCAGACTGGTTCAGGGTTTGCTCTACTTACTCAAAGTGCCTTCTCAGATGAGCTTTCTGTGTGGGCTGTAATAAAAGGAAAGAGGCCTCAGGAGGGCAATCTGGGACCTATTGTTTACTGGGGGAGCAGAGCAGCTACACTTCTCTTGCGCTGAGATTAGCAGTAAATACTCCCAATAATCACTGACTTAAGAAATTTCACACACTGAGTCCTCTCTAGTAGCAACACCCCTTTGTCCTTTTTGTGACAAACTGCACAGGGCCCTATCACAATTCCCTCAGAGGTTTTGTCAGATCCAGCTGCACGCAGATGTATGTGTTCACAGTGGTCCACTGGGAATGTAAAGGTCTTAGCTTGGATCATGGCTCTTAAGTCCCTCCCCTAGCACATTCTGTAATCAGCGTATGGATCACAGAGAGCATTTTCCCAATGACTGTGTCTCTTAGCAAGATACCTTAAAACTGGACAGATACTGCTAGGAGTATAGAACAGCTGAAGAAGCTTCAGATCCCATTTACACTATTGTTCTGTTTCCTACAAATGCAGGCTGCTGTTGACAGAAAACAGAGCCTGTATGTTTAAGGGTAGATGAATGGAATTGGAGAATGCACAGACCTGTGAGTGAAGAACAGAGGCTTTACTCTAAATTCTTATACTGATTTGTTGTTTGACCTTAGGCAAGCTTCTGCCAGTTTGCCATATTAATGCTGCTTAAGTCACAGAAGGCAGTTATACTTGTGTAGTGCTGACTTAGATTAAGAGCACAAATAAACATGAATGTAGAGAGAAACATATGAGAATGTGCTGTGCATGTTTTGTTAAGGTATTAAAGTACCTTTGTCTGTTTCTTAATTCTGTGATGTGCACAGCAGTAACCAGCAAAACTAAGCAGTCAGCTAAACCCACATTCTTATTGGTTAGAAAATACTGATGTAAAAATAACAGGTTATCTACATGTGAGATGCATGAAAAAGGCAGAATCGGATGTATGGAGATTTCAGTCAAATGGAACAAAGATTTTTGTTTAGGTTACAGACATTAAACTTCCAGTGAATTGGACAGAACTGTTTAAGTGCCCCTCACTCACCATGGGGACAGATTTCAAAGTCAAGCAGAAATGACAGTCTAAAACTGCTGTTTAAACTTCAGTAATCAAACATTATCAGGGTTAGCTTTCACTGTGAAAAGAACGAGGGTGCAGAGTTGCATTTAAACATACAAGAATTCCAGTTCCTTTGGAAAATGCACATTTCAAATGCACAGCCACTCACTACAAGCAAGCGACTCCCATATCCCCTGCCAACATAAAGGCAGGGAGGTTATAAACTCGTACACATAAAAAGAAAACAAAAATGTTTTTCTTATCTAGCTAGGGTTTTAGGACTGTGATCAGAGTAGTCTCTGTAATTCAACCTAAGAGCAAAGACCAACTCTTTCAGCAGAGCTACCAGTGTTTTCTCATAAAAGCACAGGATTCACAGACATGTACAGTGCTGGGCTCTCACCTCTGGATTTTATTTTCCTTAGATGACCTGAAAACAGATTAAAACCATTGGCACATAGGTACAGTGAAAGACCTCTCTCTCCACAGGTGTTTGCCTGAAGGCTGTGGGAGGGGTTGTGTTTATTTTGGGAAGTTGCCCTGTCTTCTCTGTGTAGAATGGAAAACCTCTTTATTTTCTCTGTGGGTTGCACACATGGCATTGGCATGCAAGGACAGCCTCCTTCATGGCTCTTATAAATGCACATGGACCTTTTAAAGTCTATTTACAAAAGCAAAGATCCTGTTACTTAAATATATTTACAGTGTAGGGCAAATCTTTGTTGTTTTGGTCTCAAGTTTGCCATTCTCTTAGAAAATTAGGGCTCAAACTGGCAAAAACCACAAGGAGGCTAAAGGAGTAGAAAGGAACAAAGGATTAATGAAGTTTCATCCCATACTTTGCTAAAGTACTTGCTAAAGTCTTTAAAATATGACAGTGTTGAGTTGGAACGCTGCGTTTGACTTGATGACCCAGCACCTGAGGTAGGCCAGTGAGAAGCACAGTAAAAATAAAATCCCTATATGTTTTCCGTTTTTCACTATTTTATCTTCCACTTGTAAGGACAATCCCAGGCTTCATACAGATAGTTGCTACTCCATCCACACATGCTAAAAGGATGAAAGAAATCTCATCACAGAGACCCAGAGAAAGAACTTCCCAGTCAAAAGAAGACCATCTGGTACACAACTTTCCTATAGCATTACCTGTTTCCATGTGGAGATCTGCCAAGGCAGAAACTGTCTCTGGAAAGAGGAAGATTTAGAGATATGAGAAATACTGGCTGTCTCTGGATACTCACGATATCTGCTCTCCATCTCCAGGAAATGAATGCATGCAGCCTGCAGAGTTTAATTCTCTTTTGGTTTATTACTATTTAAAAACCAGTTTTTGCATCCCCTTCTACAGAGGCTTCACCTTCCAACAGAACATACAAAAAATACACACAATAGAAAAAAAAAAAGATAGGTAGGTAAGTTGCTTTATACAAACAGGTCCCTAAGAACCCAAAAGGCTAAAACAGGCTCGGTTTCAATAGAAGCAGGCCCATAAATAGGCAAGAAACTTCATTCAAGTAGGGAAAGAGTCATCCATCCTCACCTAAGATCCTTTCTTGCTCACACTGAAGATAATGGGAGGATTCCCAACAATTTCAGTAGAAGCAGGATTGAGATTCATCAGAGCCAATGGCAAACTTTTCTGCTCCTTCCCTTCCAAGGCACTGTCTTGTCCACACAGCATGCAGCCAGGGAAAAATGCCAGTCCTCCTGGCTCATCCCCACACTCGTGTTTCAGTTGTTTGCTCTACAGGACATCTGAGAACAGCCTTTTATTTTCTCTTACACTGCGTATTAACACTAATTGCTGCAAACTTTCAGATTACAACAGTACTGAAGAGAAATTCTGATCCCAAGTGCAAGGCTTGGTTGATTATTTAAGAGCCAGCAGTCAGTCTGACAAATTTGCAGAGGGCGTGTAAAAGTTGCCTGGAGAAGGCACCAGTTTGTAGACACAGCAGCCAAAAAGCTATTAGCGGGAATGAGATTGATTTATTACAAAAGCACTTACCCACACTCACTATGTGGCTGCAGGAAGCTCAAGAGCATTTATAGCTGCCAGTGGCTATTTGAAGTGACCCCATGGTCCACATGGAACCCAGGAGCTAGGAGGGAGTCACTGGAACATCAGTGAGACACCAGTTACCTCCTTCCTTCAGCACATTTCAGGCTCAGAGCACTTCCCAGTCTCCAAAACTGCAGTACAAATTAGAGAAGCCACCCAGGAAAAGCTTCATTCACATAAACCCTGAGAGCAGATCGTTAACACCAGGCAGTCTTTAAATTTATTTAGATATTTCACCTTTTGGGAAGAACTTAGCCAGATGCTTAATTTTGTATCATGCCTGGAGTCAGTGGGGCCAAATGTTTGTAGCAGGTAAGTAGCACCATTGTGCAGGACAGTTTGGCACCTGAATCATTCTTACTCAAGGTTATCATCATCTCATTTTTCATATGGGAACTAAACACAGGAAGAGGCCAGAGATGACATAAGGTGTTAATTCTTTACAAAGAGGCAGTCATTACCCACTACCACAGAGCAAACAACTGCGGTTTTCCACTAGCATGCTTCAGTCATTCCAGCCATTCCCACAACTCCTTATAGCCAGGGTTCTTGCTCCTGTTCTGCAGGACTTCATACTTTATAATCTTTTTTTTCCTTTCTTTCTTTCTTTCTTTTTTTTTTTTTTCTTTTTTTTTCTCTATTTAGCCAAATAGTTCTCCAGTTTGTTTTACAAGTAGCACTGTTAATCTGTAGAACTGTGTGTATCTGAACAGGTACACACACTGGCAAAGGAATGTATGGGGTGAAACTATCAAGGGAGCAGGCAGAAAAACATTCTGCCAGTGCTGTTACTGCTGCTGATTCTGCAACAATAAAGAGTGGCTTCAGTCTGCATCCCAGCCACTGCCTCCCTCTCTGTCCAAGGCTCAGTGCTCCCAAACACAAAGCTTTCTTAAAGGGACACAGAGCAGCAGACCGGGCTGAAAGCCACATCTATTCCCAAAGGCTCATTCACAACGGCTGAAGGTTCTTATTTAGAAAAGCATGTACAGGATAAAATGCCAGACTCAATCAGGAGACAGGGGCATCTTCCACAATCTGCCTTCTTTTTCAAATTTTTACTTTTTTTTTTTTTCCCTCTTTGCTCATTTATTTTGTCTCTTGGGTTGGAACTGAGAGCATAAGCTCAGAGATTCAATGTGAGCTTATGTTCTATTCAATTAAAACTCATGTACTCTGCCCATGCAAAAGGTGAATGGTATAAAGCTGGCTTAATTTATGTTAAGATATTCATAATGCTGTTAAGGTATATTCATAATGCTGAAAAAGCCAACGTGTTCCATGGTTTTGTTTGGCACTTGCTCTCAGAGTTTCTGCCACCCTGAACCATCACAAATATTTCTTCTTTTGTGGATGATACAGAAAAGCCTTTCCTGTTTCATTACATAAAATTTTGATAGTTGTGTTTTCCTTTGTCCATTCATCTCTCATGAAACCCAGAGAAAGCTCTCACTTTCCATTTGTTCTTCCAACACTGAAGTCTGGAATTCCTTTGAAATTTACTTTGGCATCTACTTCCTCAAGCAAGCACCTTAAAAAAAATTAAGCTGGAAGTGGGACCCCATTCCAGACTCAGGACAAAAATTCAAATATTGAATTCTAGGAACAAAGATTTCGGGAAAACAAAACAAAACAAAAACAAGACACTAAAGCTACAACAGAGCCTACAAAATCTAGGTTAGATTTCATACTATCAATTCCATTAGTTGAGTTAGGTAGACATTCAGTTACACAGCTTTTCTATTCAAGTCATTCCTTACTGCTGATAGCAGATAAGGGAAAAACAATATTTCAGAGAATACTTGGGAAATAACAAACATTCCCTAAGTCACTGGCACTCAAATGGGTCTAAAACTGTGACTGGGCATTTGCAATTATTCAAAAGATTGGAATGAAAACCAACTCCTCACCATCTTACAGTTCTAGGTTTAAAAAATCAAAACAAAAAAAGACACCTCCCCCCATAATACTTTGATCTATGATAGTTAAGGCACTGGATTGAGAGAAGGAAAATCTGAGTTCAGTTTCTGGTTCTGCTATCAATTTCCCACATTATCATGGGCACTTAAGATTGAGAGCTCACATGCCATCACATAGCCATGCATCAGATAAGTCACACCAGTCAATTTACAGACACCTAGCATGTGGCAAATGCAAGGTGATGTGACTTAATGTAATCTGTTATGCTAACATCTATTTCTTTCTTGTCTATCATTAATATCTAGATTATAAAGGTTTGAAGATATTTTCATACCTAATACAGACGGGTCTGAACCACAGTTGAGGGGTTTAAGCACTCCCATAATGCAAAGAAGTACTACTAATCTGATTATCAGAATTTGTATTAACTGAAGTTCCTTCCTTTGCAGAGCAGTGCACTGACTTCAAGACTGGATTGCAGTCCTAGCAAATAACAAAAAAGACAGTTATCATCTATACACTGACATGTCAGTTAAAAATGTAATAGAAACAATCTAAGTGAGGTTGCAGCTTGAGGCAATTTAAGTATTTCCTTTTGAACCCTGAACTGATGAAGCTGTTTTCTGTTTGGATCTCTTTTATGATCTATGAGCAGCAGACACTTCCCAAAGTGTAGAATTTGTGCATAAGTTCATATTTAGAACTGAATAATATGCCTCCAAAACAGGAGAGAGCTCTGAAAAGATGTTAGTACTTGTCTGCACTAATCTGTGTGTTGGTGAAAATCTTTCCCATTTACACTAGAATGATCTAGAACTGTCATTTCAGGACTGTTAACTTACTGCCTAATTGTTTCCTTGTTCACTAGACTGAGAATTAAATAGCTTTCATTCAATTCATTCATGACAACTTAGTAAGCATTTTCTTTGACAAGCCAAACGCATGGTGTTTTAGAAGGTTTCCTTTTTAGCTTAAGGCTTTTCATTAGTTTCATCAGGCCAAAATTTGTAGCTTTCAAAATGAAATTCCAATACGCGTGGTGCCAAAATTCAACTCACCAATTACAGTAAAGTCAGTGGAGCAATAACTATGATAAAAATAACCTGTTTTCTGGAAATTGATTTTATGACTACCGCGTGTTCTCCAAGTGCTAGGAACACTGAGGAAACAAACTTTGTGTATCTTTCAGAATACAGCCTCAGTTCTACAGAAATCTTCCTCACGGCTTACTGCTCATTACTAAATACTGGCTACCTGAAAGTCAGCATGACTGCACTTAACATTTGTTAATTCCAGTGAATTGTGCTGAGTGGAATGCCTGCTCTATCTAGAATTATTTGGCAGCTTACAGGGTTGTCTCAACATAATCTAGATTTTGTTACCTTCTTGAAACGTCCTGTTTCTACTTGTCAAATAAGCTTATCAGTACACCTTAGTTTAAGGGGGTTTTGTGTTTGCTTTTTTTTGTTGTTGTTGTTGTTATTTTGTTTTTGTTTTTGTTTTTCTTTCCCTTTCAGATGAGACTCACACCTATTCCAGGGATTCTGGGGGAGGATGACTGGAGAAGAGCATGTCATTCAGCCTTCCAACCTAGATTAATAGCAAAATGTCAAGTCCATATTTGCATGAAATATGCAAATTTAGAAAGCACTGGTACTATAAGGAGAAAGTCTTTGATTATTCAACGTCAGTTTAAAATACTCAAGAGCAAGCTTAAAAAAGTAGCTTCTTACAAGACAGAAGCTGCTGTTGCTAAATCTGTAGAGTTTAGAATGGCATTCTAAAACCTTTGTATTTACAAAGGGCTCTACACTTCAAGCACAAAACCAAAATAGGACTGTATCCCACAGTATCTTGTTTTAGCTGTTTTGGATTGGGAGCACCTGGGCAGTGCAGAGTGCCACAAGAACAGTTTATGGCTACCTTCTCATTTCATATAAACATACCTCTTAGAGAGGATGTAGATCCTGGCCTGTGGTGGTCTATCCTGAACCAGCACTGCACTAATGATGGGGATAACTATTATTTCACAGAGTGCAAATTTGGTGTGGAAATTGGACTCTTCAAAGTGGCCTTTCTAGAAACATTCAGTGCATACATAGGAGCTTGATTTGCCAAATCACTCCTCTGCTCATTAACCCTCACAACAATTAGGTGATGTAGAAAAAACTTCTCACATATAGGAAATCAATAAATTCATTCAATAATTATGCCGTTGTCTATGCAACTTTGACCATCAATAGCAGAACCATAATTAGAACTCAGGAGTATTCCTAACTCATAATCCTGTGTTTAGTTGATTAAATAACATTTATATCTGGATTTGCTACATAAAGAACTTGAAAAAATTACATGGGAAGAGGGAGGACCAAGAAAGGGTACTATTTCTGCTCAAGTGGTATATTCAGATTAAACAGAACCTCAAACAGCCTAGAAACCCTGCTTCTTCGCCTTCTGTAATCAATTCTTTTTCAGATATCTACTGTTCACATTCTCTTATAGTAGAAACCTTTCTTGGAAAATAAATGAATAAGACTGGCTTTTGCAAACCTGACTAAACATAGATCAGGAAAGCAAGACTGTAGCCAAAAAGCCCAGGTCACTGACAGTACAGTACAATGGAGAGAGGGATTGACACCATATTTACTGGTTCTCATTTGCACACCTTTTGGACAGGTGGCTAAATTGTTCAAAAACCAGACCAAACAAGGGGATGTAAAGTAACATACTAACTTCTTTAATAGAGTCCAATCCAATTAAATCAAAACCACTCTGTGAACCCCTGGCTTTATTCACACTAAACAAGTCAGTGGTACATCGTGTTAACCCGATAGCTGATTGTGTTTACACCGGTACCAGGTCCCACATGAAAAATGAGCACCAGTCAACCAGACTGCAATGGTATTTTTTCCATTTTTTTTTCCCCCATAAAACTATTTCTTTCATAGACTTAAAAACAACCAACTAGCCAAGTTATTAATTATGGTACACCTAAAAAAAAAAAAAGAATACTAACCCTAATGTGACTGCTGCTTTAAGAGTGCTCTGTGTCTCGCCTTAGACTGGCTTTTCAGTAGCAATTCACTACAACAGGTCCTAAAATAATAATAATAGAGAATTAAAAATCCGACAGCAAGTTTAATGGTTAAAAAGAACAAAAACAACCTGTTCTGAATGGTGATTTTACTCAGCAGTTGTGTCCTGC
This sequence comes from Perdix hodgsoniae, assembly GCA_035772895.1. NCBI lineage: Eukaryota > Metazoa > Chordata > Aves > Galliformes > Phasianidae > Perdix > Perdix hodgsoniae. Next base: position 947,108 of record JAPSGF010000054.1, read on the forward strand.
TGCAGCACTCACAGCCTCACAAATGGTAGAAGGGGTTCAAATCCTCTCACCTTCTTTTTTGTTTGTTTGTTTGTTTTTAAAAGGACAACTGCATTGTAACCTGCTAGGTACCATGGGACATTTTTCTTGTTATGTTCAGTCAATAATGGGTCTGTTTTCAAAACTTACTGTGTTTTTCTGGGATGGGTTAGGGAAGATAGGAAGAAGAGAGAAAACAAAATACAGCTCCTTGTAGCTGTAGCTCCCCACGTGCCTTGGTTACTAGGACTGTCTCTAATTCTCAGATCAGCACTCGTTTTTAATTCTAGAAGATCATGATGAAACACTGGCTGCAACTTTTATAGCTCCATTTGGTGTTTTAAATCATGTCTCCTAACCAAGGTCACCATCTTCTGTAATTCATCAGCTAAGAAGCATTTTTTCCCTCTCCCCAGTGAAGGTTTAAAGGTGGGGTAGGGCATGAGACAAAGAGGGAAGCTAAAATGAATTTTTAAAAAAATTGCAGCTATAGAACCAAATTTCATTATTTCCTCTTTCATTCACAGCATCTTATCATTATAGCCAGACTGCTGCTTTGCTTTAAGGTCAAACTGATCTCATTTTCCCTCTGGCCCCATCGGTTGCTGGTCGACCTCTGGATCCACTAGGGATGATGCAAATGCTGACTGGACGATCTGAAACCCAAATGACTCCAGAAGAGACATGTTCTGTTGGGGTGAAAAGGGGGATCCCAGAGCTGGACCAAGGTCCCCCAGTGGGCCACCAAGGGCCCTGACGTGAACTTTCTGTATGTGTTTGTTCAGATAAGACTTCGATCTGAAAAAGCTGCCACATTCAGGGCAAGGGTACTTCTTCTCTGCCTCCGTCTCCATTTTGTTTTTGCTGACTGCCATGTCACACGAGAAGGACCCATTGGTGCTCTGTTTCTCAGGAGTCTTGAGGTCACTGGTGTCAGAGAGATCTCCATATGAATCAGAACTTTCAATCGGGTCCGAATGTGAACATTTCTGTCCTTCTATGGGAAAAAGAAAAAAGTTTTCAGAAACTCATCTCCAAAGCACTTACTTAACATGCACTCAAATAGCTTATATTGTTTATCACCTGATTCAGTAATGCCTGTCATGATGGAATGATTCATGTGTAACACTGACATTCCCCAAAATCTGACCCTTTGAGCACAGATACTCTACAAACCACAGGGCTGCTATCAGAGTAACATCCAAGTTTTCATCATGGACTTGTAATACTGACCGTATCTATTATGTGTCTCTGGATTTTGAATCCAAAAAGATTATATCTCAGGCTTAAGCATGGATCTTCAACCATACAAGTCACTCTCCACACTTCTGAAATATAGCTGATACTTTCAGCCTAGAAATCTAATCATAGGCTACTGAAAGATATAAAGAAATCTGGAGATATTTTACTCATTCACTCAACAAAGCAGCAGTGAGTTAGTGAAGCTTCAGAGGTGCAACTCCATTTAATCTTGACAAGCTGTTTTTTAGAAGTTAAGCACAACACTGTTAGAAGTGAACTTTATTATCTGGAGTTGATCCATCCTTAAACAGCGTAGTGAAAAACTGGAATTTAAGACACTATTTTAAGCCATCTGGATACATATCCTGGCAAAGTCATCCATATGTCTGGAGTGTTCCTCATTCTCCTTTGGCACTATGTCAAGAAAGTTTGTCCACACTTTTTGCTCAGTTTATTTGAATGAGCGTGGGAAAACGAGACATACTCCCTAAACAAGTGTCTGAATACAAATAAGCTGTATCAACTATTAACTCTGAAAGACCAAAGACCCACTTGGCACTACCCAAAAGACAGATTTGCTCGTGACTCAGTATTATGAACCAAGCAGGATATGCATGAAATCAATACAGCACTGAGCTTGAGTAAATCTCTTGTTAAATCAGCACACCACCCAGAACCAAAAGGCTTCTGTAGTAACTCTGCAGGGACTTCAATAGGAAAAAAAAAACAACAACAAAAACCCCACAACTGGAGCTTTCAATTGGCACAGACTTTGTTTAACCCAGCATGCTGTTTTTTCCTGGGCAAGAAAACAACCACAGTTTCATGGCTGCATTCTCGAGCTCTCTCTCTGCCTTGGTTGACACAAGATTCAAGTGTAGTGGACTATGGACTTGTCAAGGATCTACAGCACTCGGGTAAAATGCAAACACTGCTCCTAGGTCAAGATGAACTAACACAGCTTTTCCCCAGACTTATTATTAAATCAGCTAAGTGATGACAAATGTTGCACGCTATGTGATTTCTCTGCATATTCCTCAGATTCTTTCCAGTATCCTTCCTGTCCTTCCTCCCTCCTTCCCTCCCCTTTCTCAGGACCAGCCCAACATCCCACAACACCAAGCTCTGCACAGAGAAGCAAGGTGCAGGGCAGGAAGTCTCTTGCCTTTGATGCCATAGGTTCTGACGCAGTGGAATGCTGCTCCCCCATTCGGGATGGACTCCTGGTGCCTGGAGACCTGGGGAAGGGGAACACCGTGGTGGGTTTTAACATGGACCTTTAAGTAGGAGGCAGAGGAGAAACCTAAACAAGATAAAAGGAGATGAGATCCTGCCATCAGCAAAGACACACATCTGCCTTCCCTGTTCCTTACATCTTTCTCTTGCTCCTATTCCCTATTTACAAGGTTACCATTATACCAGCTTGATTTCTGGTTACCTACAACACGTTCAAGTACATCCCCAGACATAATCAAACAATGAACACAATACATATCTTTCATTAGACATCATTTGCTTATTGGAGGTCATGATGAAAGATCAACAGCCTCCTTGAGAAACAAATCCTATACAATCCTAGCAGATCACATGAAACTTTATGGGGAAAAAAAATAAAGGCAGAAGAGACATGACACAAAAAGGTACCCACATATCTTCACCTTTTTTTTTTTTTTAATTTAAAATTATTTTTATACTTTATGAGACAGTTCAAAGTATTTTACTTCATGCAGTAAAGACCTGAAGGAGTACAATTTAGTAACACAGCTCTTCAGAATTTAATTTGCCTTCCCTTAGTTTCCAGCATCTATAGTCACTCCTAGAAGACAGAAAGCTGAACTTATTCAGATTTTAAGGAACACAGTTTTGTTGCATAATAATATTCAAAGACTATTTTCCCCATTCAGCTCATCCTGAGTTTTAACAATCATACTGAAACTTATATTTTGTCTGCAGTTAACAGAAAAAAAAGTATATATATATATCAAAATGAAATCTCAATATTCCTATTAGCTGGTTTGACCATAAAAATTAAAAAACACATATTTCAAACACAGAATTCTAAATAAAACATTTCTTAAAAATTTGTTCATATGCTATTTTTTCTACTTCTTAACTCTCACAAATAAGAACTTTTCTTTAATGTAATAAATTATCTAACAAATACTTGGAAACATTTTAAAATCCAGATTTTAATAAACTTGTAGGTAGTACTAGAAGCATTTGGACCACACATGAGGCACATGGAGGACCAGTTTTGAACACTTTTTAAACAGATAAGCCCACCAATAACCATGTTATAACACTTTCATGTTGGAAACATTTTCCTTCAAGAACAGACAGCAAAACACATGTTCCATAGTCACAGACACAGAGCTCCAGGTTCCTGTTCTGCAAACAGATAACCTGAGACTTGGATTAATTCTTTTTAAACCAATACAGCATTTGCAGCACCAGTCTTGAAATGGACTTTCATGTCAGTGCTTCACTTTATGAACAGATATACTGTTGTAAAGCCACTTTTACAGTGATGTAACTGCATTTACATTTGCTGAGATATAACAACATATTAGGATAGATGCAAAACCAATACTGGCAAACATGTTGGGTGGGTTTTCTGACAGCAGCTGTTAATTTTAGGTGCTGAATGTAATAATGAATAAGGAGAATTCCCTCTTCCTTCCCAGCAGAATACTCGCTGCACAGCCAGGATCAAAGACTGTTCAGGAGTTGAGAATTACGTGCACAGGACATGAAGAGCAACACAGAACTCCACAGCAACTTGTTGGAGGGAAAAGCGGCGTGTTGCTGAGAATGAACAAGACAGAGTTGCTGCGGAGCCCTGAGTTGAAAATGAAAGTAAGGAAAACATATAAGATGCAGCAAGAAAACTGTAACAGAAGAAATTGAGAACAAGGATTGGAATCATCTCGGAAAAATCATCCAGGGAGCTAATGTAAGGATATTTTCTTCTGAAATAAGGCAAGACTTATGCTCAGGCACAAAATGCTGCACTGAATGTGTCTCTGGGCTGCAAGAGAATCTGTTTTTCCAACAAAAATGAAAAATTCACTGCAGATATGGATAGAACTGGTATGTGACTGCTAGAGAAAAGGACCAATGTCCAGATGTAATGGCGATACGTGCAACTCAAGGTATTTCCCTTGTTTCCTTCATGTCTAATGACTGCATGCATGCTGAGATGTGTTTCTTTCTGTAGCAACACATAAAAATCTTACTGCTAAACATTAACAAAGGACTACAAAGTTATTCAGTGTTTTTCTATACTACAACTGACACAGGGAAATCTAGAGTTGTAATCTCTGCTACACAGTCATTTTTTTGAACTCTGCAATTCTATTTGTAGAATACATTGTTTTATATAATGAAAGCTGCCTGCAAAGTGTGTTAGCTCCCCTTTCTGTACTTGGCAGATGAACATGTGAGTCATCAGCTTCTATCAAGGCAGGAAGAATGCCAACTGCTTCATAAGAAACTGTTTGAAATGAGATTTTTTTTGGCTTTATTCTATTTTTTTCTGAAGCACTCGGTACTGCTTTTTTTTTTCCCCCATTAGGCTTTAATTAGGAATAGCTGTCCTAGGAAGATGGGAGTGAATTCACAATCAATAATCCTTTACTTTTAAAAATCTCTTTAAAAACAGGATCAAGCTAATGCAGAGCACAGAGTGGCAGTATGTTTCAAATAAAAGTATTTATTGCTTTACCCATACATAGCTCACAGCTTTGCGGAGCAGATTATTTCTTCACTCCAGAGTATTCAACATTAAAAACATGCACTGAAAAAAAACCAATCTTCATTCTTTTCTCAGGTAACATCCACAAAGAGACAACTACAGAAATAGCTGTAGGATGCTCCTTTTTCAAAAATTCTGATTTGGACTTAGCCAGAACATTTGAAGAATGCTTCTAGCTTCTGTCAGCTTAGTCAGCTCTGTATTTTGTTAAAAATACAGTAATTCATGTTATTATAAAAATAATAATAATAATCTAACTTGTGATTAGAATATGCACTCATCCCCAAACTCCTCTGATTTCTGTGAAGCAAACAATACATGTGTCTGAAACAGAACGTGGCTGTTCCAACTTGCAAACCTGACAGCAAAGCATCAGCTTCAGACTTGCCAAAGTCATGAAGCTCATAGTTCTTTGAAAAAGCCCTCACAAGCAAATGAAGTTCCTAGGAAGGGTAAGAGAAGATTATGTAACAACTGAGCAGGAGCAAGTCTTCTGGATTTAAAATGATTAAAAAGAAGTCTTTGAAAGTGAGGATTTAGTTTCCATAAGCACATTTTCCATGACTTTTTAAAAACAAAACAAACAAATCAGAAAATCTCAGAAAAGAACTCTGCACAGCTCCCTTGATTAGATTTAATTGCTTACATAACTACTCTAAGCAAAAAGATCCTTAGTAAGAAAATAACCTGAAGAAAATCAATTCACAGATGGTAATTTTTGGATGCTATACTGCCATTTTTGTAAAATACATAAAATTAGCCAAAGGGCACATGAATGACATAATATACAACTGGTAGCCACTTTCAGTCAGACATCAAGTTCCTTTTTTCCTAAAAGGAGAACACAAGACACTTGATAAACTTCTACAGAATAGCCTTCAGTCTGATGGGATGAAGTGAGGATTCTGAGTTGGTATTTCCCACTCTGATTTTGTCACCAGGATGAGTTCAGCAGTACAAGCCACCTTTTTATCCACTTTTTTGTTGCTTTTTTTGGTGGGCCAGCATCCTACTTCCCTACTTCCCTTTACAAGCAGCTCTTAAAATTTTTCATCATCTTGCTTGACAATCATTATATCCAGCACTACTTAAGTTCTAATTAAAAAACACAGCAGCACATCAGCAGGAGGATGGATAAAACTGCATTGTAGCTCTAGCAGCCACAGCTGGGGGCAGCATGCAGCTTTTGACTGTGCCAGTGCCCATCAAATAGAGGTTTCCAATGCATACATTTTCCACTGTACTTCTGTACATCTTCAGCCTCTACAATTTAAGATATCTTAAGATAAAACAATGAACATTATAATTTGATTCTAGAAAGCTCTGGATTAAAAAAAATCTCAGTATCATGGATCATAAACCTGCAACCAAAACTCATGGCATGTAACAATGCCCATAATACAGCTGGTTGACAAAGCCAGTCTATAACTCCCTTTCCTATTAATTTTAACACAAGATAAATATTTAGCAACAATTCAACAGTTTTGTTATGGTTTGTAAGTGCTGATGTATAATGGAATTCACAGTAACACATTTGCAATACATAAACCATAAGAATAAAGTCGTTGCTAATAGTTTGCTGTAAAAAACCCCTCTATTTTATTTAAATTCCTACTATTCTAGGCCTGTAAGATGTGAATACTCCTTTTAATCATTTCATTGTTTAATCACTAGATATGTCTTTGTCATGCTGGCCTAATGTTAAAGGAGCCGCAGTGACATCTGGTGGTAGTTTAGTAGAAACTCAAGTTTATAAGCCCTGGAAAAGTGACAATTTCTCCCAACCCACACATGTTTGCTTGTTGAGAACCGTGTACACCTGAGGGAGAGAGAGCAGGACAGCACCTGGACCTTGCATAGCATCCTTCGTGTTGTTACAACAGAAAGAATCAGGATAAGCTTAAGCAGTGTTTCAGAAAAGAGGCCTTTATATGAAGAGGAAGCCAAGCCTCATTTCACATCATCTACCTGGAGCTTCAGAATCTGAAGATTTTCAACACAGATACCATATCTAGTCAAAATGTTAGCATCATTTTCAGGACCTGACATATGGCTAAACCACTGGAAACACCTCCCTCACAAATGAATGTCTCTCATTACTCATCATCTCCTCATCATCCCCAACCTCCTACAGCCCTCTCATTATTTGACACAATTCTCTCATAAGATTTGATTCCACCTCCCCTAAAATAGGAATGGGAGCACACATTACCAAAAAACACCTCATGAGAAAAAAAGAGATCCCCAAACACAGCAGCAACATGTTGCCATACTCACTAGTACACGAATGTGAGCCAGCAATACATTTTGAAGTTGACTATTAATCATTCAAAAAAATGCAAGCAAACAGGTATTAGCAAGTCAAAATTATTTTTTCTTCTTTCCAAAATCTGCCCAGCTTGCCTGACATCCCGCAAAGCCAAAGTCTACAACTGTCTCTCCAACTCGGCAGTACTAAAAACAGATGGAAAAGTTGAAAAGCTGTATTTACACAAATAAAAGTAAAGAACATTTTTAGTGCTCTTTAAGAGACTTGTTTCAGAAATATATATTAATACAAAGCAATTTCTTGGGAAAAGTGGGAGAAGCAGTTTGACTCTACTGCTGCACCAGGAGGTTAACAAGATAATAAAATGTAGATTCTTTATGTACAGTATATAATTCTCAACTTCATGTGTGTTTCAAATATTCTTCTTCCAGACTGAACACGAGGACCAGAAAAAAATGTGCATGATGAACAAGGCAATGTATCATGGTTATTTTATAGTAATCTGGATACCTAGTGAATAAAATTCTTAAAATTGTCTAAGAATAATTTGCTTCAGACTTAAACTAAGGTTCTTCAGGAACTATTAACTATATAAGAACAGACCTATAGCACCACCAATTTCAAAGTTAAGAATTCAATACGGAAATCAAAGAGTATCTACACATATATGGTATATATATGTCTCCTGTTGCAGACAGTCACACAGCCTTACAGCTTCCCTCAAGCATTCTCCCAACCCACTGAAATAAAAAAAAAAATGTTTCTTCATTACCTCGGTTACAGATAGTGCAGAAATTGCTTGGTCCTTCACTATGTTTCTTCAAATGATCTGCCATATATGCTGCCCGCAAGTACTTCCCACACACCTGGCATGGAACTTTGTCTTCATGACATGCTAGGTGTGACCGCAGTCGATCACGCGTGGCAAAGGAAGCATTACAAGTCTGCAGGTACAATGAGAACCATGTGACTCAACAACTCTGCTAAAAGCACTGACACTGTCAAATCTATTTAGCATTCTTTAGAGTAAATACGTCAGACCCTGCATATACAAATCACATGATACACAAGCCATTTCCCCACAGTTAACAATTCAGATATCCACATATCACACAAGATGTGGTTACTACTTGAAAGAATTAAGAAAGCAAGAGAACAGCTCTAACGTACTACAGATAATAATACTTCAATACAGATAAAAGTTTTAAGGCCTTAGCTCCTCTCTGGGGATGAAGATATTAATACTAATAAATATTTAACAACAGGAGTAGCATTACAGTAAATACTGCCACTTCACTGAGCCATTAACATCACTTCAGACCACTCAAAATGTCCTCTTTGACACTTTCCTAAATTTTATTCTCTGATATAGTCTGACGAGTACAGAGGATTTCTCCTTTGGACTAAGAAGATGTAATAAAGCATCAGAGAATTGCCTGGGATGAAAAAAACAGAAGACAGTAAAAGAGCCATCCTGGTACCCCCAGCAGCGGTGCAGACAAAGTGCAGAAGTGAAGCCTCAGAAGTGAGCAGGTGTCAAAATAACTGCATAGCACTGTAGTCTGTTTAAAACTTACCCCTGATCAAGCTATCATATCTCACTTATTACCATGAAGCAAGCTTGATCTGGCATGAGATAATATTGGTTCTACATGCTCACTTCTCGGAGGTAATCTGTATGACAGATGAGAGACAGTTCCCTCCCATGTTCATAATCACAACAAGTGGCAGCTGTGCAGACTATGTATATGCCTACAACAACAGCCTGTCAGTCCTGAAAGGCTTGCTGTATTTCTAACGTGAAGGAAATTAATAACTATCAGTAATACACTGTACAAGTTATTATTGTCCAAAACCACTGCTCACAAGTGCAAGAAGGAAAACAAAAGCAGGTATGTGTTAGAATGACCAGACCAAATGGGCAACAGTGACATCCCAGAGTGCACAGTGTTTGGTTTATACCACACCTTTATACAAAATAATGCAGGTTTAAGTTGTATAACCAGAGTCCCCTAAGAGATAATATAAGAAAACTAAGTGACTTGGGAACTGGATACATTCTGTCATTTCAAGTATCAGGATGCAGTTAAACAACTCTTTCACCAGAGATAGGCTTGTTAAATTAACAATCTTAGTAAAATTACAAAATTACAACTTCAGATAAACAAAATAGATAAGTACAGGTAAGGGTAACCTACACAATTTTGTGTAGTTTAGTGAATCAACAGCTTGACCTATAAAACACTAAAGGCAGCTGAAAAGTACCTATCCATTTCAACAGGCTTTGGATTCATTTGACCCTGTGAGATGCTTAAGTAAAGTAAATTCCCATGGAGCTTAGGCTACTCGGCAGCAAGTACAAGACTTAGCACCTCACTGGATCAGGACTTAATGCACTTAAAAAAACAACAGTAAAATTATCTAAATTTTGATGATACACAGAGTTTAGCTAAGCTCACCAGACAAAGAATCATAAAACACAAGCAGTGAAGATTAAGAGGCAAATTCTTAAAAATGAAAAATTTCTCTGTATTTGAAATCTCAGGACACAGCGCTGAGCAAAAGAGGTGCAGCTTTCACTTACTTAAATGTTATTAGAGGTAAACGCTCAGATAAGTTAGGATTCCAGCTCTGATGCTAATCAATCTGTTGGATATCAACTAGAAGTATATAACCAGATGATCAAGGATGACAGCCAAAAGACCCATCATCAATTACTCTAGTAATACTGAGCCACAGTGAGTGTCCATATGAAAGCATTGGGAGTGCATTAGTTTATAAAGCAGACCAGAGACAAACCACATAAATACACGGATGCCAGAAGTAAAATTGTATCTGTCCCACATTGAAACAACCAAGTTGAAAGCTTAGAGAGAGGCAATATAATCATTTATGTGTTGCTGCTGAGTTTTGTAAAGTTCATCTTTGGATAAGCTGTACAGCAAATACATCTGTGAAGAAGCTTTGAAAAAATAATCAGTCCAGTGGAGAAAGCAAGAACCAGTTTAGCTCAATCATAACAATGGGAGATAGGACTATAATTAAAGAAAACCCCAAAGTTAATATTAAAATAGTTAATATTTATAAAAGTATAGAGCAAAAAAAAAAAAAGTAAAAAGTTTTATTTTATAAAAGATGTGAAGTGCTAAACGAGTACTAAGTATTTATCATTAATTGTTAATCATAGAAGAAAACTCCAGTGCTTTCCTATCAAACATTGCAAAGGTATATAAATAGACCAAAAAGAATATATATATAAAGTTTAAAAAACATTGTTGAAGAAATACCTCTTGAAGTTTCAACTTTTCTATGGCTGTGGATGTCTCTGAGCTTATTCCATGGTGGCTGCCATTTTCCTGCTAATAGGCAGGAAGTAAGAGAAATTAGGACAGGAAGAAACTCATTCTGCATTGAAATCAATGGGAAAAGCACTGGACTTGGGATGCCAATTTTAGGGTTATTTAAATAGATATCGTTCTTTAACAAAAGCTCTGCTTTAACTTAACCTGCATTTTTCTCTCTCTCTTTTTTTTTTTTTAACTTCAGTTGCCAGAGGAACAACCTTTCTCTTGTCTCACAGAAGGAATAAAATTCTTGTTTCTCCCCTTTTTCTTTCTCGTCCACAGAACTGCAGCCTAACTTCTATACCAATCACACTCAAAAACCAACAATACATCCTTATGTCTTCCCATGGTGGGCCAGTAAAGCGACCTGTCCCTTATGGCCATAACAGTGACTTACCCCTTCTCCTTTACCTGGAACTCAAATGTAAGTTTAAAGAAGAAAAAAAAATAAAAATCAACAGTGCACCAATACAAGGGAAATATAGCCAAAGTGCTATTTGGTGTCTGCTCTGAACACCAGTGCAACTTCTTGGAGCAGTTTCCTGAGATGCCCTGGCCTGTGGAGGTCTTCCCCTTTCTGCATCTAATTAAACAAAAAAGCTGCAATCAAGTCTTTGTGTGGCATGGGGTGCTACAAGAGCTGGAAGTTAGGAGAGTTTTTCAAAGGTCTGTGAAGCCTAACTATTACTTCAGGGAGACTGAGTGCAGGATTGTGTGCTGAGCACTCTAGGCTGTAGCTGTTGCAGTTACATTCAGCTGACAACCATCCTGCTTCTCATAGTTTCATTTTATTTGTTTTAAAGTTGGGTTGACATCCTCCCTCCTTTGTTTTGTAGTCCAAAATATACCATGATGCCATATGAACAGAACATTAGATATCCACTGGTGTGTAAAGATACACAAGGGTTCAGGGAAACAACCAGTGGATTTTGTTTAAATTACAGCATCAATTACTTCCAAGAATGTCAATAGGACAGAGGATTCTGAAAGGCTTTTCTCTTTACCTAAAGAATACTCTTCTGCTGTAAACATTAACAAAGCATGACAATAACAGGAATTTTCAACAGGAACTCGACAGATTCAAAAAGGATGCTCAGTACTGCTTGGCCTACTCTCACAGGGGCTGGCTTGCTAAATGAAACCAATGAAAACGAGAATGAAAACCTGGAAAAAAAACAAGCCAATATTAAGCTATTTTCCTTATTAGTGGCCAGGTACTCTGTCCTGATACATGTCACAGAACAAAATTGTTACTGGTTATGAGATAACCAGAAGGATAACTTTGTCAATTTATGTATGAGCTTTTGAATCTGAAACAATTTTCAGTGCATGGCATCCCTTTGTATGGTTTGTATAACATATATCAAAATCCTGGCATACTCAAGGTTTTCTTCATTTGACAGCATATTGTTAAGTCTTTTTTCAAAGACACACAGCAGCTCTTTAACAAACATTCTACATGCTGTTTAAGATTAATGAATTATTAACTTTGCAGAGTTAAGCATTCAAAAATGAAGAACAAATCAAGCTTGAAATGACAATCTCAATTTTGCCCTCGTGCTTGTAATCTATAGATTATAGCTTCTAACTGAAATAAACAATGTCACAGGACTTTAAACAGCAAATACATAATGAGAAAGACAGTTCTTAGAAAATGCTATCACAGAATACATGTGCACAAGGAGATAAGAGTTGAGCTTGGCTGCACAATCTTAGTTTCTGTATTTCTTGACTTTCCAGCTCTTAGTGTATCCTCTGATTCACACTTACACAATTTAAATTTAGTCCTCTTAAATTGATATGAAAACTATTAAGTATCAGCTGGTAAAGGACAATTCAAGCTCATCACTGTTATTCATCAATTGCATATATTCAGTAACCTTGATACCAACTAGCAAAAGAATCAAGAGTTTCTGGTTATGTTGAGACCTAAGTATTACTTTCACACCTGCAAACAAGCATATGCTTAGGGACAACATTTTCAGTCATCTTCAGTTTATCCACTCAGACCCCTTGCTATTCATCCCCAAAGTGTGAGATCTTTTTTGCAAGCAGAATTTTCCACTTTATATGAATCTATACCCCTAAATCATCTTAATCTTAATAAGTTCAAACCAACTTAAGGTTTTTATAAAGTAAAGAGTAAAATCACCATGAAGGCTCTATGGCCTGATTTACAAAGGTACTGAGCTCCCGCAGAACTTACTGAGGGCAACAAAAACCTTTAGATGGCTCTATACATCCAAAAATTTGTTTAAAGGATTATTAAAACTACAAAAACCTTTGAAAACTCTCACAGTTTGGAGGAAACATAGCAAAGGTGTGTCAAGAGATGGAAATAAGTGCAGATGAGGAGGCAGCAGTCACGTAGGATTGACGAGGTTCGTCAAACGTTAAAAACTTCAGAGGAAAAAAAATCTTCTAACTTTTCTGTCTTCAAAGAAAATGAAGTTATCATGCTTGATCTTTCTTAAAATAAACAGATAACCAAGCCTTTCTTCAGAGAACAACCATGCAGACTGCTAGCCCAACAAACGTTTTAGAAGTTTGCCTAACAGCTTTGCAAAGACAGTGGGTGATAATGGAAGCTGGTTCTCAACTTTGGTTTTAATTAACACTTCCAGGCACCTTTTAAATCTCTACACAAATGAATTACGAAATATCTTTCTTGATTTGTTCATTCAAACCTCAATGAATAATTAATTTACTGTAAACTAAATATATATATATGTGTATATATGTGTATACTACTTTGTGATATCATATTACAAAGATACTGAAAGAATACTGTGCCCATATTATCTATGCTCTCACTGGGAGGAAAAAAAAAGCTTCCAATTTTGCTCAGTGCAATGTTCTGAATACTATATGATAAAAAGAGCACCCTGGCAAGTGACAATAATTTGTGAATTTTATTTGAAATTATTCTAAAAGCAACAAACCAAGTCAACATTGGAGCCTTCTGTTGGTAACTGCAACAGAGTGGGAAAGAGGAGGGTGGAAAAAGAGGACGGGAAAAAGAAGGCATTCTCTGTGACATTGCCTTAAGCTCAGGGAGAAGGTGAGGGGGTAAGAGATCTGAGGAGGGTCAGCAGCAGGGAAGAACAGTGGAGCAGTTGGGAAGAGCACATTGCAGATGTGGAAGGAAGCAGGAGGACCAAAGAAGCACAAGGGACTGGAGGACAGGAGGAGTGTTAAGCAGCTATCATGGTGGAATGCTTACTTCCAAGTGCTTATCCAATTCACACACAGGTGGTATTTTTATCGATACTTTGTAATTCTCTGCACATTTACAAATCTAACACCTTAAAACAAACATAACCCATATACCAGTGTAAGCCCCTCCAGCTCCTACCTGACACTTGTGAGGTCTCTCTGAGGTATGCACCTGTTTGATGTGTCCATTCAAGTGGTCTGGCCTTCAAAGAAAATACACATATGCACACTTAAAACGAATACTAAAAATAAAAGTCTAATTTTAACAATAAATAAATAAATAAATAAATAAATAAATAAATAAAGATAAAATAAAGAGACAATCCCTGTGGTGGATCTATTACAGATGTTGTGACATTTAACTTTCCAAGAACCAGATCACCAGCAACTTGGATTCTACCTTAAGTATTCTCTCCAACTTGCTAAAAAAGCATCATTTTCTCGCAAAGCAGCTCTGACTGAACAAACAAAGCAAACAGGAAATACGAGCTACAATTTTCAAACCTGCATGTCCCCTTCCAAACTCCTATTCAGACCATGACCATCAGGGTGGTCAGGTTTACCGCTGCCGAATAGTTGAAAATCAGCCCCTTCTGATTTATGTCCCAAACATAGATGTACAAAGCCAACTTTAAGCACCTTTGTGCAAAAATACTGACTCTACACTCTGTTGCTGTGACATTCTCCATCAGAAAGACAAAAAAAAAAAAAAAAAAAAGTCCTAACTCACAATGTGGTGAAGAGACTGTTAATACAAATAAAGTGCTCTGAAGGTCCCAACTAGAAGGTGCAATGGAAGAGCAAATTATTACTGAAAAAAAGTTAGACCATTCTTTGCAATTGGTAAAGCCTACTTTGAGAAGACTGAATAGCTGCAGATTTTCCTGATGGGAGTTTCTCTTAGTGGGAAGAAAGCTTTTCATTGTATGAGCCCAAAACTGCTTGGAAACAAGTTCTCCACCCTCTCCTCCCCCAGCTCTCCAGCTGCGCCAATGGGAGCGCGCAGGGTGGAATTCACGCACTGCGGACAGCAGAGCCCGAGCTGCGCTGCTGGAGCCGCTTGCTGGAGCCGGCGCTGCGGTGGGCTGGGGCCGTGCAACCAGACAGACAGACGGACTGGGGTCCTCCCAGGTGCTGCCAGCCTGGCGGCCGCGCTGCTACACTACTCGTTGGAGGAAAGGGCACTAAAGTCGGGCATCACGCCTCCAGCTTTCCTCTGACAGCTCCTGTAACTGAATACTGCATCTTAAGAAAGGTTCTCTACTTTCCATGCTTCGATTTAAAAAAACCGGATAGATATTTTTGTGGTTTATTTTCTTAACAGTGTACCCGCTTGCTCACATTTTAAGTCATTGGAAACAAGGAGAACTCAACACGTATTTTTCACCTCCTCCTGTTGACAAAAATCTCTCATACAGCAAAATTTTTAATCTTGAACAAAAATGATAAAAATTGGCAATGATCACAGGTAGCACTGTAGTAAAAAGCATAATTTGCTTTTAGCTCACATTCTCATCGCTAAATTTGCAGTACTGAACAAGGAGCATCTCCTAATTATTGATGATTTTAGAAAAGAAGGGGAAAAAGAAGAGGGAGGGGGAAAAAGAAGAAATCTGTGTTGCCTTAATTTATCAAAAACAAAAAGCTCTACTCTAACAACAGGAGAGCTAGCAGGCACACACTTCCCACGTGTACAGCTGGGAAAACTCTACCCCTGTCAGCTTTTGATTCATTGTCCTGTGTCAAATCCCTCTCTCCTGCTGAGTCAACAACTGCAGACAGAAGCAGAGTGCAGCTACGAGGGGAACACGGCATGGATGCACCCCCCACCCCCAAGCTCCTAGCCTCAAACTTATATTAACTCCCACAAACAGTGACAACAAAAAAAGCAGCAACATTAAATGCACAGATCTTACGTATGTTGCAGGGCAGAAACAGGATCCCCTTCAGAAGGATGTAAACCCAAAGGACACAAAGATCATGTATTAAAAGATACTTGATGCTGCAGCCTTTGAAATCTCACCTCTTCCTTCACATTTGGGTGATAAAAAACATTACGAACTAAGAGAAATGAAGGGAAGTTAAGAAAAAAGAAAATTTAAAATGGATACGAGAAAAATAATAAACTTGAGATGTATTAATATTTTGCACTTCAACAGCACCTTCCAACTACCTACAAATCAGGAGTCTCCAGACACTACAGTGAGACAGGTATCTACTAGGGAGACCCACTTCTCAGAACTGTCATCTGAGGGAGGGACTGCCTGACGTGTACGTGGGTCTGGGACAGAGCTGGGGATGTTTACCCAGGAGCCAACTGACTCCCGGATCTGTGTCTTAATTACTTTTAGATCCTTTTGAGAGACTCAGTACAGCCTCCCAGCGGAAATGATGAAAGTCTCATTTCTTGAGACATTTTAAATTGGAACAGCCAAACTACCCTATGTACAAATTGTTCTGGCTTCCCAAGGGATGGGAAAGACAACTTCCTAGGTCTCTGTGTCTACAATCCTTGGAAGTTCTCTCTTACCTGGAAAAGCCTTTCCCGCAGCTCTGGCAGATGTAGGGCTTTCCCACTGAGCCATCGTGGGATCGAACATGATAGGACATCCTGTCTTTCCGCTTGAACCGTAACCCGCACACTGGACAAGAGTAAGGCTTCTCACCAGAGTGCGACAGCTTGTGCCGATTCAGGTGGTACACGTCCCGAAAGATCTTGCCACAGATGTCACATGCCACCTGTTTCCTTGTCCTGCTTCTTTTTCTGGGCGCATCGGGGTCGTCCTGGCCAGGGATGCCATTTTCACCCAGTCGGGGGGGTGGGATGTCTATGTAACCCAGCTGCAAGCTCGTCACCCCGTGCTGAGCCTCGTGCTGACGAAGCCGATTGGCATCAGTGAAAACCTTTCCGCAGAGGCCACATGGCAGGATGCCAGCCTCCCGCAGTCCACCCGGGGCCCCAAACATCATGGAGTCCAAGAGGTTGGCTTTACGGGGACGGCCTCTGCCCCGCTTGGTACCTAAGCTGGGGGCACTAGCAGCAACATTCTGGAAGGGTGAGGCCAGCAGCGGTGGGGAAAGGGGTCCTGCCACCATGGGCAGGCGGTCCACACCCTGCAGCACAGGCAGGGAGGACTGTGCCGCGGTGAGTGCAGCCCGCGTGGCCTCGTCTTCAGGCATGCCTGCAATGCCATTACCATTGGGCGCCAACGTGGCACCGTTGGTCATGTCGAGAGGGAAGCCGAGGTCAGCGGCCCCCGGGCGGAACAGCATGATGTCGGGGCGCGTGGGGGGCACGAGGATCTGCACGTTGGACTGCTTGATGACCTCCTGGCAGATGTCGATGACAGAGCGCATCAGCAGGAACTTGGCGGCCGTCATGAGCTCCGGGAAGCTCTCCAGCCGCACCACGATGCGTGAGGTATAAGCGAAGTCCAGGATGTCCCCAAACACTTTGGAGCTGATGGTGTGCATCTCCAGCTCCCGCCCCCCCCC
>JAPSGF010000054.1:973215-1000438 GCA_035772895.1 Perdix hodgsoniae
TCGGCTCGGCTCGGCTCGGCTCGGCTCGGCTCGGCTCGGCTCGGCTCAGCGAGCTTGCAGGCACGCTGCTCGGATTGCACGCGCCGCCGGCCGTTTCCCGCCCGCCGCTTCTCGCGAGATCCTCTCTCCCTCCCGCGAGAAGCCGTTGTGCGCCTGCGCGCTGCCGGCCGGGCCTGAGGAGCGGCGTTGCGGTGGGAGCGGCGTTGCGGTGGGAGCGGCGGGCCGGGGTGCGTCGCCGCCATGAGCGGGACTTTGGCAAAGATCGCGGAGATCGAGGCTGAGGTAACGCGCCGGCTTTGTGCCCGGCCGGGCGGCGCGGGGCCCGGCGCCGAGCCGCTCCGTCAGGCGGCGGGGGGCCTTCGGGGCCCGTCCGGCGGCTGAGCGCTCGGATCCGCGCTGTTGCAGATGGCCCGCACGCAGAAGAACAAGGCCACGGCGCATCACCTGGGGCTGCTGAAGGCGCGACTCGCCAAGCTGCGCCGGGAGCTCATCACGCCCAAGGGAGGCGGCGGCGGCGGCCCGGGGGAAGGTACGTGGGCCGGGCCGTGATGTGCCCGTGGCTGGGGGTCGTGGCCCTGCCTGGGGGCGTCGGGGTGAATGCGAAGAGTAAATAAAAGAGGTTTCGGCGGGTAGGACGGTGAGTTTGCAGATCTGGAGGGGTTTGTGCGAAGCGGACGTCTGTCTCCGTGTGTAAAGGTGTGGTGGGAGGCTGCGGTGCTCAGGGCAGCCGGCTGAGGTGCAGCCGTGAAGGAGGATTGTGAAGGCTGGGTCCTGCTCGCAGCCAGCCAGGAAAGCTTTCCTGTCTTTCGCTCGGGCAGTATTCAGACTAACGGTGGGGTTGCACTGCAGAGCCGTAAGAGGTGAGGAGGTGGCCGGCGTTAGGTGCTTTTTCAATTTTTGTTACTTGCAGGTTTTGATGTTGCAAAGACGGGTGATGCCCGCATTGGGTTTGTGGGTTTTCCGTCAGTGGGAAAATCTACTTTGCTCAGTAATCTTGCTGGTGTCTACTCTGAAGTGGCAGCATATGAGTTCACTACACTAACTACTGTGCCTGGAGTCATTAGATACAAAGGAGCGAAGATACAGGTGAGATCTTCTGATGGCTGTGAAGATAAGACTGTATACATAGATGTAATGGTATCAGGGCAGAACAGACTCTTTTGACACTGGCAGGTTGGAACTTATCTGTAAAAGTGCTTGAGAGAACATCAGAAATGTTTCCATGAGATCCTAATTTTATTCTGCTTTTCCCTGGAGAAAAGTTCCAGTGGTGGTTCTCATACTCTGAAATGATCTGTTCCAGCCTATAAATTGGGATAATGCTGTATGTAAGAATTAAAGGGGAAAGAAATTTGCTGTTTGTCCTGTTAAGATTTGCAGTGAAGTCAGCAGCATAAGAAGAAAGGTAAAAGTAGAATCTATCTTACAAATGAACATTTTCTTCTCATAAGTTCCTTTCCTTTCCTGAACAATAGCTACTTGATCTGCCAGGAATTATTGAAGGTGCCAAGGATGGTAAAGGCAGAGGACGACAGGTCATTGCAGGTGAGTTTATTGAAGCTTGAAGGCAGCATCCAATAGTGGTTCAGTTAGTGTGCCTTATGAGAATGAAGGGCTGAATTGCTGTTTCTGACAGATTTATGAAGCTGGATTGTATGCTGGAATTCAGTTGCACAGTGTGAAGCAGTAGCTATTGTCTTTCTGCTTTGTTTCAGTTAAACTCAGCAAACATGTAGTCGTATGTTGACACTGCCTTGAAAGTCTGCTACCAATTTTAAAGACAGATGAAAATCCTTATTAAACAAAGATGCTGCTTTGTCATCTTTATGTAGCTTATTGTCATCCTTGTGTGTCTGACTGTAGATAGAAAGGAAGGTTTTTCCAGCATCTTCGATTCTTCTCACACTGTGCAAGAAATCTTACACCAAATCTAAAAAGCCACAATGACCTGGGTTTTATATTCTCAGTCCACTGAGCTGTCTTTTGTGCTGCCTCGTCTCGGTGTGTGAGCAAACTTTTTTGAGGGTTAACTTTTTTGATTCTTAGTTGCTCGAACCTGTAATCTCATTCTGATTGTTCTGGATGTGCTGAAACCCCTTGGTCACAAGAAAATCATTGAGAATGAACTGGAGGGATTTGGAATACGTCTGAATAGCAAGCCCCCCAATATTGGCTTTAAGAAAAAGGATAAAGGAGGCATTAATCTTACAGCCACAGTAAGTTGGAACCTTTCTTTAAGTAAAAAGTGCTTGAAAATGCTCTTCTTGATAAGAGATGAAGAAAGCTCAGCGTTCCAGGCCTTGCAGCCTTGACAGCTCTTTATTTTCCAGTTAACTGAATCTTTAAAAATACAGAAGCAGCCATAGGTGTAAGAAGTCAGAACTCTGCTGTGGGATTCAGGTATCTCATGCTTAGTTGGCTGAGCTTGGAACTGATATTCAGGCAAGTTTCTGTTGAAATGTCTGTCTGCAGCCATCAGTGGCATTGATGCTAATAAGGCTATTGCCTTATTATATAAGGCTATGATTTAAATCTTTTTTTCCTGTCCTAAGACTAACTATGGCAAAACAGTTTGGAGGCATCCTTGGAGGCGTTCAAGGCCAGGCTGGATGTGGCTCTGGGCAGCCTGGTCTGGTGGTTGGCGACCCTGCACATAGCAGGGGGTTTAAACTGGATGAGCACTGTGGTCCTTTTCAGCCTGGGCCATGCTAGGATTCTGATTCTGTGATTGAAAATCAGTCACGTCCAATAACTTACAATGCAGTTGTTATTTCCAGTAACCTATATGCTAAGTGGTAGTATTATTAATTGTGAAACTCAATTTGATGGTAAAGTTCTCCATTTGTTAATGCTGTCTGTATGTTCAGTGTCCTCAGAGCGAGCTGGATGCTGAAACAGTGAAGAGCATCTTAGCAGAGTACAAAATTCACAATGCTGATGTCACACTGCGCAGTGATGCCACTGCTGATGACCTCATTGATGTTGTTGAAGGAAACAGGTACTGTTGAGACCCAACATTTGGTATACTAGCAGTTTATATTCTAAAGAAAATAACTGCTTATGGATCTTCTTTCTGCAGAAGCTAAGCTAGCAACAACTGATGTTTAGCACCTTGCTGTCCTTTTCAAAAATGATGCTTTTTGTTTCCAGTGATGGCAGTAGTGTATTGCTGCTAGACTGCTGTATCCTTCTCTTTGCAGGGTTTACATCCCATGCATTTACGTCCTAAATAAAATTGACCAGATTTCCATTGAGGAACTAGATATTATTTACAAAGTACCCCATTGTGTACCAATATCTGCCCATCATCGCTGGAACTTCGATGATCTGCTGGAGAAAATTTGGGATTACCTGAAACTAGTACGAATGTGAGTCCTAATTGCTGCATTCTGTGTGAGGCTGAGATTGAATAACATCTTAGGAACCGATGAAAGATGACCATTCTAATATGCTTTTCCACTAACTTAGAGCTCTAGCTTTCAAATGATTCTTTTGTCATTGAAATGTGTTTAATCTGTAAGTCAGAGATCATGCTGCCCTTTGCTGTTGTGTGATTGAGTTTCCTATCAGTCACAAGTGCTGCACTTTGAACTTCTTGTATAGGGATTAAATGAAGACCTTGGAAACTCCCAGATATGTTTTAAAAATCATGAAAATATGGACTTCATGTCAAATTTGATGCAAAGTTGTTAATATTAGAGGTATTCTTCTTTTCCTGAGTGACCATGAGCTGTCTCTTAACAGGCCTGAATTGAGTTAATCTAGTATTTTGGATATTTTACTATAAATTATTACAGGTTTACCTCACTGTTAATGCATCTCTTCAGATGAATTTGTGAATGAGTCAATTACTGCTCATAATACAGTAACTGTTATCTTCTGAATATATCCATCTTCTTGTGATAATATGAAATAAGATACTGTAAAAAGGAAATTAATTTGCCAGGTGTCTGGGCTATAGACAGTAAGCTTTTTTCCTAATATACATTGAGCTGTTTGTCAGAAATAACCCTCAAAGCCACAGATTACAACCATCAAACTGTAGCTACCTTTTCAGCTACCCAGGTTTTGTCATCTTCTAAACAAGAATGGAAAATTCACCATTGATAAACCTTTTGCAGTTAGAAGGGAGAACCTGCTTATAGGCACTGGCTACTCAGATGCATTTTCAGCTTACAAACTCCAGCATACAGCATGTCTGTTGTCATCATTAGCTTGGTGAGAGTTCAAGCTACACTGCACAAGCAGTGCCCACAACCTATGAAATTTCATGGAGATTTGCAAGAGGAGGTTTTGGCATTGACTGACTGCTCTGTGTTACAGCTACACTAAACCTAAAGGGCAGCTCCCAGACTACACCTCTCCTGTAGTGCTGCCTTACTGCAAGACAACAGTGGAGGACTTCTGTATGAAGATCCACAAAAATCTTATTAAAGACTTTAAATAGTAAGTATTTTGTGAAGGAATGATTGCTGGTAAATAGGAAGTAAGTAGCCTGGTGCTGTGTTTTTCCATTTGTTTATAAGTCAGAAATAAAAACTGAATTTAACTTGGAATGTAGAAAACAATAGATCTCCCTACAACTAAATCTAATACATAAGTTGTTATATTTGATATTTCTCTGCTCTTTCCTGGACAAATTTCCTCTCTGGTGAAAATGCTTTTATTTAGACTAGAAAGTAGCAGTAGATGCAGCGTTATGGGCTGCTGTCCTATATACCCAAATATTTTGGATGACTTCATACTTTGTTTTGATCTGCTTGTCTCTGGTTCACATAGACCACTCATCCAGGTACTTATAGGAGAATAAAAATAGCTCTTAGCATTGCTTTCCGTATTAGTGATGGGACAGAAATAACTGCTGTTAGGCTCTGCAGATTATACTTCTAAGTCTCCTTAATTTGATTTTTCTTCTGCCTCTTTCAGTGCACTGGTCTGGGGTTCTTCTGTTAAACACAATCCCCAGAAAGTGGGCAAGGACCACACTCTTGAAGATGAGGATGTCATTCAGATTGTGAAGAAATAAAACTGCTCTCCCACGCTTTGTCACTGTGCCTGACTTTTCATTTTGCAAATGGCAAGGAACAGACAATTTCTGTTAAACATAAAGGATATTGCTCTTTGTGGTATTAACTTACAGTGCATGGGGAAAAAAAACGTTTCTGATGAGCCTGTATTGCAGTGTTCCATTGTAGCAGAGCTGAGAGATGAAAAACTTTTTAACAACTTTTCATAATGGCAAAAGAAGCTTTGATGCCTGTGATCACTTCAAATTGGAAGAGTTCACACAGCTGAAATTACTCTGCTCTAATTTAGAACAAACCAAAAAGCAGAGGCTGGAGAACCATATCTTACAGGACAGAACTCAAGGACAGAAAATGTGAGCTTTGGCTGCCTTTAACGCAGATGTTCTTGATGGAATGCTTCAGGGCTATTAATAGTCCTGCAGTTGTGCAGAAGGTGCTAGGTTTTGATCTTGAGTAGTCAGTTTTTCAATTGTTTCTATCAATGGAAGTAAGCTAGATGCCTGTACTTTGTTAGTGACTGGAAGCTTTTGAGATTTCTTAAAAGAATTTCCTGCGTATTTGACTTCTCCAAACTTAACTGTACAAGGAAAGTTGGCAGCTCTTAAAGCAGTACTTCTGTTTCACAATAGAAGTGAATAATGCTAAGCTTTTTCAGTTAGAGCTCTATCACAGTTGCAGCACTCACTCCTATAAAAAAAATGAAAGTAGAGATGGTGAAGTGTAGAAAAAAAAACTGTTCTCACACGTTTGCTACTAAGCTTTGATTGTGGTTTAGTTCAGTCCCTTCTTAAGTTTTCCTTAATTACATGACTGGAATGGAGTACAGCAGAGGGAAGATGAGAAGCTATTACGAACAGAGGCTCATCCACCCTTCTTCTAGGTGCTACTTAGTGGCAGAGCAGGGTTCAGCAGCTGCTGCACGTGCATCTGGTACATCAATATTTCATTCCTTACTCTTAAACCCTGGCTGTGAAGATCAGCCTTCAAACTACTGCTAGTACAGTCAAACTGCTGCATGTAGATACAGGACCTCCCCTAGAGTTGATAACACAAAACCAGATCCGTCATTCACACAGAAGAATGTGGAAGCTGAAACTTCCTGGGGATTCAGCTCAAATCACGGTTCTAATGCTAAACCACCCATACACTGAAATGAGTTCCAGAGCAGTTGATACAGACAGCTGGTAGAATCAACTTTATTTACAGAATGTTACTGGGAAAGTGTCAAGTTAAAAAAGTATGAAAACAATCTTACAAGGACAAGCTGGTGATTGCATGTTTTACAGAGATTGTTTTATGAACAACCACTAGAAATATGGGTGACCCCCCAACAGATTCCATATCTAATATCAGCTTGCTATTTCTATACAACATTGTCTCTGCTAGACTGAAACAAACCCACCACAGCATGCTGACAATTGTTCTTACAGTCAAGTGATTTTTTTTTTTTTCTTTCTGCTGCTGGCTTTGCATTCAGTGAGACTTACGAAAGAGCAAGTCTGTGAGAATTCTGGTTCTGCTTTCACTTTTTTTTTTAAAAAGCACAATGGCCTAAGCTAGATAGAAGACATGACAGCAGTACTAGACTTAACACAAGTGAGAAAGTGAAGTGAGGAACCATGCAGTAAAGGATGGAAAAAACACTGAACTGTTCAGGAAAGTGAAACAGGCTTAAAAGGAACATAGTATTTTAAAAACCAAATATACACAGTAAGATCACAAAACTACCCTCTCCTCCCCCTTTCAAACTGCAGAACAAGACTCCAAAAGCAAGTTTCACAGTAACTGCATCAGTAGATGCACACCAGACTTAGGACAGTTCTTGGGACTCCCTTCTGTGCATAGAAGGGAAGGCAGTATAGAACATACCACACCTATCACTGAGGAGTTGAAGGGTGAGGATTTAAAGGCTCCATTTTGATGACCTTCAGTAACTTGTTTGAAAGATTAAAACAAGGAAAATACTGCAGCTAAACAAGGACCAGCACCAGCCCTCTTGGAAGAACTATGACCAGTAGGTACCAACAGTCTCTTTGCTTATGACAGATGAAGATTTGGCTTAGTATCACTGTACTTCAATGCCATTTGAAGACTAGACTATTCTCTCATTTGATGGCAAGAGTCATACACACAAAGAATCGGACTTCTGTTATGCAGACAGCAAGGTGTGGGCTTTTTCACTTTGATGCTAGCTACACAGTACTTGACAGATGTGTTTGAGGGAGACCTACAGGAGATGAGCAGCAAGAAAAGGCAAAGCAACTTTATCCTGTTCACTCACACTTAGGATATGCAACTTTAATCTTAAACTCCCACATGTACAATGGAGAAAGATCCAAACCATAGGCACAACTAAAGCTTAACTGTCATCAGCTACTCTTATGTACAGCTGTATAGATTCAAAAAAGCTATTCTATGTGTATATATACAAAAGATTGTTTATACACAAGTCTGTACACAAGGGTCTATACATTTAGTTCTCTGCAGGAGGAATTTATAGCTGCTACCCCTACACTAGAGAATATCAGCACTTCATTCACATATCTTACAAAACCAAAAAATAGACACTTCCAGGATTAAACTGGCTTTGTCTTGCATCTAAATTTCTTCAGGCTTCACTATTCAAGCCATAATGGATCCCTTAGTCTTGATGCAGACATGAGACCAGAACAGGTGCCATGTGCTTTAGTCTCTCAAAAGAAATCTTGCACAGAGTGCTAAAAATAAAAGCCCCAAAAAACAAACAGAGGTGAAGTCCTGACTATGGACATTTTTATCCAGTCTAAAGAATCACAAGTGTCCCACCCAGTGGTCACTGTTCACTGCCGATATTCCAGTTCATCTACACTGATGACTTTGGATGGCATGGAAGGGAGAGGCTGCTGCAAGACATCTGAACCAAACCACTTTGCAAGGCCAATGGGAGAGCCACTTCTCTGGCTGGGACGATGGTCAAGCTGCGTGTGCCCATGAGATAATCCAGTCCGAGATGACACATTCTGAGGGGTTGTTTGCACACCAGCAGGTGATCCCTGTGCTCCAGTGCCTGTGAAATGTAAAGCTATTTGAAGTGGAGTAGTGAATTTGCCCAACAGTGTAATTTCCCCTACAGCAACTGATACCTCATATGAGCATTTTGCACGTAAGCCAAACGTGACTTTCACATTCTATTAGTCCTGGGAAATCAAGACCCCTTTTGCTCATTTTCTTGTCAGTACTTCCACAAACTGCCTGACACTACCAGTTCTGGACACAGTATCATGTAGGTTTTCACTGGAAAAAAAAGCAGAGAACATCTTACTGGAGGTAGATGGGTGGCCTTCCTCACCCAGAAAGGAAGGAAAGACTGCACACGTGCAAGACAAAGATCCATCAATAGCAACATATCTTGAAGCTGAATGCTTCACTTGGATTTTCTTCTGGTATGAAAACCCATTGCAGCCAGAACTACTCTGGCAATTCAGATATTCATGACCACTATTCTTGTGTAGATATCAAAGTAACTTCCTGTTATTCCTACATACTAAAGCTAGCCAACGAGTATACTAACTGGAACACACTGCCAGTGTTTGAAAACCTCACACTCCTCTTGCATGTTTTCGCTTACCTGATCTTTGTAGTTGCTGTTGCATCATTGCTAGCTGCAAAGGTGTCCCAGAGCGTGGATTTAAGATGTGATGGCTGGCTGTTGGTAATGGATAAAAAGGTTGGCCAAGGATGGGAGCAGATATTCCTTGCAAGTGAGACAGGTCCACTCCAGGAGGAAGCATACCTGTTGAACAGCAATGAGGAAATTTCACCTAATAGGCAGGAGGACCTTGAAGCAAAACTAACATTTATATTATAGATGGGCTGGAAGTTGCTACCTGGACTTTAAGAGTTCTCACGTAATAAACACTGCCAGTAATAAGTACTAGTTCCCAATGCAAGTGATTGCGTATTTACAACATGGCTTAACTTAAGGGACAAAGTATGATTTACCTGCTTGAAGTAAAGGAAGATGTTGTGGATGAACCCCCTGTGACAGCATTCTCTGGACCAATCCTGGATGCAGTTGATGAGCAGGTCGCACAATTGGTACATGGGGAACAAGGGGTACTTGATGAACAGGACGGAGGAAAGGGCCTCCTGGTACTGGGGAGGCCATCGTAGGAGTCTTTCTACCAGCTGACTTAGGCCTGTAGTCTTGCTCTTTGGTACAACGATTTGCTTGAGTAAGAGGTGTGGAACATGCAGAGCGCTGCAGTGCAGGTAGTTTGGTACCTAAGGTGGGCAAAGTTTCTTGATCTGCATTCTCCACAGAACTAGACAGTAGATTATCTGTAGCTAGAATTGAATACAACTATTATAGTCCACAGCTAGAGATTGCATCTAATGAAAATTAAAGGTAATGACTATTAATTGCTAAACTCCAAAACTAATTGAACTTTACTCATATTTATATTCAATAGGAAACTTCTGTAAAAGTACTTCTCTGTTGTTGAGAGTACTGAAGTACAATGTAACTGGACACTAGTCTTACTGGGTCAATCAGTAAGAAGCATTTCTTCTTAAGAAGACTTTGTCTTCTTAGTGAAGACACTAAGTCACATTGACTTTATCAGTCAATGTGACAAAACACTTCCTTAACCATCCACAACTGGGAGAGGTTAGTTGGTCTCAGCTTTACTTGTTCAGTTAAGGTGTTGCAGGAGAGCTGTAAGTTGTATTCAATTGCTGGTATTGTATGGAATTATTATTGTTAATAATATTCATCCAAAAAACTGTGAATAAGCAGTTTTTGTCCAGGCCTCCTATGGTCAGTACCATTTACAAACAAGAATAATACAGATGTAAACCTAACACTGCTGGAAGAATGCACTCAGGTGCACATCTCCTTCACAGCTCTCTAACCCTTCTTATAGATCCTTTTTTTTCTTTTAACACCCATCTGCACTCCATAAATCAGAAGTATCTTAAGTGAGTCTGGACACATGTGCTGTAGCTCTTCAACTCTATTCCAAGTCTCATTCATGTGTGTAGTTTAAAGCCATTACAATACCTTCATTTGGCCTCTGATTTTCATCTTTACCATCACTGACTTTCAGTTTCCCAGAAACTGGCTCCTCTTTGCTCTTTTCCTTACTCTCATACATCTTGCGAATCACTGAGGTAGGTGTAAAGGAAGGAGACAGCTGCAGAAAGCAGTAAAAAGCAGTTAGTGCTTATTAACAAGGCTGCACTACCTTAGTTGGGGGTGGACATCAATTCTAGTATACCTTTTCCATTTGAAGTTCTGTTTAATCAGCTACCTAATTCACCAATTACTTTGGTTCACTATATTTCACTTTATTCTGTAGTTCAAGTACTTCTCTATGTTTTGAGAGTTTTTATCTTTGTTTTCCATGGAGCTAGTTGAAACCTTACTTGTATTAACTCATGGATGACAAACCGAGGGAAAAACTACTGCCTTAGCTCTATTTTTCCCCATTTGAAGTTATGTAACATTTGTGGAAGCCACTTGTGACACATATAAAAAGTTCTTGCATCTGTTTAGCCACTAGTGACTTATATTATGGCCCTAAACTGTAAGTACTTGGTCTAAGCTTTCCAACGAATCAGTCAAAGCAACATACTACTGAAGATGGGGAGGCAACAGTCAGTTTCTTTTGGAAAAACTAAAGCCTAAAACCTATTTCAGCTTTCATTTAGATGAGTCATTTCATGCCTGTGCTGCAGACTAGTGTTTTCTACAGTGCCCAGCAACTTTCAACCTTTGTCTTTTGCAAGATGAGGCATCTAAACATGAAGGCCTAGTTTTTCCATATAGTTACCTTCCTTTTGTTTGAAAAGATTGGGTCAAGGAAACAATAATGGGGCTTCTTCAGTTCTGGGTAACACGCTAATCAGAAAAGGCTATTTTTTGAAGTGAAGACAATCAGTTAAGCATCACATGCAATTAATCCTTGTATTGACATTATAATATTGCCCTTGTGATTCAATCAACTGCTCTTAACGTCCTTCTGCTGACTAAGGTTGCCATGATCTTGTTACTGCAGCTACCTTTACAGCTCTTTCTACAGTCATTACATACTGGGGTACTGACCATGCTAGTAATGGATGCTGTAGGGGCTGGAGAAGATGTATTCCCTCTGTGTCCTGGTGCAGGTGATTTAGTCACTCGCTGTTGTCTGCTGAAGAACAGGAAGTTAAAGGCAGTTCTACTCATGGCTCAGAATGAATGTCAAGATTGACAGTAAACAATACAAGCTCAAGTCACACTAGTACCAGTATCTTCTGAAAGAAAATACCCAAGTGAAAAACAATTAACAATGTGCCTTTTATGCTCTGCAGTCAGATACCTACCTGTTTCTATAGCCATCTCTGTTTTTGTCCATTTGTGGTTTTCCAAAGCCATGCTGATAGAAGTTTGCTGCCTGTATGGCTAAGTCATGCGGTAATGCTAATCCCTCTAATGCAGCTTGCTGTATATCCAGGGGACTCATCTGAAGTGGAGTTGTGTTGGAAGAGAAAACACCACAAATCAAAGGTCTTTTTTAAAAGAAAT
Organism: Perdix hodgsoniae; assembly: GCA_035772895.1. Classification (NCBI taxonomy): domain Eukaryota; kingdom Metazoa; phylum Chordata; class Aves; order Galliformes; family Phasianidae; genus Perdix; species Perdix hodgsoniae. The sequence continues at coordinate 984,790 of JAPSGF010000054.1, forward strand.
AATACTAAAGATTTACTGCTATGTCTTCATAAAGCATCTGCCCACCAACAGTCCTCTATTTTACTCAGGGACAACAGATGCTTAAAAGCTCTTCATATAGCCTAAGACAGGTCTAATTACAATGAGGTTTTGAGATGGTACTAACTTAGACTTCACATTTTCATACTTGGAGTTAACTAGAACAAACACAAATTACATGTTTACTCAAACTTGTTTCCACAAGTTTTTTCTGGACTCCAAAATATAAGGAGGAAGATTATTAAGCAAGTTTAACATGTAAGCAAAAAAACACTTAGGTCTAACCTGTGCAGCAACTGGACTCATGGGCTTCCTCACACCTGGAAATGGATCACCAAGCAATTGCTGAGAACCTTGTCCAAAGCCTAATGAAAAACATTCAACAGTTGCATCTAAAAGCACTATCAGAATTCTCCCCCCATTATATGATATATACCCTTAAGTAAACCAATTCTACCTGAACTGAAGATTGCTTGTCAAGATTCTCAGCTTCCCAGTTAGTCAATTCCCAAAAGATAACCTCCTTTCTAAACCCACTCATTTTCCTTTTTATTGTTGAGCATTACGTGGCATGGAGCAACTCTTTGGTTAATTCAGGTTATCTGCCTAGCTGTGCCCCTCAGTCAAATCAGTGGGGCTGCAGAATGTGAAACAATCAAGGCCTCAACACTGTCCAAGCACTGCTTAACAGCAGCTACAACAATGCTCTATCAGCTTGTTACACATCTAGAGCCTAGCACTGCGCCAGCAGCTATAGAGAGAATAGACCCTTTCCCAGATGTAAATTAGTTTCTTATATAGTAGACCACATTTCAATGCACCAGAATTTACTCTGAGTTCCAGCTGATGCTGACTTCTAGATTTCTGTCATTAAATAGAGACCAAAGATGACATCTTGTACACAGTCAAGAGGCAAACACTGTTCTATCACTGTCTACCAGTGCCACCAAGTTTACTGTTCTATGAAGTGTTCTTTAAAAGAAAGTGTAATCATTCAAAAAAATCCAGAAGAAACACTGTTTTGCAACAAGTCTCACCAATAGGTGAAGATATTCTATGGCGCAGGTAATCTGCAGAAGCAGCTCGAGTTGGAAACACAGGTGGGATAGGGGGAGAGGGTGCTCTCTGTCCCAGTAAAGAGGCTCCAGGTTCCAAACCACTTATCAGGCCACTTAAGACATTCGATGAAGCAGGTCTTGTAATGGGTGGACCAAGAAGTTCCTATGAATAGGAAACAGAAGAATGTTCAGAATACAAGATCAATTTACACAGAAGAGCTCATTTTACTAGACTACAGGCTATGCTGTTTGCAGCAAGTTAAAAGAGAAGGCTGACTTGTGCAACTAGACACCAAATCTGGTAGAATTAGACACCTTGCCAGGTTTCACAGAAGCGGCTCTGGAACTAACACCTCCAATGTACTTCCATAGAAGCTACAATAGATACAAAATGTACAGTCACACCAATAAAGCAAATTCTCAGCTACTTTTTCCAACAGTCACCACCATTAGCTGTGCATTTCTGCCAGCCATTAACAAGAACCTGCATGCCATGCTTGTAAAAACCTGCACCCATGGATGTGACCACTGTCTGGTGACACGCACCACTCACCACCTCACTGTGCTGACATTCCCTGCTTAGTCTCCACAGACATTCAGCAAGCATCAATGAATCTCAATGGGTGCCAGATCTCTCCCACACGTAGAGGAATTCCATTCCACACCTTTACTTCGCACAAATTTCCATGTCAGATGCCACTTCAACACACTGCCCCTCTGCTGCCATCTACCCCACAGCAGCAAAACATAATATTGAAGGTTTAACCTTTACTGCCATCTCACCAACATCTGCTTTGACATGCAGGCAAACAAAACAGAAGGTCTTACTTTCAGAGCAACCCTTGTATGTTTTCAAATTATAATCATGAGACATGCATCATAAGACAAATTCACAGTTCAGTTACAAATAGCTTCCTTTACGGGGAGAATGGTCTGACCCTTTACAACTGCCTTAAAGCCTTACTTCAAAACATTATTTTGTGCTTCTTTTTTTCCTGGTAGGGAAAAAAAATCTGAACAGCTTATAAGAAATACCTGCAGAATGTTTTTTGATAGAGGCTGGCCTGGTATCTCTGGAGGTGACATTAAGTGACTCTCAAGGCTCTGCTAGGAAAATGAAAACACTTTAAGCTACACATAAGCACGAGAAGCAGTGTATTCATTAAGACACAATCAACATTCCTGTCTCAGTGATGTTAACAGTTTTGTCTGTTGTGAGACTACAGTTCAGTCATCAGCCAAATAAAATCTCAGAGAAGTTTAAGGCTGAGCAGGCTCACTGATACTTCTTAAGAAAACAGTATTAGACTGCATGCAAACAGTTCAATAAACTCAAAGCACAACACTGATCCTTGAGTTTATATAATTGTGCAAACTGGAATAAATGCTAGAAGTGTGCAACTGAAGCAATGCAGAAATAAGAAGCACTGGTACAGCAAGAAATACAAGCTTCAGCTAAGCATTAATGACACCTAATTGACATATTTGATATATGTCTTTCAATAGCATTACTGAGGGTGTCTGCTATGCATGGCCAATACCTTTTTTCTTTTTTTTATTAAACAGATGTTTGCTTTTATAAGCATAATAAAGCATATATATATATAAAGCAATATAAGCATAATAAAAACATTGACAAGTTAAGTTCAAGTATAGGAACTGAGCAGCATCCTCTATAATAAAAAAACAACAGAAACCTAGTTGCTTTGGCTGGAGAAAATGAACAGCACATCTGTTTTATTATTGCTTTCTTCCACCTTCAAGCAACAAAATGGTAAATGAAAGTCACTATTTAATATCATGCCACTGGATTCAACCAAGCCCCACACGTTATCAGATGTGTAACATAAGGAGCTTTCAGTTAGTACCCTGTATCTTCACACAGATCCATTAACAGCTCACTAGAGACAGCTGTGTTACTTACATTGACTTTGGGTTGTGAAGGTAGAGTCCCACTTGCCTTCATGCTACTGACTAGTTTGTTAAATGCAGTCATATCCCCATCTTTCTTGATCTGTCTGGAGCCAGCTATGTTCAACGACTCCTCCATTTGCTCTGCCATAAATGGAGTAGCAATTTTCCCCTCCTGATCCACTTTTAGGCCTTTAAGCCCAGCTTCAACTTCTTCCACTGAAAGTACAACTCCTGAATGTGCTGAGAAATACAGAAGAAACACTGGTGAACCACAGTGCCCTTTTTAAAAGCAAGCTCCATTCTTGTGCAAGAGTTGAATACAAACTGAAAACAGGTTAACAGACAAAAAAAATTGTTTTCTGATATCTGTACCAGCTGCTAAACAGCATCTTACCTGTGCTTAGACAGACATCTTCATACTCACACTGGAGGTATCAGCATGCACAAATAAAGAGCATATAAAGCACTGCAAGAGCCTATTAAGTTTTCATTACCTTTAGTTTACCCTGTGAGACAAGCCATTACTTCATTTGACAGCATATTAAGATTTCATTTACTTTTAATACAGAATATTCATATGAAAAGACTGACTTGAACTCAAAATTCTATTTCTTTTACTTCAGACTGTCTCACAGCCACAGTGTAAGGAGCGTCAAGCTGCCTGAAGCTATCACAGATACAGAGGATACATACCTGGAGAAACCTTGATGCTTTGGACAATCAGTTGCACACTTAGTTGCATGTGCATTAAGTTTGAAGTAGGCTTTTTTGCCCCAAAATTAAGAGCCATTACAGAAAGATTTCATTGGCACAATCAGAATAAGGTACAAGTGTTAATAAGCAGTATTGCATTTGTATGCATGCATATATGCAAACTGATAACAAAGCCAGACAAGCATTATGGACCAGTTTGTTTGTCCCAAGGTATGAAACATTAACAGAAAAGAGAAAGGCGCATGCTATGAATTGCTGAAGCAGTGGCCCAAAGAAACAAGATTTTTTTGGAAATCTGGGCAAGAAGGTGAGATGAAGCAATGATTCAGACATGCAGAATGAAACATGAGGGAAAAGCATGATGTTGGTGGAGAGGAATTGGACTGGAAACACCATAGTACTTGTAAGTTATAAGAATACACAACAAGTCAGAGTATGAATGGAAGCTTCTCCCAGTTCTTTGTTCCTTCATTGCTGTTTTGTGAGGATCAAAGTTTAGAAATAGTTTAGTAGGAAATTCAGACCAAGCAGAACATTGAAAAGACTTGCTCTTCTATTTAAGTCAAATTAAGAAAATGTTTTCCACATGTTAGCCAGACAGTTCCTGCTCCCGAACTGGATGCTTAAGAATATTTGCAATTCTTGAATGATTTCATACCCAGTTGCTTCACACAGATTGTGGAACAGCATTACATTTTGTTCAGTCCTTTTCACAAGGCAATACATGCTGCTTGCCAAATAGAAAATAATTTGGAACAAGACTAAGATTTAAAAAAGAATACATGTGTTTTTGTACCACTATGCGTGCTATGGTGCCAAACATGCAAATGCATAACTGAAGAGTGCCCTTTAACATCAAGTTTAAGTCAGCCCTGAACTCATTTGATAACAGAATTCACTTTTGCTGGTAACTGCTAACAGAGGAAGTTACCTGCAATTCCATGATTCTAGTCAGGTTAGCATAACTGAGGCAAATCTGTTCCTAAGTTGTACCTCAAGGTTAACTGTTTAATTAGAACACAGGACAGCAAACAAATCACTGTGATTCAAGTACTAGCAATAGTCTTGAGAGATTTGATTTTAGTGTTTAACAATTTGAAGAAACACTAATATCCTCCAGCAATCGTTCATCTTTTTAGATCCCAGCACTTAATGGATCAATGTGATCCACTAAAGATCCTGGCAAGAATTAAAACAAGTTTTCAGTAAACCAGAGTTCAGATACCACAGTTTCTGAACCGACATTACTGGTCTCAAGCATGTCAAGCTTAAATAAAGGCCAGAGAAAGCATGAATCTCAGCTCAAGACTTGCATCATCTTAAGTTATGATCATTACTGGCCAGTAAATGGTCTGAGAGTTGATGTCATCCTGTGATCAGGATGAAAAGAATTAGTGAAGACACTAACATAACTAAGACTTGCTGAGTGTTTTGTGATCTATTGTGCCAGTAAACCTGTAGTGCTTCCTACTTCTGGACTTAGTAGCTGATGTATCCAGAAAACCAAGCCTCTTGGTTTGAGATACTGCACAATGAGAACTCCACAATATCTGAAGAGGCACTTACTGCTCTCTCTAAGCTTTTCCTTGTTGGCTGAAAGACTTGAGAGAAGAGGTTTTAAGTCCACTTTGGCTTTCTGTAGCATTTCTAGGATGTCCACTTTGTTTTCAGAGTGGTCTTCCAATGGAATGGGAGCAAAGTAGTTTCCAGAGTTCTGGCCAGGGGAGAGAATGGCTTGCTCTAGACCTGAAACAGCAAAACCAGGAGCACTGCCACATCAGTTTACCAACCCAATGTCTCAAGATGAACATACACTGGTAACCAAGTTCAACAGGTCACTGAGAAGTTACGCCTCACACCCTCTGCCCAAGGTCAGCTGAAAAGTCATTATGAGAATGACAAGAACACTTATAAAATCAGAACTTACAGCTGCTTTCATTAAGAACTTCCAAAAGAATATCAGGTGCTTGAACTGCGGAAGATACACTTACTATCCTAAAGTGTACCTGCCACATTCTCATTAAACAAGCAGGAGGGAATACAAAAGAAAGAGACCATGCATTGTTCTGCAGTCTTACCTGCTAGTCTCTCCAGTTCCTCATGGGGTGTAGATCTCAAGCTGCTTGACCGACTTCCAGAACGACTGGGATTAGAAAACCACCTGCTAAACCTGCTGGCAGACACTGAACCTTCCCCTAGCACATCTTCTATCATCTAGATTATGAGGAAAAAATACATAAGCTTATGATCAGAAAGATCTTTGAGAAGTTTTACTGTACAACCGAGATTATTCTGTTATAGATGATGAGATGGGGACCCTGGAGCTTAGAAATTCTGAAATGCTTTTTCCTTCAAAATATAATAGCATTTGTATGATCAGTATTGACAAAAATTCATTACATCTTTCATTTAATACCAAAAATCTCTTCAGATTTAAATAAGAACTGAAACAGCATCACCTAAATACTACACCTATGACATTTCAAAGTGGATGTGTGAGAAAAGCAGCAGAAGCATTCTCTAAAAAGAGATAAAGCAAGTTATAATAGTCAAGTAATTCTGGCCAGATATGGGCCAGTCTTGGTCCCTATCACAGCACATAAACAGTACTTTGATTAGCTGAGTCTTCTGCAGCCATGACTCACTTCAGCTCCAAGGACAGAGCCTTGGATGATGTGCAAGGACAACTCCCCAGCCTTGGAGTATTCCACAACAGGTGGTGCAGAAGGCCAGCAGCCAAGGGCTACCTGCTTGCACTTCGCATCCTGAACTACTCTCTTAGTCATAGAGTTGCATTCTTCAGATCAATTGAGTCTAGCAGCTAGATCCTTCTCCCTTCAGCTTGATCTGACTTCACTAAACAGGACTTCATTGAATTGATCAATCAAAAGCCACTCTCATTGATAGTGACTGCTTACTCCTCTGCCACATGAATTTCAACAGCAGAGCATTGTAAAACAAACTAAAGCTACTTGTATCTTGCAAGAGATTCCAATTAAAGGTTTGCTCAATGGGTATAGGTGAAGTTTCATCATACAACATTTCAGACTAAAGGAATAACAGCTTTCTTCCAGCAGAGAAGTTCACTGAAACAAGTGGTGCTCAATACTATTTATAACAACAAAAAACAAGATAGCGATTTTGAATCTTCCTTCCTTCTTTGCATTATTACAAACTCAAACTTTCTTTAGAAATAAAGAGCTAACATTCAGAAGTAGCACCCTAGCACACCAAAATTCAAGTTCTGAAAGGCTGTCTTACACTTGCACATCACATTAAGCAACTTTAAAAGCAAGAAACTGTAACTGGACATACTAGCAATCTGAAGTTTCTCTTGTGAGTACACTTAGCGTAAAGGAAAAGCTCACCGAAGCCAGGCCAGGAACACTTTTATCCAAGTTAAAAAACTCATTGAAGTCAAACTCTCCTGGAGCTGGTTCTGGTAAGACAGCTTCCCTGGGAACTTCTTGATCTGCTGGAGTTTCATTGGCAAGGACAGTTTGCACTTCGTCTTCTTCTGCCACTCCACCATTGCATTCTATCCCTTAAGAAGAAAATCAAATAGCTGCTGAATCACTAGACTTAAGTATTTCCTATGGAAACAGCACCTAACAGGCAATACGTTCACCCAGTCATTACAAACATAGGACCAAAGTAGTTTAGCCATCTATGATACTCTGTCACTGGTTATACATCAATTGAGTTGTTTAACATGAATAAAAGCAGCCCAAGGGGCAGCCTCATTGCTCATGACAACTTCCTGAGGGGAATCCAAGGGATGTGTCAGTCTCTTCTCCCTGGTAACTTATGACAGGATAAGCAGAGCAGCACAAAGCTGTGCTGGGGAGCTTTGGACTGGACATCAAAAAATCCTTTACAGTAAGGCTGGTTAAACACAAACAGGATTCCCAGAGAAACAGCTGATGCCTGTCAGCATTCAAGCAGCATTTAGATAATGCTGTCAGTAACATGCTTTAACATTAGGTTAGCTCTGAAGTGGTCAGGTAGTCGGACCGAATCTTTGAAGCTCCCTTCCAACAGCAGTAATTTATACTGCAATGGCTGCAGTCTGCCACAACAGAAACCAAGACTCACTACATCTTCAGTAAAGGAATTCTAGTCTTTAATTACAGCTATCTGCTTCAAAACATGAAAATGAGACTTGCCATTGAAACAGTAATTAACTGTATCCTAATCAACCCAGGAAAGTACACAGAATTAGAGATGAGATATACTGTTACACCAAACAGGTATAGCTATTCCAGTATGTTAACAGCTGTTATTCTTCCATGAAGAATCCTTTGGAAGCTTTTGCTTTCTTCCTAGAAATTCCATACACTAGGCTCCCTGAAAGCTGGTACTTGATATAAGCATTGTTAATATTGTTAAGAATGTATGTAAGTAGCGTAAGAACTACTCCTATTCCCCTCAGTAAGAGAAGTATACACATACAGGCTTACTAAGCTTGCAAGAGAGCTATAACTCAATACAAGCCTAATGTAATTGAAACTATGTATTCACTTAATATAGTACAGAATCACAGAATCACAGAATGACCCGGGTTGGAAGGGACCTCAAGGATCATGTAGTTCCAACCCCCCTGCCTAGCAGGGCCACCAAACATACACCTTTACTAGATCAGGTTGCCCAGAGCCCTGTCCAACCTGGTCTTGACAGGGCTCTGGGCAACCTGATCTCTGATAGTACAGCTTAATTCTGAAGAGTACAGGTTTATTTTGCCCAGCTGTAAAATTGTTAACATTAAGCAGCCACTTTTCTTGCCTCAGTCAAGTCTGTACTACAGCTTTTGCTGGGGTAGTGGTAGAGTTGTGATGGCCAACAACCACAGAGTTCAGATTTAGTCCCCAAATTCAATTTAAATTCACGTTGCTGCAAGCAGCTGTACAGCTGTATGTCCAACTCAGTATTCCCAATGCATCCATTATCACATGACAAAGAATATTTGAAGTATCTCAAAGCACAGTTAGCTTAGTTTAAACCAATTCTGTCTACTTCTGTATCCTAGTGACTGAAGAAGTAGACAAAATCCTTTCAGCAGCCTACAAATTCCTAAAACCAGTCCATATCCATAAAAGTTTCTTCTGGACCCTCAGTTCTGCCTCCTTTCAGACTGCAAATAGCTTTAAGTGATACAGTATTACTCTCCAGCTCATAAGCCTTCTGCTTCAGCATAACCTAAAGCAATGCAGGACAGAGTCTGGTAAGCTGCATTACCCCTGACATTTGCCTGTATCTGTAACAGAATCATTTCTACATCCAGCAACATGTAACAGACAAAAAAGCCTTTGTCACACACACCATTACCTTCTTTCAGTGAAGCTGTGCGTCGTCTTGTACGTTTTCTCCCTTTGTGATCTTCCTCTAGAATTTTGTCATCAAAGCCTGTGAGCTCAATCGTTTCAGACTGACTTGTAGGACCAGCAGAGAACCACTCAGGTTCCTCTTCTGTGTACGAGTCATTCCTTCTCCGCTCCCCAAAGACACGTTTGCTATCACCAAATTCCCTCTGAAGTGGGATGTTAAAAATACTAAGTTAACCAATGAATGTAGTTTCATAACATGCCTCCCTGACCTCCAAAGCAGATGACACTATTTCCCACCCATCATCTTGTTTTTCTTTTTCTTTTTTAAAAGCACATTCAGCTTGCTTATTCAATTTTAAACTTTACAGCTGAATTTCTGCTTCAACAATGAAGGCTAGTGGTCTGCAAGGGCCTGTATAAACTCAGTCCTGTTTCCCAAGAGAAAAATATTTTGTATTGCTTAAAACAAATATCTTGAAGCATAAAAGCTTCCACCTGCTGACAACAGCTAAGTCAGAACTATTAACTATCAGACTTCTTAGTATCTTGCTATTGCATTTATCACAGGAGATGGTTTGTAGGATACATAGAAATGGATGTATCCCAGTTCATCTGGAAAGAATTGACACCTGAAGCTCTGAGCACTCATCCATTGGATCATAGAGATTCTCTTGAAGAACAAGCCCACTTGTGTGGAACACTGAACTGCAGTCGCCTATTCCTGTTACTTTTAGTGCAGACTGTCCAAAGCCATATTAATATCAAGCAGAAAATGAGGACAAACCCTGAAGCGTTTATCTTTGTAGTCCCTCTCACGATCTCTATCTCTTGCATCTCTAGAATCACGTATATCTTTTTCACCACCCCTGTGGTCTTTATCAAAGTTACGTGAAGAGATAATTCTTCCACTGCCAATCCTTCGTCCACCAATAACACGGACACCATCATTCTCTTTTTCTAATGGGCTGCCTGCTCGACGTGAGCTAACAGCTGCAGTTACATGACAGCCACCTCCAAAGCTTCGTCTCTGTGGACTTAAGACAACATCCAAGTCATCTTCTTTCACTCGCTCTCTCGGATCTACAAATCAAAGATAACACAAAGTATTTAGTTGAACGTAACAGCAAGCACAAGCTAGTAATTCACAAGATAGCCTTCTATTCCACAGCCTTGCTGCTATCCTAGAGCTCTTTGAAGGATAACATCCATCATTTATTTTTGTGAGGCTAACCTAGCCACGCACCACAGAAAGATGAAGATTAAAACTTACAGCTGGATATTAAGGAATCATTGTTCCATCACCCAGAAAGTCCCTGCTCTCATTTAGACCTCCTAAGTACATGCCCAATCTTGAAGCATAAAAAGCTACCCTCTGTAACTGCATAATTACAGATGTACTTACTACTACATTGAAAAAATAGTAGGTGATAACAGACTGCTAAGTTCCATAGAGTTACCTGCATACCAGCAACAAGTTATACCTGGAATCACTGATGTCTCCTTGACACTTATTTTATGTAATCAATTTTCAGGTATTTTTATCATTTGTGTCATCCCAAAGGAAAGGTTTTGCCAACAGCTTATGTTTAACTTTGATTCCTGTACTGTAAGAACATACTCACCTACTATCCTACGCATAAGAGAAGTCCGATCTGAATCCAAATCTTTTTTAAAGCTTTCCACTGGTGAAGTCCTCCCTGAACTCGGATATAAAGATGCATGCCACTTCTCTGGATCCCAGACACCATCACTATGAAAACAAAGAAACCAAGCTGCAGGATTGCTTACTACTTCTAGTCTAGTAAAGAAATCCTATCACTGCTGCTGAAAACTAGAACTCACTAGCCATCTGTACAAATGAGATCCACCTCCCACCTAACTTCTCAATCTTTGACTTACTACACTTCATGACCTCCTATGATATTCCAGATCCTTTCCACAAACATAAGTATATCATATATGCTTAGACTGTAGAACATACGTTATCCCACTAGGTATCAGGGAAGTTTGCCTGACACGGTGATAAAAATAACTCAAGTGGATCAAGTGTCTCAGTTCTCAGGCATCCTGGAAATTCTCCCAATCTCATACTTGTCCAAAAAAACAACAGCAACAAAAAAAAATATCTGGAGATCTTGCTGCATAGCAAACTTCTCAGTACAAGCCAGGAATCCTCTCGCCTTCACTTTAAAGTGAGGTACACTGTTAACGTGGGAGAGTAATCCATTAAGCAAGTCAGCCTGTTGCAACATGACCTCATCAGTGCTGTACACCCACCTATATCCTTGGTACCATTTTAAATAAACAGCACGAAAATCATGCTGAAGCATAGTTTTTGTATGTCTATGAGATCTGTACAGTGCAAAGTATTTTCTGATGGATCTTACATTACAGTGTTTTCCAAGTATGGATTTCCCAATTAGAGCATTCAGTCTCTTCTGAAAATACTTTGGTACACTTGCAGCAAAATAAGAGAAACTTTCCAGCAAAGAACTACTTGATATTTTAACTTCTGCTTTGGAAATAGATGCATGTAGTTTTTTGTATAATCAAGAAAATACCTGTCATATTTTTCAGAGAGACAAGAAGGTCTTTGCTTAGAGTAGGGACGCTCTTTAATATCCAGCAGTTCCTCCTAGAAAAAAAGCAAGCAGTTTTAATTCTCACCCAGACAAGATTTAAGTGACTCAAATATCTGCTCCAGACCTCCTATTTAATTTAGCCATTTCACTCATTCATTTAGTCATGACAAGCCATGTTTCCCAATGTGTTAGTTCATTTCCTGTTAAATAAGACGGTAAAAAGTTGAAATCAGTTTATTTTCTTTTACCAGTAGCCTTTGAGCAAACTCTCCATTAATCAGAACCATACATCTCACCCCCCATTACCTCTGTCTACTATGCTGGAGACAATATAATCTGTTTGAGAATCAAGAATGAGTCTCACCTGTAAGACTGATACACTGCAGGGTAAGTTACAGCATCATGATCAACAGAGAACAAATTTTAGAGTGTGATTTAGGTGCCAAGAATATTTCACTGAGCTTGCTTAGAATTTAGTCAACATTTATATGAGTCAGTATAGGACCTCCAGAAACCAAAGGTTTCCAAACAAATTAACACAGTTTGAGTGACCCAGAAAGCTGGTTTCTGAAAATAATCTGGAACTAATCATGCAGACTTACATGACAAATCAGTATGACTTCTAGTGTATGACAAAGTAGTAGCAGCACTGCTTAGCAAGTAAATTCATATTTCTTCTCATATCTACTCCACTGTAGATAACAACAAGAATAAGTTTCACTCAAGAACATTAACCTCAAACCCACACTGGGGTCAGGTTTGGACCTCATTAACACTTAAGGTTGTGTACATCAGCCATGTTTACTCATCCATTTCCCTGTACAATTGGGCTTGTATACAAGCACAACAGATACTGACATTGGAGCTAGCAAGTTTTCAAGATGGAATGAAAATTGCTGTGTTCAATGCTATGTAAGACTCAGTTTGTAAAAATAAAGGCATTACATAATACCAATTACTAAAGATCTGGAAATTCCAGACAAGCTTGCCATTTCTGACTGCCACCCATTACAAAATATCACCTATAGTTATTCTACCCAAGACAAATTTCAGTTTTACACTTACTACCAGCTTCCAAATACACTCCTGAGTTGATAGCTGTGATACCCTGACTAGCCAGCCATTTCAGGGAAATTAGCAGTCTACCTTCTCACTGCAGCCTGCCACATTCAAAAAGCACTTACAGTGTGACCAGTGCTCTGAATCACATAGTCACACATAGCAAAGATGCACATTTCTAACTCTGTTTATATACCTTCCATAGATTGCTTTTCTTCAGCCAGCCTCCCTTCTAACAGTAGACACCACATCAGCCATAATGAAGAAGGTTCTGTCATTCAAGAGTACAGCATTTACACAACAGCTTTCACATCATCATCCCCATGCATCTAAAATCAGATCAGTGGCTACATTAACAAGCTATGCCTAGGATCTTAAGTGTTAAGCTCCATCCAGGCACCATACAAATGTACTTCCTGAGCATAACCCTGTACTAGTCCTCAGCAAAATGAGTTTTTCCCCAGCACCATCTGACAACCTGGACAGCAAATATTTAAACAGAAGGAGGCCAGACTCTCTGCCCACAGTCTCCCAAAATAAACTTTGATCTATGAGGAACATCAATGCTGTAATACTATCATAGTCTGATGTAGGTATGAGGACTACTATCAACACTGCCCAATAGCAGACTTGAAAATTTACTATTCTGTTGGCCACGAGAGGGAGTTCACAGACTTCAAACAGATTTCACTGCAACTTTTCTACTGAAGTGAGGAACATTTCATTTATGAGCTGCACACCCTGGAGCAACAGTTTCTAAAGCACTAGAAGACACAGCCTAGAATACACAACATTTTGTCTTAAGAGTACATTGATGCCAGCACTTCCACAGTGCAGCTTATTTTGTTCCTTTGTTCACGGTTTGTTTTTCTTAATTCACACAACAGTGTTTGTAAGGAGAGGGGTAAAAGATATTTTTGGCTGTTACTGAACACTTATGTTCAAGCAGTTCACAAGGACTCATCACATGAACCAGCTGTCTTCCCACTATAAAATAAATTATTAGAGCAGCTCTCTCCCTACTCTAGATCAGCAGTACATGCCCTGAAGCAGTGTCTCTCCCACCCCTAAACAATATTAAACTGATCATGTGAAAACCACTTATGATGTTGATGATATCAAACAAAACAGTTATCCAAAAGAAAAATAGCAGTACTGTGCAAGATATTTTAAGAGTCAAGAAGGTTCTTTGGAAAGCAACAGATAACAGACTGGTGCCTTCTGGCACTAATTCTGCCGCTTTATTCTGATCAGAGCTACAGGCAATAATAATACTGAACATACAGCTGCATTGGTTTATTCATATAATAAACCCCAGCACTACCTGAGCACAGACCAAAAAAGCAGTCAATTTGCAGTTGCATTCATTTTCTCCTTCTAGGAGGAGCTGAGCAATACCAAGCAAGGACAGGCACAGATTTTCTAAGAGGCAGTTTAAAGATAACTCCTCTCCTCCACTTCAGGAGTAATTCAGCATCAAGTTCCAAACAATCCTACCCTCTGCATCTCCGGTTAAGATGCACATCTCATCTAAGGAAAGGGAGGGAAACAGAGAGCCATACTATTCCCACATCAGTTTTGCCACCCTGACACCAAGCTGCTGGGCTTCTTTGTAGTGTCTAGTCAAAATAAGGCAGCCCTGCTATCTCCACAGGGCAGAGTCTCACCGATAACTTCTCTCCTTTTTTAAAACACACACAGCCTCTAAGAAGGAAGCAGCTCTGCATTTCTCAAGTAAGATAACACAATCAGCAGCATGCTGTCTCACTCTGTTCCACACTTTGAGCCATTTGTTGTAAAACAAGTTAATAGATTCCTACACAAAGCATTGACCACCTGTTCCCACAGCTTTCAGCAACAGGAAAAAAAAAACAACTGCCACTAAAAGTTTTCTAAAAGCACATTTCAGCAGTGATACCAAAAGCCCAAAGAAAATCTGAACATTAAGACCCACAGTATATTAGCTCCATATTGAAAGGATCTTTATTTGCAAGTTAGTTACTCAAGTGCACTGAGTGTAAGAACAGTGGTTATCACAGCTAAATGGGAGCACCTGTGCTGAAGCTTTCACACTCAGCACTAGTTAGAATCACATGTGAACATGCTTCTAAAACCTCACTATGAGCAACTGCAAGTAAGATGACAAAAGGCACCTTAACAGACTGACCAAAGCTGGGATGACACCCGGTGGGCTGTATGCTGTAAAGGAATTAGCCCACTTAGAGTAAGGCTGCTGAGAAGAGAACTATGAAGCAGAAATGCTGAGAAAAGCTCCCAGAGCAGCGTGCTTCAGCCCCTCCAGCACACGCTCCAAAGCACTGAGGCATTGCAATAAAGCAGCGGGAAGGAAGCGGCTGCTGAGCCCAGGGCTGTGCAGCTGCATGGCACCTGAGGTGCTGCCTGGTGCCCTGCACTGAGCCCTGCCCCGCACGGAGGCTGCCCACAACCCCTGCCCTGCTCCCACAGGCTCTCCCTCCCTCGTTACCGCTATGGCCAACGACCTCCAGAGGCAGATAGCGCTTACTTTTGTATAGCGATGGGGGTATTTCGTCGCAGTTCTGTTCACTTCCAGAAAAGCATCACCGTTCTCAGCTTCTGTTATGCCTCCTCTTTTATCCATGGCTACGTCAAAACCTTTCACCATGGACCTGGCGAAAAGCAAACGGGACGTTTCGTTTGGTGACGCGCACCGCCGCACGGGCAGCGATTCGCCCGGGCCGGAGCAAACCCGGCACGCAGCCGACCGCACAGCCGCGCAGCACGACGGCAGCGGGCTCCGGCTCCGCGCCGCCCCCGGCTCCGCGCTGCTCCCGTTCCAGCGGAGCGGCTCCGCTCCCTGCCCGTCCCGCCCCCCGCGCCGCGTTGCGGCGCCCGGCTCCGGCGCGCCGTCGGCCCGGCGCGGAGGAAGGCGCGGATCTCCTCACGGCGCCGCGCTGCGCTCGAGGCCTCGCGGCCGCCCCCCGCTCCCGGCTCCGCTCGG
>JAPSGF010000054.1:1000838-1117349 GCA_035772895.1 Perdix hodgsoniae
TGCGGGCGGGGCGGCGGAGCGGAGCGGGACGGGACGGGACGCGGCTTCGGCGGCGCTCCGAGCCTGGCGCTGCGGAGCCGATCGCAGGCTGGGGACCGGCCCGGCCCGCGTCACCGCAGACGCTCCTGCCGGCGGCGGACACGCCGTCCTGTCAGCGCCTAACGGCGTAATGCGAGTGAACGGACCCCCGCAGCAGAAGTTCCCTACAATAAATGACGGCGCCGCGCTGCTCTACCCCCGCTGCGGCACGGCGGCGCTCTGCTTGGGGCGGCCCGCGCTCCTCCGTGCCGCCAGGGGGCGCTGCGCCGCGCGGGCGGCGCTCCGGCCTCTCTCAGTGGTGGTGGGCGGGGCGCGGCGGTGGGGCGCCGCCGTGCGGAGTCGTGGCGGGGCTGCGTCCCGCGCCGTGTGGGGACGCGCGGGACTGCGGCGCTCCGGTGAGGGCAGAAGCCGAAGGAAGGAGGCGGTGTGGCGGCCTCGGCCCTGGGGTGAGGGCTGGTAGCTTTGGAGCCGTGTATCGGCTCCCTGCAGTTCTCGTCTGCTTGTCCGGAAGTGCAATAAAGCGTTCAGGTTCTGCATCTTCTGTGCTGAGCGCAGTTCGGTGCAGGAGCGGCGGCCCCGCCTCTGAACGGCCCGAGGCTGTTGGGCCCTGAGAGGCCGCTGTGTGCGGGGCGGCCCGGCCGATGCACGGCCCTTGTGAGCCGTCCCGTGGTTCAGCCTGGCTGCAGCAAGGTGTTCTGGCACGCCTTCAGTCTCCCGTGTTGAAATTTGTGAGCTCTGGGGTTTGTGCAGAGCCTTGCTGTCTGTGATGCCCAGAAGTTTTGCTGGGTACAGTTCACTGTTTGAGTCGTTTTCTTGTCTTTGTGGGTGCTGGAGGTTTTTAAAAGATGGAGTCAGATTGGTTAGGTCCTGATTTTCTGTCCCTTGACATCATCTGTTCCACTTGACGCCATCTTTCTAGCACAGCTTTACCCAGGCACAGCTTCTGTCGTAGGGTTCACACAGTTATGGCTGTTTATTGCCTACAGATCTGCCTGCAGGCGTGTGCAGGTGGATGCCTTCCATGTTCAACATCTAGAAATGCATGATGCTCTTCATGTATTCAGGTGGGCTGAGTGGAGTTCCTGTCGTTCTGCAGATGCAGAGTGCATGGGATGGAAGAGCTCCCTGCGAGGACAGGCTGAGCTGGGGCTGTGCAGCATGGGGGGAAGAAGGCTGCAGGGAGAGCTGAAAGCAGCCTTCAGTATCTAAAGGGGGCCTATAAGAAAGGAGGGGACAGACTCTTCAGCAGGATCTGTTGTGATGGGACGGGGGGAATTGGTTTTATGCTGGAAGATTTAGACTGGATATGAGGATAGAGTTGATTAACAATAAGGGCGGTGAGGAACTGCCCAGAGAGGTGGTGGTTCCCCATCCCTGCAAACACCTGAGGTCAGAGGATGGGGCTGTGAGCACCTGTTTCTCTGGGTGTCCCTGTGTACTGCGGGGGTTTGGACTGGATGAACTTTAAAGATCCCTTCCAACTGAAATGATTCGGTGTCTACGTTTCCTTGATGTAACGTAAATCCATCTGATGGATTCTTCACAAATAACCAGAACAAATTTCTTTATCCAAAGCTAATACACAACAGCTCGGTGCAGCGAGTGCATTGGTTTCCTGCTGCAAATCTTGGGACTGGAGCAAAATGGAGAAATCCAAAAGGAGGTAAGCAATAATAGCACACTTTTTTTGTTAAAGACCGTGGCAATTAATTTTATGATGGCATCTTATAAATTCAGCAAGACAACAGATGTCTGTTTTCATATGGATATTTATTGATCTCTATGGAATGTTGTTAATCAGAAAGTGTTCCTCTTCAAATATAAATAAATAAAAAGCTCACAGGTAACCAGATGACTTTATGTGGGTTTATTAATATAACACTGATCGATAAAAGCAGTGTTTCTTGAGCAGTACGTCTGCTGCTTGGGTAAAACATACAGAAACTTTGTGTGATATGCCTTACACCTGAACACAAAATTTCTGTATATTTTACCCAAGCTTGATATCTATCTATTTATTTATTTATTTATTATACTATTTGTAATGTTGCATTGCTAGAAGTCCAACTAAGTTTGCCTTGGAACAGTTCAGAAGGTTTTAGAGGAAGCTGGGCCTTGTAGATGTGTACAAAAAGTTGTGCTGAAAGCTCTTCTAGGTAATTTTACAAGTGCTTGAATGGAAACACTTCAAAGTGGATACAGCTGCCTTAAGTGCACATCTTTACATGCACAGAATTCTTTTGTCAGCTGGATGGGCCCCACCTCCTACTGAAGATATCCAAATAATACTTTATTTCTTTTGCAAAACGTACATTTTGTTATTCTTTCATTAGCTTTGTTTTAGCTCCTTGCAGCACACTGGAACAGTCCAAAAATACTGTGGTTCCTCCTATGAGGTTTAAACTATTAAACTACTGGATGTTGTTTGTTTGTTTGTCCATTTTTAGTGGTTGATTGTTTGTGCTGTGCATACTCAGCTGATCTCCTGCAACTCATTGGTGTGGATTGTTCCAATAACTTTTTGCAAGCAAGTTTTTCAGGCTGCAGCTGTGTTTTTCCTAGCTCAGTTCAGCTGATTGCTAGGGTGAGACTTGAGCCCATTCTATTCTGTTGCCTGTTATGGAGTTCAGGAATGTTTGTTGTCCTAATGTGCAAATTTTTGTGGTGACTGCAGTATTTGACTGGGGAAAGAAGCTTCAACACAACTGGTCCAGCAAGATTCATCTGGTTGGATTTTTTTTATTATTCCTGTTTTCCAAACCATGTGAAAATAAACTAGATGGACAGTTGTGCTTAATTCTGCTTTTTTAGAGGTTGAATTTGTGAAAACAGGCAGAGTCTTAGGAAAACATTTTAGTATCTTGTAACTATCAGCTTCTACGTGCAATTGCATACCTTTGTGATACATTAATTTACTGATATAATTCTATTAATGTAGCTTTGTGTAAAATACTTCTTTTTTTCTTGTTTTCTTTTCTTTTTTTTTAAGATTAAAGCCTGTCAAGGTCCGTGTTATTCAACTACTGCCTCGGCCTGAGGTGCATGCAGCTGGACAATCTGTTGCTCACCCACCTGTCAGGCAGTTTCAGGACAGATGTGATGACAGTCTGGATCAAGTTGGGTACGCCCAGAGTCAGGGAAGAAGGTTAAAATTCCAAATCAGGTGATAAAGATATTATATATATTCTACTGAGCAGAGCAGGGGGCTCACACATAGAGAAGTGTGGTTTTAAGAGTATAAACGAGGCTAAGGCAGAGGTCTTACTCTTTGGTATTTCTTGTGCTAACCTGAGGATGTATATTTGCTCAGATTTCCTACATTTCTGACTTTCTAATGTCAAGTTTAACAATGGCTGTTGAACAGCATGTGTTGCTAGAGGCCAAGGTATAATAATTTAATCTTGCTCT
Organism: Perdix hodgsoniae; assembly: GCA_035772895.1. Classification (NCBI taxonomy): domain Eukaryota; kingdom Metazoa; phylum Chordata; class Aves; order Galliformes; family Phasianidae; genus Perdix; species Perdix hodgsoniae. The sequence goes on from JAPSGF010000054.1 coordinate 1,004,286, forward strand.
TCTCTCTCTCTTTACTTCTTTTGTTCATTGAAATAATTTTGACAAAAATGGGGTGGTAATTCATAGATCAAAAGAGTGGTATTTGGTTCAACTAGTGGAGCAGATGTAGCTGCTCAGGCTTGCTGAAGGAGGGAGGCCCTCTGCGTGGCAGTGTGCTGTAATTGCTGTGTGTCAGCTTTGTTGCCTATTGGGCCATCTCTGAACCAGTTATTTCTTAACACCCTTTGAAAACAAGGCTGATGGTATCGCAGTCACAGATTGCCGTGTTGAGCTGGTACCTGTACAGGCACAACTGTGGGGGAGGTGGGAAGAAAGGTCTCTCAGGGGTAAATGTTAGAGTGGCCTAACTATTCTGGAAAGTCTGATAGAGCTGATTCACTGTAACAGTAATGTTACCTCTTTAAATCACAAAAACACACCCCAGTTAATCAGCAGCCTGATATTTCGTATCCCTGGAGGGAAGTGGGCTGCTTGAAAACACCTCAGCTTTGCAGTGGTGCACTGACCTCTCGTTATGCTGGATGAGCAGTCCTGTTTAAAGGTACTGATGTCAGGGTGTGAATATTTTGTATATGCCCCCAGTCTCTAAAATCAGATGCTTAGTGTTATTACTGTAATTATAATTAGACTTTGTTCCTGTTCTTACTGATGCCTGGGTGTTAACAGAGGAAGAGTACAAAGATTCTAAACTTTCCTTATGTTTCAGTTACCTAGAAAGGAAGTTCTTCTATCTCTGGGCAAAAAGGACATTTGGACAAGTTCTCCCTTCCAAAGCCAGGTAAGTGAAGTTCCAGGAATTGAGGTGCTATGGATTATGGTCTTTTTGGTGGTGCTTTTGGTGGTTTGTTTTGGGGGTGTTTGTTGTTGTTTTTTTAAATATGGTTTAGTACTGTAACTTTGGGCTAAGAGTTTACTGGCTGACAAGAAAATACTTGGATGTCTATTGAGGTAATTTGAAGATTTTCTTTGGATGTTCTTCTTGCTTCTGCTTTTTTTAATGTATTATTATTTTTTTAATAGTTGTGGTTAAACCTTACTAATTAAATTCAGAGGAAATGTAGTTGTCTTGATGAAATTCAACTGTGCATGCATAGAAATGATGGGGTACGATTGTAAAACCTGCTTTAAATTTAACGATCTTTCAAATTTATACCTAATCTCAAACACAAACAGATCTTCAGTTCGTTTTAGTGCTTGAAGTATTGTTTTTAGCATGTCTACATATGTGCATCTGACTTTGAAATCATTTGGCAAATGATTTGTTTCTGTTGTAGGTGTTCTATCAGCTACTAAAAATCAACACTTTGACACTCTTTTCTTGTTTAATTTTAAATTGCATGTTCATTCTTGCTTCACCACACCCTGGGGAACTGGTGCAGTTCCCAGTGGGAAGAGCTGCATTTGTTACAGTCAGAGCAAGACCCATCAGCTTGTTTCATTGTACAGCACTGAATACCTTCTGCCTGTGCCTGCCTTAGTTGTTAAATGGAAGCTGTTCTGTGAACCTTACTGCTCTTCTATCCCATACACTGAATTTGTGCTGCTCACATTGGCTGCATGTGAACTCAGGACAATGATTTCTCCCTTTCTCTCCCTCCCTCCCTTTCTCTCCCTCAAGATGAGTGGAAATACATTTTCTTATGTTCAACAAGGGATGTAAACAATGATTAACTACCTTTTTAGATTTAGGACTTCCTGATTCACCATAGTTTTTATTTGCAATGTTCTGTTAGTGCACCTAATCAAACAAATAATGTATAGCTCATTTCTTTTTTTTCTTTTTTTTCCCTGCTTGAGTGCTTGGAATGACTTAGCAGCTTGGCATGGGGTAGGTAGCTGTGAATTGTGGGAGGATTTGTGCGTGTTTCAGTGAGGAGCATAGAGGGATTCTGAACCTAATCCTGTTGATGTGGCCCATTTCTTAAAGCTCGCCTGGGCTTGTTGTGTGCTTTTTATTTGCTCCCCTGTGTTTGCATGGGTCCTTCTATTATCCTTCTCTCCATCCACAATAAAAATAGTCAAGAACATTTTGGGAAGTATTTATATTTGAGATGCTGAGACTTCCAGCTTCATAGACCAAGATCAGGTGATCTTGACCACATGGAAGAATGTTTCAGCTCTCTTCCTCTATCTGAATTTTCAGTTGTTCACAATTCACTAGAAATGTAGCATCACTTCTTACCTGGTCAAGTGTGATGATGATTAAATTAGGGTATAAAAGTAGAGGCTGTTCTACTGGAATTAAATGATTTGAAGGTCAAAAGCAACTTGTAAATAAATCTGTTCTGTGCCTTAGCACCCATGTGGAAGGAGAAATGATGTACATTACCTGTGTCAAAACTGAAGTTGTTCAACTAGTTGAAGTAGTTCTTGAGCCTGTTTAAATGGTCTCTGGGAAGATTTTAAATGTAGGATGGCTTAAGATCAGCACACTGCTTCTAAGAATACGATGGAAATATCAATGCATTATAAAATCAAGTAGCTTTTACATTTATTTCAGTATCTAAAACTAGGAAGAGAATTGGGCAGGGAGCATATATGCATCATTATTTATTACTGGGCCAGTTGTGTGATGATTAAAACAGAACTGAGCAAAAAGGATGTCAGTTGTTCATATGTTTCAAGTCAACTGGCACTCAGATATTTGGCAGATCAGACCATGTCTGCCTTTCCTTTCTTGACTATAGGAGTCAGTGAACCAATTGCTTCTTGTAATTTAAGTATCACAGTAGGGCAACGTTTTTAAAATACAACAGATGCTGTTAGGCTACTCAGATAAGATTGGAAAATCTGCAATAATATTATTCATATTCAACCTTGAAAACAAACCTGAAATTTCTCTTGTAAATCTTTTATCTGTCCAGATGCCTGTATGAGCAGCAGATCCTTCAAAAAGCTTTCAGAATGTGGAGGGAATGGTGGACTGTCTGCAGAGAAAGACGGCTCAGCCTCAGAGCAGACAGCCATTACAGGTTTGTCAAGTTACTTTCTATCATGTACATAAATGGTAATATGAGAAACTGTCATTAAGTGCTGAAGAAGTTACTATTACTAGTGGCTAAGTAATACCAGTAGTGCTTCTAGGTCAAGTGCAGTGTCTTCGTTGCTTATTTTTAATTTATCTTTCTTCCTCTCTTTTTAAATTTATTTTCTTAGGGTGAACTCAAAATCTCATATCCAGCATATCTTTAGAATGCAGCTGAACTTGAAAGAATCCTACTTCTAGGCATTGGTAGCTATTTTACCAAATAACTTCTTTCATTTTTCAGACACTTACTCCACAGTTTGACGTTCAGGGCTTGGAAAGCCTATGTATCCCAGCAACGGGGAAAGAGGAACAAATATTACGTTGCAGAGTCTCATGGTAAGTGTAAAAGGGGCAGTAACTACTTTTCTTTGGGGGGACACTGAGATGGGAGCTACCAAAGGGGAAATGTTTGCACAGAATCTGTCCCTTGAATGTGTTTGTGCATTTACCTTCTCCACCCTATGAAGGTGTAATGCTTTCAGGTGCAGATGGTTGCCTGTCTAAACCTTCTAGAGGGTTTTCTTTTGGTCACTGTGTAAGGATGTTGGTGAATAAGCTTAAGGGCCTCTCCATCTGGTCTGAAATGCATTTTTATGTTTGGTTGTGTTTCATTTTATCACTTTATCACATTACCTATTCAAACAGATATTTTTGACTAGAGTGTGTTATTGGAATTCTCTATCAACTGTGGCAATAGAAATATTGATTCCCTGTGGTATAACCTTAACTGTGCTTTTTTTCCCCTGAATTCATGATTCCTTTCAGCTTCTGCTGTGCAGCAGAAAAGAAGCCCAGACTTCTGAAGTTCCTTTTGTCTTACGAAGCTTCTTTGTTCTGCACTGGATGTGTCCTACTGATGAAGTTGCCTGTATTGGTTGCAACTTCCTTCAGTGTCAGGGAATGTTGTTCCTATGGAAGGGAAGATGACTTCCTTTTAAAGATGTTACGATGATTTTTGTTCTGGGCCAATTTGCAAGATGTTACTGTATCTGTTTGAATATGAATGTTGTCCCAGATACGATATAGACTGTCATCTTGAGAAACAAACAATAGACTGTCTGAAGTTCCTCTTTTTTTTTTTTTTCTGAGATCAGAGTAATTACAGAAGTAGCTGTATGTTACTTAGTCAAAACAATAGAAAAGTGACCTGTTTAAGATATGTGAATGCTTGATTCACAAGGTGACACAGAAATATTAGAAAAGGGAAAAGAATAAAAAAGTATTTTTTTGAGGTGTAGATGTGAAGTAGCATAAAATCAACTATATTTTTTGCATGATTTTTTTCTAATAAATTTGTTTCAGTGGTATCAGCTCTGACAAGCCAGATTTTTGTAAGGAGGCAGAGCAATGCACTGATAGTGGAAAGCTGGAATTTATGACACTTCTGATTGAGCTGCTCTACAGGCTGCTGAACAAACTGGGCTTGTTTCTGGTTGAGTTCTCTTGTTTGTGTTACTTGAAAAGCTACTGATTTTGTTTTGTTTTGTTTTGTTTTTTAAGTAACCAAAGAAAATTCCATGAGGCTTATTCCATGAGGCTGTGTTGAGTATTTTTATACAGTTATGCATCCTGTGAGGCAAGGCAGTGCCAGTGTCTGATAACTCACAGTATTCTGAACAAGTGGCTTGGCACTGTCAGCATGTCAGAGTCCCTTGTCCACATGACACAATTAGGCACGGGTGGTTGTGGCTGTGACTCTGGTGTGATTGTAGGGTTTCCCACGAGGTGTCACTGTGGGCTGGAGGTTGTTGACCAGCAATGCTACGGAGTAGTTAAAAATGCCAGATTCTTGTATGAACTTCAAGTGCTGTATTTTTTTGTTTTGCACAGCAAAGAAGCAAAAACTGCTCAGGACCTGGCAGCATTGGCTGATTTATGTTGATGTCCAAAGGACAAAACAAAGGATGCAGGCTGTGGCACTGGCATTCAGGGAAAGAAGCCGTTTGCGGTAAGGATGCAGTGGAAATAGGAAGAGAGATAATGATCATAAGGCCACAATTTTTTCTTGTATTCTTTCATCTTTCCTACAGTGACTTTGTTCCAAGTTTGATTTCACTTGAATTCCTCTAGTATGCCCATAGACTGTGGCCTTAAAAGATCTCCATCCGTACCTTTTCCAGTGAGAGGAAAGTGATTTCATGCACAAAACTGCAGAACCGTGTTTGAATATCTGTAATATTGTCTTGCAGGATATCATGGGCAGTGTGGACAAGACGATGCTGTCAGATCGGTACTGGACGTAAAATGAATATTTTGGCCCTGCAGCACTGGGCTCAGAGCCTGCAATTTCGAGTAAGTTTTTGCAAGTCCAGATGCTACCATTTCTAATGTTTAAATTGCAGACAGGTGTAACTAGCATGTTGTTGATTAATAAGAATAATAAAAAAGTCTTTGTTATTTTCTTTGCAAATTGTGATACCTTTTGTTTGATTATTTTACAAGAAATAATACTTACAAGAAATGTAGGCAAAGCAAACTGAAACCACGTCTTAAATTTGCTGGGAAGCAGCCAGAAGAATTCTTGCTGTGATAGTAGTGCAGGTGTCGGAATTCTCTCTACCTGATAACTAGCCAGGAGGTAAAAGAAAATAACCAGTATGTGAGTGTGCAGCTGTGGTGTCTGAGCAGGCACTAACAGTGACTGCATCCAGCTCTCGTGAGTGCTGAACTCCTCTGAGGTCCAGTTTACTATTCTGTTAGCAGACAAGCACCAGTCACCTGTTTGGTAGCAACTTGCCTCTCTGTAAGACAACGTTCCTTCACTCCTAGTGAATTTCTGCCAGCATGTGTAACTCTATTTTGAGTAAGGAAGTTCCATCTAGCATTTCATATTCTTGAGGGGTCGCCAGTTCCTTCAGTTCAGCAAGTGAGAACAACGTGGTTTTCTTTCTTTCCATGAAACTGTTGCTTTTTGTCTGTTTCATAACAAAACAAAACAAAACAAAAAGTCAGATGATGGTATTTAATTCTGCCTTCAGTCTAAGATAGCAGCACTACCTGTTTTAGGACAACATTATACTGCAGAGGTAAGCTTATCTTTTGGGAGCTCATCTTTCTGAAAGTCTGTTATTCTTTATTATTTGGGGCTTCTAAGGGTAAAAAAATGTGGGAATATGAAAAACAACAACAATCCCATATATAGTACAGAGTGGACATTCTCTGTGTCTCTACTTTTTCTCTGCTGCTGTTGCTTTGGGTATTTGAATGAACTAGAGTGAGAGAGAAGGCTGTAGATACAGGAGGAATGACAGGTTTTTAAATTGGCTGGGGCAAGGTTGGTGACCATGGTTTGCACTTTTTTATCCATTCACAGCTGATGAAAATAATTGTAGATTTTTGTTGGTTTTGTTTTCTTTTGCTTAGAGGAAAGCTCAGTGCTCGTGGCTTCCACTTCTATGGGGATTTTTCTATTAACTGTGTGCTCTGCCTCACCCCTTCTTTGTTCTGCTTCCCTAATCTTGTCTGTTTCTCATTTCTGTCCTCTCTCAATTGTCCTGTCAGGCTTGGCTGCAGTGGCGACACCTATATTTAAACAGCCAGAATGCCAAGCAGAAGGAGACTAGGGCAGTAACTCACCACGTGCACAGGGAATTGAAGAGGTGCATGGAAGCATGGCTGGAATATGTGAACGTCCGCAGGGAAAAGAAACATCAAAATGGTGAGTGAAAATGGTGAGTGAAAAAAGGGCAAGATGGGTCACAGCCCCTTTGCTGTTACATTTATTATAGCAGGCACTGCAGAGCTTCCTGCAGCTGCAGCCTCAACAGATGGTGAGGTGCTACCTGGGCAGTGCATTGTTGCAGGCCTGGCTGGCTCAATTTCTGTACTGAACTGTCAGGAAGATCAGCTGCTCTGCATGTGATTTAAAAGAAAATGCTTTACTGTTACCTTGAGGAAATTTTGTGTGTTTCAGTTTGTATTCTGATTGAGAAATGTGAGAAGGATCAATTCAGGGCTGTTATCAACAGTGCGTGTGGATTTTCTTGGTAATTGAACAAATCGTAGATCCTACAGGGCAGTAAGGATAATTACACTGGTTCTTTCATTTCTCCCTTGAAGTCACCAGTACAAATTCAGATGTTCGGGTGAATGCCTGTTGATGGATGATAGTGGAAAAGAGTCCAGTGTGGCTGTCTGGAAGCTGATAACAACTATATTGAAATGTGAGCTTGTGTATGTTGAATAAGTGACACAGTGGCACTTGATAAATCCATGTGTGTTCCTTCTTAAATTAGTACAGTAAGTTACTGCTTTAAAAACATGTTTCTGATCAAAAGGGAGAATATAGTCCACAGCTAAGTGTTAACTGAGTTTTTGCCACTATTCTACAGTGTTAGAGCTACTTTTGCTTCTGGACCTGAAGTAAATGAGTCCAGAATAGGATATTTTATAAATGATTTGTGTGTTTGTTTTCTAGAGCTGGCTGAAGAGCATCTCCAAGGCAGGGTAGTCCAGCAGTGTTTCTCAGCTTGGCGTCTGTCATGGGAGTGCAGGAGAAGAGTGCATGCTTACCAAAAGGACCTTGAAAGGCTGTCAGCAAGGATTACCTTAAGGAGAGTCTTTGCACACTGGAGGCATTGTATCTATTTTCTGTATGGTCACCAGCAGGGACAAGTTAAAAACATCACTAGGGGAAGGATCTGGTTAGGAAGTAGGAATATCATGTAGCAGCATGAGTGACAAAGGTATCATTAGAAGGATGTGTGTAAGGCCATACTAAATAAAGCTATTGTGATCACAGTATATTTAGCCAAGAGCTTGCAGGAGAAAAAAATACCTGCAAATGAGAAAAGAATCTGTGAGGCCATCAGCATCAAGCTGTATACAGTGAGCTTGTTTTTTTGTAATGTTCTTGTGTCAGAGTTTATCTTGAGTTGTCCTATTGGCTGCTGTGTAGTGGCAAATTAGAAATGCATTGCAGTAAACTTTCCAAATCTAAAAACTTGACTGTGATCAAGATATCTCCCTACAAATAACAGTGCTGGAAATTCGAATGTTGAAGCAAATTTAGATGGAGATCCCATTCCTACCTGTGAGAAAAGGTTGTGTATTTATCAGGGTGCGTGTTTCTGTGTGAAAGATGCTTTAACTCAGTAACAGATGTTGTACTGTGTGTGGAAGAGACTCTGCGGTGTGAACTGGCTGAAAGGCACCACCAACATCAGCTGCTGGTAAGAGCACAGTTAGGTTACGTCATGGGGAAGAGGCTGTAGAGAGAATTCAAACACTTCAGCTTGAATACTAACAGTGGTACATGGGTAACAAATGGGGACTGTGCCATTTTCTACCACAGTGAGTTTCCAAATTCCAGATATAGAATGGCAGTGAATCCAGGTGGGGAAACTGCTACTCTCTGAAATAGTTTCTATTCCAATTAGGAAACTAGTGAAGTACCACATTAATCTTGATCATTCCAGGCTATCCTGTTCCCTGGCCTTTTCACCATGAAATAGAATTTTCCTCCAGGTCTTCTGTGATTTCCCTTATTTCTATCATGTATCACTGCCCTAGATGTTTGTCTGCTTACGCTGTTTTGCTATAAGAATTATTTATACTTCCCTCTGTAGTAATCCATGCGTGCTTTCCACATTAGGTAGCATATGCAGCGAGTTGAGTGTTTTTATTCACCCCTCCCCCCCCCCAAAAAAAAGAAAAGCCTATGAGAACTGCTTGAAAGGTGGACGCAAGTCTCCAGCTTTTTTAGAACTGAATTCTTTAAGTGTGGATCATCAGAAGAATGGCAGTAAATCTGATTGGATCATAGATTGAAAATATTACTGACTGCCCCTTAAGGCAAGATTCTCACATAGTGCTGTTTACTTGTGAGCCAAAGTATTGTGGAATTGTAGACTAAAAGAAGTGCAGCTACTTCAGTGTATTGATGCTTTTACTCTTGTGCAGAGGAGGCCTAAAAGGGAAGTGGATCTTTTCTATTATTAATAACAGGTGAGTTACGAATACTGAAGTGAAGATGTAGATGAGGAAAGGACTTAAGTAATAGTGTTGATAGTCACTGAAGAATTAGTCGTCTCATGTAAAACCCTGAGAAAGTGGAAGGGTGTTTTAGTTTAAATGGGGAAGTGATGATCTGTGGGAGGAAATTGGACAGCTTTGTTGATGACAAGATCATAAATGTTAGGTATTGCAAGGAGGAACATCAAATATCTGCTGATGGGAGCAGCCAGTTCTAAACTGATGAGTGCTTGCTTGCTGACTTGGATTTTGTGCAAGTTATTTGCATTTCTTACTCCTACAGAAGTTTGGGTTTAAGGGTCTTCAGCAGAATGTCATGAACAGTCATCTTCATCAAGTGAGAAAAAATCTGTCGTTCCACCAGCACCGAGTTACAGTGAGTGTGACTTTTTTTTCTTGGTCAATGTTTTTCTTGAGATGTCCTATTGGCTACTTCTTACAGCTACAAAATAATATTTTAATTAAATTACTGACTCTGTTCCTAAATACTAAGAGACAGAAAATCTCTTGCCTAAGTCTGTTGTCTGCCTTAGGTATGTTATTTTGGTTTTGTGTTTTCTAGTGTTTATCATGACTTTTTATTTGGCTAGAACAAATTAAAGCAGGACAGCATGCTGCAACGATTGCCTGCTGCATGCAAGTTTAGTGAGACACTTAATCTTTATTTGGGTTCTTCTCCTTCCTTTAATAGCCATGTTTTTCATATCTTTATTGTTTTGTTTCAGGTGCTGCAGAAGTTCTGGAACTGCTGGAAGTCCCGTTTGGAAGAGAAGGAGGAACAACAACAGCAGGCCTTAACATCTATGGCTCATGCCCATTACAGGTATGCAGAGAAATATTCATATAAATTTATACAAATCTGAGATTGGTGAGCCTTAGTTCTGATTTAGTATCTGTTAATTCCTTTTGGAGCATGACCCTCTTGATGCAGATTGCTTGTATCTTTTCTGTGAAAAATAATTTGTATCTCCTACTTCTGTGTAAAATATGATGGGAAAATGGATTAAGCCTAGTTGGAGACCTAGCAATATTGGATACAAAAACTAGAAGTTCTGCCAGTGAGAGAAGTAGGCTGGAACATGAGCATGGGCAGAGCTCAGCATCTTTCTGCTGCTGTACTTTGTGGGAAGTGGGAAGCTGATGACTCACGTATGCTAACCCTGATGTTGGAAGTATTGCAATAGAGAAAATAAGGCTTTTTGTAGAGGCTGAGTTTATTTAGTCCTAGAAATAAGTCCACATAAACAAAGCAGCTAGAATGCTTTTAAATTTGACCTGTGGAGCTTGGTGGGATGTATGTGTTATGAATTTGGATGGATTTTTATGCTTTTTCTGTCTATTGGTTCTTAATGTTGCCATCAGTCAGTTCAAAAATTGCAGGATGTTCAAGTACTCTAAATGCTGTTGCCTTATAACCTTCTTCATTTCTGGATGAGGATTAGCAGGGAAGAACAAGACCTCTACAGGACAGCCCTGTGCTACTCAGTAAAGCATGCTGACTTGTACAGCACACAGATTACAAAGCTTGAGCTGCAACTGAGAACCATTGGCAGCTTCCAGTATCCTCCAGGAAGGCCCACTTAACTCATGTTGTTTACCAAGCTATAAATTTAAAATGAGCTATAATAGCTACCTACCATAAATTGCCTGGTGAGAGTGCAAAATATATTTTAAACTTTAGACTAGGGAAGGGCTGAGACTTGCTAACAGTCCAATTAATACACCCACATGACTGAGTTTTAGAAAGAATAAATGTAGTGCTGGGTGTGTGCTGTTCCTACTAGATTAGCTCAGACTTCTGACTAGGATGCTTCTACTACATGCTTGTTCTGTGTGAGAGTATATAGTGCTCAATTACAAATACGTATCATTACATCTTTGGAACATTGTTTAATTCTTGCCCATCACTGGAAGGGAGGCAAACGAGCAAGGAAGGATTATCTTCATCTAATGAGAAAGAAAATTTGATGATATCAACTCACCTTGTCTTGTTTAAAAAAGAAGGCTTTGGTAGAATTAAATCACTACTGAAATCTGACCATGCTGCTCTTTGTTGTCATAACGTTTTTCAAGTTCTACTACAATGTTCCTTTTTGTTTGTTTGTTTGTTTTTAAATAAAAATAAAAGTAGAGTAGGATCTTCAAAGTATTTCCAAGGGAGGAGAAGTTGGACTATACATATAATGAATGAGAAGTAAGAAGTTGTTATATAATTTTCTGTGTTTGTAAATAAATAAATGAATCAGAAGTTGGAACAATCTTTTGAATTATCTGAATGAAAGCAGACGATTATAATAACTTCATTAAAGTCGTTGGTCCTGTCTTATGTACTCTCCTTAAGATTTCAGAGGGCAGACTTATTGTCTGGTAGTTTTTGTTGTTTGTTTTCTGACTTTAACCCAGAAAATTGTGTAGCTAACAAATTTCCAAAGAGCTGTAGCTTAAGGTGGAAAATCAAGTAGCTGTTTAAGCTGTAGATAGGTTGGTCTTTTGGAGCTTATGAAATAAGTTGTATGAAAGAATTTATCTTCTCTGCTGATAGTCTTCTTTATTTGCAGGAGGGTGTTGGTGAGACATGTATTTGACACATGGTTGGTGAAGGCGTGCAAGCAGCAAGAATACAGGATGGAAGAGAACAGGGTAAAAGTAACATTTTTGTTTAGCTGGCCTTGCTCAGGAAATAAAGGGATGCTTTCTTAGTTGCTCTCAGTGAACCTTAGTTAACATGAAATAGATTTAGGTGTTGTGTATTCCTTTTTTCCTGGTGGTGGAACCAAGTTACAGAAATAACCAGTATTTACTAATCACCATTTTAGATTAAGTTGCTTATTTATAAATAGAATCAGGCAACTGATTATCAGAACTATTCACACAAGTCATTCACTTATTCCCTCACAGTGTATATATATGCTGGCATTCTGTTTTATAGTTACCTGATTGAAACAATAATAATGAGAGCCAACCTCTTGTATTTAAGAGGTATGGGGTTCTACTAACACTCTAGCAGCTTCTAGCTAGGTGTCCAGGAGGTCCCTGGGGGAGTATTTCATCTCCAGATGCACATATGATCTTGCAGTCTTAAATACATAGTAGCCACTGCCTTATTTTGTGCTCTGTAAGTTACACAGCAGTACATAGTTACACAGTACAGTGCAACTATAGTCAGTGTTGGCATGTGCTGGTGGTTTTGTGGAGATGCTTCTGACTCTTACTGTTCTGAGTTTCTCTCTTCATACAAATTCAACAGAACCTGTCAGTAATTGGGAGTCTTTCATGTGCTACTTATTAGCTTCCATGTTTTCTCTTTGGCCTGCTATTTTCTGATAACAGTTTCTCCCTGCGCAAACACAGGAGCAGGTAGAACAGTTCACAGGAACTCACAGCCAACTCAAAGGAATGGCTTTGTGTCCATTGCTGTTCAATGTGAAAAGATGAAAATAAACATGGGGTAATTCTGTCCGTTAACTCTGAATAAATGTCTCTTCCATTGCTTGCAGCTGACCTGTGTCATGTATTCATTACCATCTTCTCACCACTATAGGCTGTACTTCATTTTGAAAGGCAACTTTTGGTTTCTTTCTGGTGCTTTTGGCGTAGAAGAACAGCTGCACATCTGGAAGAGCAAGAGGACTTGGCTCGTGCAACAGATCACTACAGGAACGTGCTTCTTCTGAATGCTTTCTGTCTGTGGAAGAAAAATACTCAGGAGAGAAAAATGGAGTAAGAAATTTTTTAAAGGGGAGAATTATTTGGACTGGCCCTGTGGTGGCCCACTTTTCACAAAGCAACATTTAAGTCAGTGACTCTGACTCCTTATTTGTGCTTTAGATTGTACTGGTTTATCTTTTACTGAGTAAACTGACAATAGCAAATATGGACTAAAAAATGTGCAGTAACATGGATTGCATTGAGGGAGAAATAATTTAATTATTTCTCCTGTAGGAAGCTCAAGGAGATGCAAGCCTTAAGGTATCACTATTCAAAGTGTCTGCAGCAATCTTGGAACAAGTGGAGAGAGGTGAGACAGTTAACAGGTGGGGAAAAGCTTAAATCCTTTTTATTTTATTTGAATTGCTTGTACCCATATGGCTACGCTTTAAAGGAAATTATTTTAAACACTAATCATTCCTAAGTCCTTCTCTCTTCCCAGGTGGATAAAATCAATTCAGTGTGAGTGGAACAGGGATAATGCGAGAGTGAAGGGAGTTAGTCTTTGGCTTGTTCACTTGTCTAGGGATAGTTAGAATGGGTATATAGCTTTGGATATTATCTAGGAATGTTGCCATAATTAGTGTGATGAAATTTTTCCTAGTGAATACCAAGTATGTCCTTCTGAAAGCTTTATTTAGGCTGGGAATGTGCAGCATGGCTGTGGTGTATGGTCTGGTTTTGCACAAACCATAGTAGGCAGTATTAGATAGCATTTAACTGTTATGCCATCTCTTGCCATGACATGATGTACTAAGTGTGTCTTGCAGCATATGTTAAGAGTTGGGGAAAATTAAAATTGGTGTTAGTCTTTTGCTTCAAAACTGGTAACTTGAGTGAATTGTGCTGTTCTTCCGGAGGATTCCTGAAAAGGGGAGGGAGGGGAAGGCCTAATTTAGCCCTTTTGAAAGGAATAGCAGACTGCAGCACTAGTGTGTGGACCCTTTACAGCAAGGTAAAGGATCAGTGTTTTCCTAGAGATTAGGAATGATCCTTTTCCTTCTGCTGTCTGTCATTGCTAGTTTTCTCTTCATCACTTATCTATTTTATTTTTGCCTTTTTTTTAATCCCTTCCATGTAGTACATGCGACATCAGTGTGAGAAATGGAGGAAGCTGGTGCAAGCAGACATGCATTATCAGCACGTGCTCCTGGGCAAGGTGTTGGCAGCCTGGAAGGTAGGAGAGAATGGATTTTTCTTTATGGAAACTTGTCTGTGTGTACTGAAGTGTTTCAGTGAGAAATGACGAGCTGCTGCGCTGTTTCACTGTGGTTATTTACACATCAATTGTGCAGAGTGAAATAGAGATGTTGTAGATGGGGGCATATGAGTTGTTCTTTGGAGCAAAAGAAGCAATGTCATCTTGTGGCTGTGATGAATGATACACAGCAGCTAGCATTAAATGGCACATGATGATTGTTCATCTCAGAAAAGCAGCATTTGATTCCAGTATCCTGAACTTTTTTATCCTCAACTCTAAAGTTGCTATGAAGATTTTCCAGACATTTTCTCTTCTCAAACATCCTGGCAGCTTTGGAAATCTCACCTCTCTCTGCTTTTCTTACAGAGTTATCAAAATAACATTCACTGCATTCTGTACCAAGTAGCTGAAAAGGAGGAACAGCACAATAGACTGCTGCTGCGGTAAGGTTGCGTTTACTTGTGCAGTGCAGTACAGCATGAGAGAGGAGTAACTGCACTGTAATCAGTTACTCTGTTTCTTTTGCTTGCCATCCTTGTAGATTTTTCAGCATTTGGTGATGAGAATTGACTGTGTCTGTGCTGGTCTAACTAAAAGAATTCAGCCACTTAATGGGTCACTATCTGTTTTGCTTTAACTTTATTTTCAGTTATTATTACCATCTCACTGACTGTGCCTGTTGCAAGAGTTTATCTGTGTTCAGTTCTTTGGCAGACACAAGACAGCAGAGTCATTCCCATCAGTGCATGAATTCTGACTGCTGTAAGATGCCAGGTGAAGTGAGAATCATTCCTAATATTTTCTTTTTCCTTGTTTTCATTTTGCTTACAGGCAGCTTCTGTATTTGTGGAGAGAAAATGCTCTTGCTCTTATACATGAAAGAAAAGTGACTACTCAAGCAGATGAGCACTACCGGAGAGCAATCCTGTTAAAGGTATAGCAGATACTAAGGTCTGTACAAATGCTAGGTCAGGTGGGGTCAGGTAATGCAATAAGAATGAACCAAAACTTGATCTAAGAGCCACTATCAAGAAAGGCCTAGGAAGTTGTGAGAGCCAAATTCCCAGTTCCAGGTTGTTTCAACAGACATCTCTGAAACTATTTTCTGTGAGTGAACTCATGGTTGTTCTTGTTACTTTCCTTCTTCCCATTTCCTTAGGAGGAAGTAGTCTGATACTACTACTGATAGTATTACCTGTGGGGAAGACAGAAAAGAAGAATGCTTTGAAAAAAATGAGAGGGAGCCTCTGAAATTTCATTTGTAGGAAATTTGCACCATTTTGCTAAGCTTGATGTGAAAAAATAGGATAGAAATGGTTGTGGTGCTATCAGTGTGGAGTACATTGCTTCTACTTCTAAGAATATTACAGTGTCAGTCTGTATCCTGTCCTGTCTGCATCATATCTTTTAGGTGTTGCTGCAGTGGAGGTACACTGCCTCACTGCGAGTGTATCACCGTCAGCAGAAGGTGGCAGCTGTGATGGAAGCCAGAAAACATTTCGATGCAGGTGAGCTGATGGGATATTAAACTCCCTAAAAACTTAGCTATCCATGTATAGTCCCTAGAAAGACATAGCTTAGTAGGGCAGTCTTTCATGTTGTCAGTATGGATGACTTCATTTTAAGCCTAACTGGTCAGCCCCATAGAATGGGGAATAACCTGGAGCTCCAGCATTCTGTTGAAAGCTGCTTATGCCTCTCTCTTAGTTCTCTCTCTATGTAATGGATGATGACACTTCCATCCTTGATGGAGTTTTCCATTAGTGATACTGAGAAGCTCAGACATCTCTGTTCAAGTCATGTTATCAATTATTGCCTCAAGTCATTAACTTGAAAAGGCCCTCAAACTCTGCAAGCAACGTCATCATTTCTTGTAAACAGTGTGGCTGATGACTGAAGCACAAAGGGGCCAAATGATTTCCTAAAGATTGTAAAGAGTGTCAATAACATCAGGAAAAACTTGTAATACAGGGTGAGGTATGAGGTTTGGTATCTGAAATTCTTCAGCATCCTTCTTCCTAGTGCTGAGTACTGTCAGTGTGAAGTATGGCCAAAACAGCCTGGAGTAGTAGCGGATCAATCAGGACTATCTGAGATTGAGAGTTTCTTTCAGTATGGTAGTTAATTTATCTTTTCTTGATAGTGCGTTTACAGACCCTGTTTCTTTGCTGGAAGGAATTTACTAAGGAGTCTCTGATGATGAAGGTTCAGCAGCGCAGAGCAGTGCAGCACCATCAGCAGCACCTACTGCAGAATTACCTGGAAAAATGGAAGAAATACCATCAACAGTGCATTGAGAAGATGGTGAGGTGGATCAGCAAGCTCGCTAGCAAGTTGCTTATAGTGGGAAGTTGCTGGTGTAGAGGAGCAAGTAATATAAAAGCAAGTAATATAAAAGTCTGGAGGAAGAAATGATAGTCTTGGCCAAGGAGAAGTTTAAGTGTATTGTGCACTGAGGAAGGAACGCATGTGCTTTGCTTGAAGAAGTGTTGATCAGAACTAACAGATGTAACAGGAGAGGACAAGCTGGGCTGCCATATGTGAAATCATTTACTGTCAATAAAGTCTTTTTTGGGGTTGTGAAAATTTGCAGATGGTGTTACACTGTAGAGTGTTGGGATTTGAGGGTGGATGGCCTCAACAAAGGGCAGGTGATGAAGGCCCCTTGGTACTTGTTCTGCTCTAGTAGCATTTGGCTCAGATAAATGGGATTTGTCTGCAAGTGACTCATTTCTTTTTTTGCCTTGCAGCTACTGCAGAGAAAAGGAGGGCAGCTAATGACTCATAGGCTTCGCTCCACTTTCTTTTTGTGCTGGAAGACAAGGGTAAGGAATTGGCCTTTGGTTAAGTGTATAGCTCCTTGCTAATGCTTATTCCTTCTTCTTGTTATTTATTTCACATGAGACCAAACAAAATTGTTTAAACATTCTCTGGATTCTTGGTTCCATTAGCTCAACAGACATCTTACACATACTGGGTGAACTGAGTAGGTTATTCAGCAATGGCTCTACCAGCACTTCCTCTTTGCTTAATGCTGCATTTGGATATTATTTCTGGTATGGCACATGTAAACTGCCAGCCTGATTGTACAATATATATTTTTTCTTATAGCTGTTGCAGAAGCAGTGGGAAAAGCGAAAGGCAGTGCAAGCATTGTGGCACTGGTCACTTTCATTGCAGAGGAAGGTAAGGCTGAGTGAGGCTCAGGGGCAGACAAGTGTGTTTGAGACTGTGCACATCATACGTAGGTCTGACTGCAATTGGCAGAATGCACATTGTGCATCTCTTTTTTTTCCTTTTCCTCTTTGAAGTGCTGTATATCAATTTGGTATGCTGGAAAACTGTCCCCAGGCCCTCTTATCCAGTTAAAAAAAAAATCTGTGTGTTTCCCCTATCCTGCCTTAGCTGATTTATATCCCCATTTCCCCATTGTCTTTTTGTTGGTATCCTGCTGTAGCTCTACCTGCTACTGTCCTGTGGAACAGAGAATGTTCTTGTCTGCAGGGGGAGACTCTCACCCAGAACTTGTCTTTGTAATGCTTTCAGCTGTATCCTCTTTATGCTGTAGGTATTCAATGCTTGGCTAAGATTTGCCCAGGGGCAACAGCAGTACAAAGAACGCATTGAAAAAGCCAAAGGAGTTTATCATGCTGCCCTCCTGAGAGAAGGTGTAACCAGGATTTTGAGGTACACTGCAGGCATGAAACACTTGCGGGGAGAACTCCAAGCCCGGAACCAGATGAAGGTAAGAGACAAGAGTGATCGCTTGGATACACTCAGGGCACTGATCTGCTGTGTTCTATAGTTAGTCTGACTCTGTGTGTATGTGTCTACAGTGTGTATGTATCTTGGAACTCTGTATCTCAGCTCTTATTTGGATCACACGTATGCTTTTGTCTGTGATTCAAAGCAAAACACTTGGTCCTTCAGCCCAGCAGAGTCTGTAGCAGTTCAGGCTTGTGTGGCTATTTGGAAGTCTTTCTTAATGAAACTATTTCAAAACTGGCCAAATCCTACCGTAGACAATGTATCTGGTTCTGAACTCTAGGTTTTAGCTTCATCTAAGCCTGTCCTTGATTTAGCACCACTTATGCTTGCAAATGTGGGCTACAGTGCTACTTCTGCCTTGGAGTGTCTGCCCAGCCCTGTGTGTGGGGAGGATCATAGCAATGCCTGCACTGATGATTTTCTTCCTGTTCTTGGGCAGCTTCCCTAGCTGTTTTCCAGATTTTCAAGACATTGGTTGTTGTTTATTCATGTGCAGCCTGCCTTGTTACAGAAGCACCCAGTTAATTCTCTTTATCAAAATGTTAATGTGCTGGACCTGCTGATTTAGCATGGAGAGATGGTATGGCTATCAGGTCATCAGAATTGCAGTTCATTTCACTTATGTTCTCCATGGGTGGGGTGATGTTACTGTCTACTCTCAACCATCAAATACTCTACTATTCTTTGTGTTGGCAGGCAGCCTACAATCTTCACCAGTCAGTCTATCGTTGTGCAATGCTCTGGAAACAGAAGGCTCTCTGCAAGAGATTAAATAAGTCTCGTTCTTTTCTGCCACATTTGAAGAAGCAAGTGACATTTGAAATACCTGATGACAGCCTTGAAACAAGAGGACATGCAGCAGAGGAAAAGCTGTGGCCTTCAAAATGCAGTGATCTACCATTCCTATTTGCTGGCAATAACTCAACTCTCAGTGAGCTGTGAGTATAAAATTCTAGTCTCTCCTGCATACCTCTGATGTCTATATGTAGTTCTACACACACTGTGTCTGTGTGTGTCTGTGTATGTGTGCTTATCTGTACCTTGGAGCACTACATCTCATCCCTTGTTTGGATTTCACATACAATTTTGCCTGTGGTTCAAAGTAAAACACCTTGTCCTTATGTTCAGCTGAGACTATAGATAGATAAAAACAAATCTATATATGTATGTTTCCAAGTTTTTACAGTGGTGATGGTTATTTCCATGCAGTTTTCCTTTCTCTGATGCTTTCCCACATGACTGGTGTTGCTGAGTTATGCAAGAGCTGCTGTACAGCACATATATTGGCCCTTAAGTAATGAAAGAATTTTGTGACTTCTCTATTGGTGATGAGTGGAATAATCTCAGCCATATGCTTTCCAGCAGGACTTTCTCAACATACAATTATGAATTTATGGAGTATTGATTGTTTGTCATAGGATCTGTTACATAATGAAACACTTGATTAGTGTGTGGTGAAGGGATTTTATGCCATCGTGAGAGCTTATTTTGTCTGAGTGACTTAGAGCTGTTACTGAAGCTCTTTTTTCCCCCACCAAAGTCATGGAATGAAATCTGACAAAACAATAAACATACAGTGAACCATATTGTGACATTGATACAGGTTGAAATCTAATCTTTAAAAACTATTGCATATTTAAAATATTGCAATTTTACAGGCAGGGGATAAGTGACAGAATAAAGCTATTTCTTTAGCTGCAATGCCAGCTTATGCCAATTGGAAATAATAATGATTCTATATGGTTCCTGTTCTTTTCAGAGAGGTTGTTCGACGAGCAAGGTTACCACCACGAAGACCTGACTTCCTCATAGAATCTCTAGAAAGAAAGGAACTGCTGGGAAGTCCTTTTTCCAGGTAGAAAATCTCTTTTGAATAGTAAAGGAAAAGGGTGTTAGGCTGTGTTTCTCCCCTCGAATTCCCATGCCTTTGTAATACAAAGCAGTCAGTAATTGTGGGACTGTGCATTGTCCTATGCTATCAACGTTGCCTTAAAATTTCAGATTACTTGTAAAGTGGACAGGAATCATGGAACATTCAAGTCAGTTAAATAGCAACCAAAGCCTTTGTTTCCTTAGTACAACATTTGAATGGAAAGCTGAGAGATCACCAATTTCCAAAACTCAGGCTGAATTGTCACCTCTGAAGTTGTTTCAGACAGGGTTAATGTGAAGGATCTGGAGCAGGGTGGGTAGGCATCATAGAAACCTTAACTGCTTTGCTGCTTTTTTGTGGTTTTCTGTTTGTTTTTATTTTGTTTTTATTATTTTTCTTGTTAAATTGAGATTTGCTTCTGCAGAACAGAACAGCCAACTGGAAAGTTTTCAGAATATGATTGTTTTTTCCCATTTTAAAGGATTTTTAAATTATTTTTTACAGCAAGGTCAGTGCAGGTCTGGATGGAGGTCGGTTGCTGGCAGTCCTGTGCCATGTATGGTACTGCTGGTAGTTTAAGAAGCCAGTTGGTGTCCTGCAAGGCAGGAGCTTATTTCAGTATGCGAGGGAATAGCAAGATTCTGTTTATTTTTTTTCCACTGACTATGAAATATAAAACCAGTAGGTTGAAATGTACAGATACTTTCTTTCTTCCTTTACAGATCAGAAATGCCTTTTCAGCCAACAGATGTGAACAAATGTTCTTCTCAGAATGGGAATTTAATGTTAACAATGGAAATGGAAGAAAACACCTGTAAGAAGCTTTCTCAGCTGGGCAGTACCACTCACTGCTACTCTTCTCTGACACATGAAGCTCTCCCATCTGTACCATCAAGGACAAGTGCTGTGCACTGTGCTGTTCAGAAGCCAGAGTTACGGTCTCCTTCTTCTTTCATGCCCCAAGTGAAAGCTGGAGCAGAAATGGTGAGTGTATTGCTGAAGGGGAATAACTAGTGTGCTCAGTGGACTACTGTCAGCACATGAGCAGCTTATTGCTGTTTCTTCCTAGGACTCCTCAGGATTGCCTATCCAGTTGTTGAGCTATTTTTATTTTGTACTAGCTGTCATCTTAGAAACTGAAAGTGTCTCTGAATGTTTGAGAACCGCCAATCTAAAGCAACATTTTGCTTGCTGGCCAGCCCATGTATTTTAAAATATAATTCAAGAATTTGTACTGGTTTTGTGTCCTTCCCAGCAGGATGTTCCTCCTAGCAATTGACTTGAGGGGCAGCTCTTTCAACAATTTTGGAGTAGTTAAGTTTGCCAAGATTACAGGAATTTAAGAAACTAAGATTACTTAACTGAAATTCATTTCACCTGCAAGGATGTGCTTGCATTTTAAACTCCTTTGTTGCACTCAGAATAAAAGGTATTAATCTTGATGGAGTACTTCCCTACTGTCAAGGAAAGAGCTTATTTTTTTGAAATAGCACAGAACAAGTGGTGCTTGTGAAGACAGGCTCAATAATTGTAGGCGGTGTTTTAAGGTGAGGAGGGCTTAGTAGCTTGGGATGGGTGCATTCCTCCTTGTAGGAAACTAAGGAAAATCCTCTGAGGAATAAAATAATGTCTTTCTCACCTTGCAGAAACAAGCTCAGCCTATGCATGGTCAGACAGGAGCCCATTCCCAAGCTTTTCAACAGAGAAAAGAGTTGGAGAAGTTGCAACCAAACTTACAGTCACATTTGCTGTCACCTGAAGAATTACTGAGAAAACAACGTCACCAGAATACAGGTAAGTCCTCAGCTCTAAGCTGTAGTGTTTACACGTTCTCTTTCAGTCTATGAAAAATTGTAGTTCAATTCTCAAACATGGAAGACAAGGCATTCTTGTCTGCCAACATCAGGAGGTAAAGATTCAGCCATTTATTTTGGACTGATAATAAAACTGTGTGGATTCTGCTGAAGCATGGGACTAAAGCCCTTCTGGAAACTGAAGGATTGGAGCTGATAAGGGGTCAGGATTTTAGCAGTGTGCTAGCAGTGGGGTATGCATGTATACCCAGCATGAATATGAAGCTGAGCTGGAGAGAGTAAAATTCACCCAGTACTGTTGGAAAACTTAAAAGGATAACTGATGTCTGAGCACCTCTTTATACTGCATTTATCTTGATGGCACCACTTACTTCTGGAGTAGATATAAAACACAAAATTATAACCAGCATTTATAGCACAGAACTATTCACTAGAATATTCATCTTTGTTATGTTTGAAGTGAGAGCCTGTCATGCTGTCAGGACTCCTGCCTTCTTAGGTATGATCTTTTGAGTCAACAGATGCTACATGGTTACAAAATGTGAAAAGGACTCAAGGGTTTCATGTTTCCTGTCTATTAACCTGACTTTCCCTGATAAGAAGAAACAGAATTAGTGTCCTTTCCTTGCTTGTGCCCTTTATCTTCCATTCAGCTGAATTGGACGAAAGAAGGCACAGTTCCAGAGAAGTAGTGCTACAGAGAAAGCTAGAAGCAGAGCTCCAAAGCATCCAACAGCAAATGCAGTACTACTTCAGCAGGAAGCAAGAACTCAAGTAGGTTGCAAAGCCCCTACAGCCAGCCTTTTTCCATGTTGTCAGCTCAATATTGGTTGAACATGTCTACTTCTGAAAATAACCATTCTGTTTCATAGAACTGTGAATTAAACAAAGATTTTTTTTACTTTTAGTAGTTCATTCCAGGTGGGAGAAAAGGGTACCTGTACAATTTTTTTTGCAGTCTGCAACTGGTTTAGTTACACCTTTGGCACTACTGGAGAAACACTGACCAGAGTGTCACTGGCCATAATCTGAAGGCAATGCAAATAAAGACTAGCTCAGATGAACCTTTCAGCTCTTTCATCACAAGGGGTGAATTTTCAGGTTGTCACTCACAAAACAAACAAACAAACAAAAAAGCTCCACTAGAATTGTGGACTTGATAACTTCTCTAATAGAATTATAAAAATTTATAAAAAGTGCTTGAAAAAGAATGGGACTTAGCGGGGTGGGGTTTGTCATGAAATGCAGAAGTCTGGAAATAGGAATAAAGGTGGAGATGACAGCTTCCAGACACTTTTCTACTTCCCAGCACCTTCTGTCCTCCTTTTTATACTTTCATCCCTCCCTGGTTTGGGACAAAAATAAAATAAAACAAAAATGGCATCAATTCCACATCTAAGTTGGATTTGACTGTTGAGCTTCTGCTTTGGATAAGAATAATTCTAATCCATTTTATCAGGTCTTGTCAGCAGCAGGCACAGATTCTACATAAGTGGCTAGAAAAGAGAGCACAACCCCAGGATCAAGATACTATACAGAAAGTTCAGGAAGAATTGGACCAGGTGAGTAAACAGCAAACAAAGCGAAGTCTAACTTGTAATCACTATGCTATGCACTTAGCCTGAAGGCTAATGGTGGTTGTGGGAATCGTTAGTAAGCTGTTACTAAAATAAAAAAAGGGAAACTTGTAAGCAGAAGCGGGCTGCTGAGCTCAACAGACTGCTGTGTCAATGAACCTTTGTTCAGAAGTGTAGCTGTAGCTCCAGTAGACTTTTCTAAGTTTTGCTCCACTGACCATTAATGTAAAAGCTGGTAGAACTTGTTCAGTCCTCAGTCAAAAAGACTAAATACTTGCACAAATAAACAACTCATGCCATCTTCTTTACTTTCAGTTGGAGGTGAGGATCAGTGCTCTCACCAAAGCACAACACCAAGAGAGACATCACGTGCAGAACCTGGTTGCTCGTCTGCATGATATTCAGGTTGCTCTGGAGAAGTAAATTCATATGAAGCCCATTTCTAGTAGGAACAGCTGCAGTTTTCATCCCTTTCAGAAGAGGATGGAAAGAGATTTATGCATTTTCTTAGTCCAGGTGTGGTACTTCTATTTTTATAAAGTATCTTAAATATTCTTGCTTGTTTTATTTTGTTACCATAGGTGGTTTTAAACAAACTTCACACTGCACTCACAGTCTGTAGCTTAGGTTAATCTGACATTTCACAAAAATAAGCAACACGGATAAGACTCTTTATTTCAAAATGTTTGCATTAAATGTGTTCATGTCAGTAAGTCATACACTTTGACATACAAAAATACCGTGCTACTGATACAGTTGAAGAATTCAATGGATTCTCCATGCAGGAGAAATTCACAGCATTATCAGTACCCTCTAGGAACTTTGCTTCCACTTCCAGGGTGATTGCTGACCCCTGCATAGCAAGTAACATTTATTAATTAGCTAGCTCTGTACAGCATTGAGACCTTCACAAAACCAGCCACTCACACACTGAATCCTCTCCCTCCTCTTAAGACTTCTATTAAAGCAAACATCAGGTAATCTACCTCCTACTGCCTGTCAGTAACCTTCAGCTACTGCAGCTGATGATGCTGCTAGTAGCAGTAAATTAAAGCTTGACATTGCTTTGGCTGTGGCTGGATGCCACCAACCCCAGTGGAAAAGAGGGGAAGAGATTCTGTCATTTTTCTCTCATCCTCAGGAACAAGGGTGTTGTCTATTAATCTGTCTTTGAAGTTGAGGCTAATCACAGCTGTAGCCCCTGGGGCTGATGTTTGCTTTAGTATTTCTCCTTTTTCACTGGTTTAAAAAAGTGCACATTTCTAGAACCTGTCTGTGGTAATATACTGCTGCAGGAGTAAACTTGCTAATGCCAAGAAGCTTAACGTGATAGGTGGCTGAGAGCCACTTCAAGCTTTCAAACTCCTCCCCCTGTAAAGTGAGGAAACACTGACTCTCAGAGCCAAATGAATTTTCTCCTGCTTGTCACCTGAGCAGCCACCATCATCTTTGAGTCACAGCTGGACTACATCACTACACACAGTTTACCATCCCTTCTTTCCTGATGACAAGCTAAGCATACAGGACTTGGCAAACTGGACGTGTACAATAAAATTATATTCTATTTTGTGCAGTGCATACAAAAAAGGTAAGTATTTCTTAAGGAAAACACAGCTGGTCAAAGCCTACTAGCTCCTTGAAGTAGCAGAAAAAATAAAACACCCAAGGCTCAAGCAAGAAAGTAATATGAGAAATTTTTGGAGATCAAAAAGGCAAGTTTTATAAGCATGTCCGCTCCAGCAAGCTCTGGGCAGCAAAGACAGTTCTAAACGTTTGAGTGTCTGGACTTAAAAGAATTTAAACTCTAAAATCATTATATTGCTTTAAAATGGAATTTCTCCAGTTTGGCACAGTTTCTGTCAGGGCTTTTGGTGCCATACTCAACACATCCAGGGCGTTATTGACTCTTATTGACATGAAGTTACAATGAGGCTCTAAGTTTCACTGTAAGATGAAGTTCAGTGTAAAGCATTCAGGCCCCAGCCCATTCTTATCATTAAGTATGAGGGCAGAAATCAGAGCAGGTGTGGCTTTTTATGTTTCAGCTAAGACGATACAGTTGCCGGTCCACTGTAGGACAGCCAGGTTGGCAGCTGGGAGGCCAAAGATTGCTTCAACAATCTGCCATATTTTAATACACTGTCACTGCATAGGGCATTTCATTCCATGCAATAAAATTTGGTCCTGAACTATCTGAATCTGCTCTGTAAATAGAGGAACTTATTCTTCAAGAATTTAATGACAAAGCAACAATGAAGATACATAGAATCACAGGAGAAACATCTGTCTTCCAACCCTTAATTCAAGAAGTGAACTCTCTCTTATACAAACAAAGTCCTTAAGGCCTGGAATAGCAAAATAAAACCACGGAGTAGAGAATGGACATATGGATCTGTTTCCTAATATTTAAAAAAATAAAATCCCAAGATGACCAGTTTCATCATATGGAATGTAGACACAGTGTTTTTAGCTTTAAAATACAGTGCAAAGTCCATTTCTAAGGGGATATAGGTAAAAATTAAAAGTTGTTTAACATAGGAAAATAGACTGGGCGTGTAACTTACTGTACAGATACTCTCTGTGCATTTTGCTTAGTTTGGAGTGTGGAGCCATACTTGTCCATTGAACTTTCTGGCTCTCCGTGTATTTTATCTAAGAACTTCAGAGGAGTGTTTTAGAATAAAGATGAGAACACATCTGTTATTCAAGGTCTGAAAAAGATACTTCATACCTAAGGTACAAGGTCTGACTCAACTTGTCAACGTCCCTTTAAATACAGCTAATCTCTGCTTCCACCCTTACCCATTGGACCTGCAGTCTAGGAAGGCTTAAAAGGAATTTATAAGCTTATGAACATAGTTATCATCCTGTGGCACACAGAGGGGGAGAACACAAAAGACTACAGGCACAGGGTAGGACAGAAACCTCCATGGTCAGTATCTTTAAAGGCAACTGTACCTGATACTTATATGTTCATTCTTCTCTTTCTGCGTTTCAGCAGCAGTATGTAAATAGAGGCCAAATACTCTAAAGGTGAACACAGCAAAGACATCTGTTTTCCTCACCCAGGTCCTGCTGAGTGACACATGCTTGTCAAGTGAAACACTCCATGATTGTATTAAGAGTCCCTTTGTATCTAAAGCCTTCTCTTCTTGCTGTGTTAGTCTCTAGAGAGAGCCCAGTGCTTCTCCAAAACGGATTTTCTGTCCAGCTTTAAGGTGGAATTTGAAGTCCTTGGGTGCCTCAAAGATTAGAACAATAGTCGAGCCCAAGTTAAATTCCCCTAAATGTTCTCCCTTCCTCATGGGGATTCCCTCCTTGTTGTTGTTGGAGATGAAGCTGAAGTCATTGTAGGAACCTTTTGAGTAACGTGGACTGTTGGTATGCAAATCCTGTAAAGAGAAGGAAGAACCTGTTACTTGAGAGTTTCAAACACTCTATCAGTATAGCTGTAGCCTTTGGGTATCAAGGCATTTTCAATGCAGGAGATTACAATTCAAAAATGCAACAGGAATATCAAAAGAAAAAAAAGTCTGCAGTGCAGGTAGCTTCCTATAAATGAGTCAGTGCAGAACATCAACAGAGTGAAACATCTTAATTTCAGACTAATAGGATTTTGATTTTTTATTGTTCTTCCGTTATACTTTACAAACCTCAACAATCAAAACCAGAAGACTGCCCGTCAGTAATATTACTCACCTGGTCAAAGTAGATGCGGATAGAGCCCACGTTTGTTGCTCCTACAGCTGTTAAAGAGAAAAATCCATGTTTCCAGTCTCCTGTAAGGACAACCCGTTCATTGTGGCAGAACAATTCCTTGATCCAGCGAGCAACTCCAGGATTCACAGACATCAGAGAGCCTGCAATAGTGAGAAAATACTCAAGCTCAACTATCAGTCTCTTAACAGTACTGTGATGTCTGGATGTAAGTGCATGTACTTCGCTACGTTGAATCTGATAGTTAAATTTCATTAAATTCCTTTGTTTTGGAGTTTAACTTCATAACATAACTTAGATCTGGCATTTGACAGATTTCTCAAACTTTGTGGCAGGTCCATAAGAGTATCTGAAATCAAATCCAAGACTTCAGGATTGAGGACCAACAAATAAACTCTTTTTTTTTGCTGAGCTACAGCATGATAGTCTGCAAAGAGGAGGATAGAACCATCTGAAGCCAGCTCTGGTAGAGTCACTGTTTGGCTGTATCTTTTTTGCCAAATGCAGGAACAGAGATCATATTTTACGCTACTGTTTGCTCTGACTTGCAGAACTATACTTCATATGCAAACTGATGTTTTGTTTTGTTTTTTTCCTGGGAGAGAATAGGATCAGCCTAGGTCAACAATTATTTCCAAGAATTAGGAAAGCTGAATGCAATATTACTGCTTTTACCATTCACATGGGATTAATTCTGGTAAACTACACAACCTTAGAATTCATATCCATGTGTGACAAAGCACCATGCCCCCATTATCTAACATGTACAACTGCTCCACTGGCACATCTCATCCAGCAGTGGCCTGTAGTAGTGCTCCCCATCCGCAGTCTTTCTGCCTTAATCTTCTAGAAGAAACCTACCTGGAAAATGACGGCGGTGTGACACTCTCCAGTCAGTGGGCGAGTGGAAGCAGTGATAATCCCCTGGTGCAAGGTAGATTACACAGTGGTAGAGCTCATTCCCTTCCTTTGTGACTAGCTGTTGCTGAAATGAGTTGCCAGGTGGGACTGCATAGAAAGAAAGGAGTTAATGTACTCTTCATGCCATCATTACCATAGTTGAGCAGCCTGTAGTAGAAACAATGGACTGAATGCAGTCTGCACGTGTTAAGACTAGAAATAGGCCCAAGAATCCAATATGTCAATGTATTCTTTTCCCTTTACAAAATGAGATTAGATCCTGTACCGTTTTGAACAGTTTGGAAATTCATCAGTTTCTGCTGCTCTGCTTAGGGAACGTAAACCAAAACTGAAATCCTGTTTTCCTAAAGCTACCATTTGAAGTAACTGAATTTGTGAAGAGGTCTCAGGTTTATGAAGTTCTCTGTTGAGATCATGCTGAAAATAAGCCTGCTGTTAGCAGAACTTGCTCTCTCCAGTCCCCTCTCCAGTTCAGCAAAATGTGTTGCTCTTATCAAAACTGAAGGCCGTGAAGATGGTGCTCAAGGTGCAGAAGTGGTGACAGCACATATCAGTAGAGGTACAGTACTCGTGCACAAAATGCATTAGGGTGCAGCCAATATTTGCTAACCAGGTGCTCAGGCACATGGTCTGTCAGCAGGAATGCTACAGCACTGTTATCGTGGCAGGCCCTGGAGTCATTGTTATTATTAATATAACCACAGAAAATGGAAGCAACCAATGAGACTGGGAGAATTGGAATGAGTTAGATAGTGCAAGCTACTGATGTGAAAGAGCTACAACAGTGATGTGTTTATCCCCCAAAATATAACAAAATCAGAACTGCTTTTTTTCCTGGAAATGTGATGTCTGTGGACACTTGGAATGGGCAGAGCTCAGCAGGTGTGAGGGTCAGAACTTACCCTCACTAAAACGCAAGTCTTCTGTGCTGATGCGAGGTCCCAGGAAAGACTCCAGAGAATAAGTAACCCCTTTTACTTGCTCTACTTCACAGTTCTTTACTTGTCCAAAGTTAAGGATCTTTCCATCAGAGGGACTAATCTACAGCACAGATGAAAGAAAAAAAGAAAAAAAAAAAGGAAATGCAGGGAATTTATGCTTTCCTCACCCTTCCATCCACCACAGTGAGCAGACAAGTTTCTTGGCAGGGAGATATTTGCATTTCCCTTCACTTACCACACTGTGCACACAGCAAACTGGCCGTGCTTGTGGTTTCAGCTTCCTGCGAAAGAATTCGCTGAGGTTTCTATAGTGATGCAGATCTTCAACAGCTGCCTCCTTCATGTTCACACCGAACGTCCAGATGTACAGGCTATAAACAGGTTTCCGGAGCCATGTGGGCAGCTCCACCTGATTCAGACGACCCCAGGCTCGTGAGAGCAGTCGAGTTGGTACCGACTTGTACAGAGCAACCTGAAGGAAGAATTAATTACATCACGTCATTCAGTCCTTCCCATAAAGAAAAAAGAATCAAGCTGTTCATGCCAGCAACTCCCTTGGCACAAATGAATTAGCCTTTAAGCAGAGGAAAATTAAACACTGCACTCCTCACTCCTTCCATTCCGATGACAGCAAACAAGGGATAGGATGAAACTTACTATAAGCTCATACTGAAGCCAGAAACTCTACTCCCTTTCAGGCTAAAGCTTCAGATTCAGGTTACTGGAAACTGCCCTGTGTGAGGCTTACAGGAAAAGGTATTTCACACATGGTAGTGGAATACTTCTCAGAAGGGCTTCACATTAACAATTTATTACTCTCTGGGAACAACCAAATGAAAACTGACAGAAAAATAATGCACCTTCTAATGACAGTATTTTCTACATTCCAGTAGCTGATATGCAGACAGATGAAAAAGCATACCCACATCAGTGCACCTAAAGTGGTATAAGCTGATGCCAGCCTTACTCCTTCTCCCACAACAAAGAAGTTGATAACTGCTAAAATGCCCGTATTTCTATAGAAATATGTTTACCTTTGGGCTTACACCAAAGCATGCATTTTAATAGCAAGAAAAAACAAATGAAACAATGTTGGTAAGAAGTATATTACTGATATAGCAGGACAGATGACAGCACACCCCTGTTGGTAACTCCAGCTTCTAAGATCTGGGTAACCCACAATCAGCCAGAAAACGTGTGTGTGTGTGACCATGTAGGAAGTAGCACAGAAAATGAGCCCTCAGAGACCAGTTTTGTAAAAGAAGTAGTTATCTGCTGAATCTGGAGCAGTGTTTCAAACAGTGTAACTCAGCTATATTTTCCTCCCAAGATTTTTTTAGTTATTTTTAAATTGTTTTTTGTTTGGTTTGGTTTTTTCCTTAGTAAGACTCATGGTTTATTCTCAATCATATCCACTACCAGGTGAATACTTGCACAGTATGTAAATAAACACAAACGAGCGCACGCTGGCTGAGAGCTTGGCCATCCTATCACAGTGAAATAGGACTTGACTTGAAAATCCCCATTCTGCACATGAAAATAGTGACATTTCAGCAATAAACAACCAATTTAATCTTGCTTCAAATAAAAATCTTCTAAATCAACAGTGCTCTAGCTGAAGTAATGAAGAAAAAAATGCTTTGCCATTCTGACATGCCTTACAGTGTTAATTTCTAAACTCAATTTTGCTCAGATTCCCACCAGCACTGAGAGTATATAGGAACAACTGTAAAGTCAAAGAAATTGTCACTGACATTTCCTATAGCCTTTCTTTTCCAAAGCATCTGGTTTTCCAGTTGATGAGATGAAACCAAACAGCTACTCAAAGGAAATCTAAAGAACGGCAATTCTGTTGAGTTTCCAATCAGGACATTAATGTGGTTGCATTCTGCAACTGCGTTACAGATGTAGAGAAAACCTCCATGCAGGGCTGCCTGCAGACTACTCCCATCGGTGTCACAGCAGAGATCTGCATTAGTGTATTATTTGGAAGGGCTGAAATAGAAATATTAAAAAAAAAAAAAAAAAAAAAAGAAAAATTGAAAAATAAACCCTCTGTATACAAAAAAGGAGGAGACCATTTCAGCTCGGCCAGGAAGGGGAACTGGATGAGCAATGTGCTCTGCTTTATCCTTACCCTCATACTTTGAGACGACTGAATTAATGCAGAAGTTTCTGTTGATTTTTGTGGACAAACCATTAGAGGACAAATAAATTCTCTGCTACTGAAAAAATGACTTATCTGAGAAGCAATTAGTCACGGCAGTTGTGAACAGTAAAATTAAAGGGATGGGTTTAATCTCTCTGCTTTCATGCTAGTGATGCTCAGCCTGTTCTAACATTGAGGACCCTTCCACCCAGCTGCTGCCAGCTCCCTTCAGCACCACACAGCTAACAGACATGAAGCACAAGAGACCTGCTCACACTTACCCTGCTCACAGGCCTCCATCCCACTCTGGTCAAGGGCTTAAGAGCACCGAAAGGCAGAAGGTAATAGAGAATAGTCAGAGGCCAAGAACGGAGTTTCAGAGCAGGCCTAGACATACAGCTTAGCTGGCCCAACCTTCGCCTCAGGGCCAGCTGGGGAAATTGCAACCTGAAAGATTACATACACAACATCAGAGGGTCAGCCATCTCAGTATCAGAACCGCCAGCTTCTGGTAGCTGGGGGAGATTTATTCCGACTCATCTTTACTTAAAAATCCATTCTGCAAGTCCTTACTCCTTTATTTTGGCAAGTTCTTCCCAAAATAGAGGACCTCTAAAATACTCTTCATCCGAGTAACAACATAACACCATAGTTTACAATGCAAACAACAGAGAGCAAAGATCCTTCTTCCAAATATCAGAAGATTACACCCTCAGAAAATGCTGCTCCTCACCGTTCCATCTCTAGGACAGCCGAGGTAGAAAGCCAGAACCCTGTGATTCTGGAACATCAATCCCAGCACTGTATGGAGGAACAGCAATGAGGAAATAATGAGCAGAAACTAATTAAAGAAATCCTTGCAATCTAAGAAACAGAGGTTTCCTCATAGTGCTCATGTGTTGAAGGAATCTTTAAGACTAGATGGTGTCTTAAATTGGACCAGAGTCAAACTCACACAGACCTGCTGGTTGTTAACTACCTTGAGGGAACAAGCGTATGAGAAACAACAGGAGTGGCACTCCTGAGTTAGATACAATGGCCAAATAACTGACTCCAGAAGACATCTTTCCAGGCCTTAAACATTAACTGGGTACCCTTGGTGCTGAACAGAGAACATATGGAACAAAGCTGATATTGACTGATAACCCAGTCTCTATAGCTTAATCACTCCTTTGCCTCATAACCAACTGCACTGATGACTTCTCATAAAGTGGATTTTCTGACTGAAAGCAACCTCAGCATATATGGCTGTAGGCAGAATTTGAATGTGCAACTCTCCAAGGGAAAAGCTGCTCCTCTAAATAGCAGAGGGCACTGTGTACCTCAATTCTGACCCTTGTTGTAGGAGGATGAAAGACCCCTCAGGTCCCCATTCATTCTTTGGCTTTGCTCACGAAGAAGATTTTGACTAAGCCATTTCTGACACTGCCCAGGTCACGTTATCAAATGGAAGTCTGCCTACCTGAGGGCAGAATATTCAAGTCTTCTGGGCACTGCCTTAAACCCTAGCCAGGAGTGTACTTCCCACTCTGCTGCAGTCAGAATGCCTGCAACCAGGATGCAGCTATGTGTGCATAGGCTGGAAGGGTACGCTGTGGCTGCTCTGAACAGCTCTCCTTTACACCGGACTATATGATATGAAGTATGAACTACTTCTTTCCAGGGTGGAAAGAAGCTGGGAATCTAAATAGGAAATTTTCCTGCCAACCTGTTATTTTCAAAATGTGGGTCAGAATTAAAATATCACATAGGCAGGTGACATCTGTCACCACTTTGGGATGCAAGATGGTGCTTTTGGCTCACTGATCCTCTCTGCAGTGAATACAACTTTCCTCCAAAAAAATAAACACACAAAGACTCAGAGAACTATTTGTGCATCACAAGGCAAGGAAAACAAGATAGCAGCCAACACCTAAGGAGATGAAGTGCTGTCTCAGCAGGCATAAGGCTGCTTTCTCAGCGGGAGGTGGGACTGACTCAACATGGGAATAGGAGGGGGCACTCCATGTCCTTCCTCCCACTCATCACCTACCAGCCTGCAGTCTGCTTGAGGCCAGAAGGATCAGCGCCAGGCTCTCAGCATCATGCCAGGGTCCTGCTCCTCAGGGTCCCGCTCCCCTGCCACGCTCCCCCCACCACTGCAGTTGCTGGCGGACCAATCCCATCCGAGCTGCATCCTGGCAGCGCACTCCGGAGCCCTGGGGCTCCCCTCTGCTTGGCCTGGTTTCAGAGCAGTCCCTGCCTAATCTTCCTATTCTCCTCGTGATGGAGAACACGAGAAAGGAAAGAAACCTTCTTCATTCCTCTTGTCATATAACAGCATGCCCTTCTCTGACAATTCAACGCATAAGGAGCTTTATAGTAATTAGGCCAAACAAAAGCTTTGCAGATGGCTGTTGCTCCTCCTGCCCAGAAACCCTCCCATCCTCCCTCCCTCGTTTCTCTCCCTTCAGACACCATTCTTGCAAAGCAGAAAACACCACACAGTACCTGAAACGAGCTCTCCTACTTGGTGTCCCGCCGGCAGAGCCAGCCGGGCCCGGGCCGTCCAGCTGTGGGTGCGGATCCCCAGCACAGCTGCTGCTGCCGCCGTTCCCTGAACGCAGCCTCCGGACATGAATTTTAACTTTGTGGAGGTTGTAGCAAGAGGGTGGAGGGTTAGAGAAAGCTTTACAGCATCTCACCATTTCCCTGTGTGCAGATCTGGTCCCTGCAGGGCGTTTGACTGGCACATTGTCAGGGTGACGGCTGGATGCAAGGCTCAGTCTTTTTTCCTCTACCTCTCCTTTCCTTGCTTGCTCCGGCACAGGAGGGAGGACGCGACGTCACGGTTTCTAATTCTCCCGCTGGTTTGTCTCTGGATTCCCCCTCTGTTTCCCACTTGAATTTCTGCTACGAGGCTTGCAGCTATTGCAAACAAACAGGCACTGTGTCACATTTCAACATCCCACTACAAAGATGACTCTGCACAAAACAAGCTCTCCATAGAAGCAGTCCTTGCTTCTCCCTCGTCCTGGCCGCCATGGAAGCTCAGTTCTCCAGGGAACGCGCTGCAGTCCCAGGCTGCTGGGCGCCAAGGCTCCGTCACAGCAGCCCACCAGCCTTGTGCCGCTAACCTCAGCGGCGGCCTGAATATGAGGCTGGGAGGAGGAGCGGGGCGGAGAAGAGGAGGAGATAATTCCCAGCTTCAATTCTGCAGTGCAGCAGCTGCAGCCAAGGCAGTTCTGGACTACCTGGCACCAAAAATCCCTCCCTGCTCCTAAAGACCATCTCGAGAAGGAGAGGAAAGGAAGACCTTTCCCTTTCACAGACTCTTGCCAGATGCCAGCATCCACCCCCTGGAATCTCTTTCCATCTCAGAAGACGCCCAGGCAGCAGGTAAAGGACACTCTTCTACAAATACCCAGATATTTAGTGAAATAAGCCAGCTTTAGGGCCAGCTTGTGAATGAATTATAAAGGTGTTAATGTATCTTTTATGTGGTTCTCAACACTGCTACAAGTTTATGTCCAGCAGAACTGAAATGCAAAACGTGGGTAAAGGAAGTTGTTCTTTTCTTGGCTGACTGCTGGTAATGCTTTTTTGTTTGTTTTAGTGACAAAAGACTGCAGTATTTCTATCTCTGAATTATGAGCAAATACAGAGAGAATTTTCCCTCTCTGGCCCTGCAAACCACATCTCAAACCCAGATTTCCTGCCTCCCATGTTGTCTGGATTTGGGTTGTTAAGGCAGATTGAAACTGAAAGGGGAAGCACGCTAGGTACACTTCACCTCAGAATTAAAGCAAGCACCCAGAATAGTTTAAGGACTAACACTACAGAGGTTATGCATTTCTCCTACTTCTTCTGTATCTCCATGAAAGCTGTGGGTCATGTAGATTAGATAAAAAGAGCACTGGTGCTGAGGTAAGGGAAAGGGCTGCATTTCATTTGAGATAAGCCAGGAGAAGTGGGAGGGCCAGCATGAAAATCTAGAACTAGCTAAAGACTTCCTGCTCAGGCCTCAAAAGGAAAACGTTCCAAAAAGAATCATGTATTATTATTATTGGCCCTCAACTCCAAATATTTTGGATATCCTCTAGAAACACCCCTGGAGTGCCTGCATGATGATAATTTTTTTCAAGAAGAAAATGGTGACACGATATCCTGTGTCACAGGAAGTTCCAAACCCTGTGCTTGTTGTTCTGCAAGCTGAATGTTAACAACTGCACTAAAAAGAAAAAAAAGTACCCCAAATCCTACCAAAATTCAAAGAAAATGAACAAGGAGCACAGGAGGGGTATTTCTGCTAACCTGCCAACATTAAAAAAAAAAAAGAAAGAAAGAAAAAAAGAAGATTTTAAATAGAAAAATGTGAAATCAACAACGTTTCCAAAGGCACCTCGGAGTAAATGAAAACCACTCTGGTGCTGAGCGTGCATCTCCATAACACTGTCAAGCAGTTTATCAGCAGCAATTGCATTCGTGGCTGCCCCAGGCCAGGCTGGCACCTCCCCTGCACTTCTCAGCAGCCTCTCTACCTACCTGTAGCTCCTCAGGGATTAGGGAGGTCTGCCCATGAGCTCTTTCAACAGCAGCTCAGTTTCATATCCCAGATGTTTTCAAGGAATTGTATTCCAGCCTGTGCAAGCCTGACCCTGCTATGGAGCAAGCTCATCTGCTCCCTGAAAATGAATGGATGCTGAAATGTTCTGCTGCCCCATGCAATGGGGAATACCACCCTTCAGTTTAAATTTGTTTAAAGTATGGTCTGAGAGAGATTCCAGGAACAGCCAATTATTGGCATTGTGAGGCTTCTTCCTCCACTAACTCAAAAAAATCAGTTCAGATGAGCATAACCACCTATGTTTCTCTTAAGTTCTGTTCTACTGACCTCATTACATTCACCAAGATGCAAATACCTGAGTCTGCTTAAGTGCTGTCATACATGGCAAGCTGCCATTCCTCCGGCTGCCCCGCAAGCAATTCACAGCTGAAATCAAAAATCCACCCTGGGTTTCCCTCCATTGTTTGAGCAACCTGCTCTAGTGGAAGGTATCCTTGCCCACAGCAGGGGAGTAGGAACAAGATTATTTGTAAGGTCCCTTTCAACCAGAACCATTCAATGATTCTACAGGGAAAGGAACAAGAGCTGGTGGAGGAACCCACTGAGGAAATTTCCCAGTGGCTGCTCTTGTTGGGATCCAGGCAGTGCCACCAGCCCTGCACTGTTAGCTCACACAACTGTTGGTTTGTAGGAGTGTAAAGATCTGTACCAAAGCCTCCCATTGTCTGATCCCATCCAGAATCCAATTTAAGTAAATAAAAGAAGTAGTGATGATAGGTATAAGTCCATAGAGAAGTATTATCTAACAGTGCTGAAGGCTAATTCTAAACAAACTGAGCTAGCACTGTATTATGTATCAGTAGAATAAATACTTAACCAGGGACTCCCCAGAGCCAGAGTGCCTTGGAGTGAACACTAACGAGGACAGTTAGTGATACAACTTGGGAAGAAATCCCAGATTTGTGCATCCTTGGCTAAACTACCTTCAGTGTAATGCTAAGATTCACACCCACAGGTCAAGAAAAACCCTGCCTGGGTGAAGACCCCTCCCATGACCAGGCATAGTAAAGGAAGCAGCATCAGCACTGTTGCAATTGCATGAAAACTGCAGACCAACCGGAGTGGAGCACCGCTAACTGTAACTCTGTGTACGGGCTGTGCAGAAGGATGGCTCTGTGCGTGAGAGCCACCTGCGGGAAAGCGCCGCGCAGCCAGGCTGGGGCAATCCTGCCACAGATAAGCAGTGCCTGCCCCGTGCATGGCGTGATGGACTCAACGCACATGGCACGAATCCGCTTTTTGGACAACAACAGCAAACTGTTATCTGTCGGCTTCTATCAGCTCCATGAGCCTCCCAACCAGTGGCCCCACGGAAGCGTCCTTTCACTGCTGCCTGGAGCCCCACCAACGCGTCACCGTCCTTCAGACCCACGTCTCAGTTTGAGCCCATGAATCAGCGGCCTTGGAAGGCGCTTCCCGCAAGGCTGGCGGCCTCCGCTCTCGCTTTTCTACGTTTGGTAGCAGATCTCCCGTTTAAAAAACGCACCGTCCGCATCCGAACGTTTCATCGCGGAGCTCCTCCCAGCGCTACCAGCCGGCACGTGGCTGCCGGGAAGGGCCGGGCGGCCCGGGGCTGCGGGGCTGCTGTGTCCGCCGGCGGCTCCTCCGGCTCTTTCACACCGAGCCCTTCCTCTCGGCTGTGCTCGCTGGTTAGTTTTGGTTGCGGGGAGGAGCGGTACGTTAAGCCGGCCGCAGGGGTACGGGGGTTTCGTTTCACTTCTTTAAATGTAAGCCTGTAGAAACCCCTCCCTTCCCTCCCACCCCCCAAACGTTCCATAGTCTCAAAGCTCTCTCCTCCGACACAGGACAAGTCGCATTTACTTTCGCACAGCGACGCGCCGACTTGCGGCAACCAAAGCGGCCGGACCCACCCAATAACGCCCATCCCCGCAGTTCCGCCCGAACCCACCCGAGGTAAGTCCCGAACGAACCGGGTCCTCGCACCGCCGCCGCTGAAGCTTCCAGAAGGACGGAGCCCGACGCCGGACCGCCCTCCGCGCCCCGCAGCCCTACCTGATAGCGGCGGCGCAGCACGGCGCTACTCGCGGCTGCCGCCCGGCTCTGTACGGACACGGGACGCGGCTCCGAGCCTTAAGGAAGCGGCCCGGGGCGGCCCTGCCCCGCGGGGAGGAGCCGGGAGGGGGGGGGGGACCGGAACGGGGCCACGGCGCCGCCTCCGGGATGGGAGACGCGTGGGGGGGGGGGGGGGGGGTTCATCCCTTCCGCGGGGCTCCGGGCGCCGCACGCGGGGAAGCGCCCCGCAGCCCGAACCTGTCCGGCACCGCAGCCCGGGGAGCTGCGCGCTGCTCTGAACCCAGCAACGCGAATGAAGAATGAGAGATCCAGCAGCCATAGGCTGTGTGCTTCATTCTTCCGAAGCAAAGCAGGTTGGATAAATATATATGTATATTTTTCCCCATTAGCTCTTTCCTGAACTTGTTACACACCTCTTACTGTAACACAGCTCTCAGCTATGAGCCAAGGAAAGCACTTTCTGTATCAGACTGCCAAAATATCACTGTGTCTCCTGTTACACAAACACGTCCTGGCACAGTTTCCAATATCAATAGGAAGGCTGTGTTCTTCCTCCCTTTGAGAATCAAGACCTTAAATCTGTACTCAAGCACTTCCCCACGCATTAAACCATTTTAAAAGACTGTTACTGACATCTAAACTGTCACCACAGCTCAGTGCTGACACCAAACCCCTGCAGGCTTGCTGTTTTTGCTCGTGCTGTCATTCCAACTGGAGATCCTTAAGCAAAACCGTACTTCATTACATCAGAACAAACTATAGAAGCACAGGCCAGGTACAAGAAATTCTTCCTACCAGAAAGAAGTTCCAATCAACCTGGTCACACTTAAGCCCAGGTCTCACTGAATAATCCAGCCATCCTACAGCACCTTGGTGAGAAGCTGCACGATGCCTTATATATGGCAAGCTATACATGGAGATCCTGGCCAAGAAATACTTGGTAACAACAAGGATTTGAAGCTATAAGTTTCTATCTATCTGATGAATGTATCTACCCGTCTCCCTCCAAGCCCCTTGCTTTGCCCCACCTAAGTATATTTGAGCTGATCCTCGCTGGTATTCACACTATGAGACACACTAAGGTGTCATTCAGCTCAAGCTATTAGCGACGTGATGTCTCTTAAGAAAATGACAGGTGTGCTAAAGAAACAATGGTGATACCCAATATGTACCTCTGCAACATGAAGATTCTCTGCTTGCATAACATGGTAATATTGCATTTCTGACTTCTGCTCAGAAGAAAAGGAACCTGCCTTACACACAGGGTGCCAGGTGGATGATGGTGTGTGTGTGCACATGAGCATGATGCTGCTACATCGGAGCTGGGTGTTGCAGCAGCAGGCTCAGCACTGAGGCCATGTGCAGCAGCTTCTCTGTATCACTTTCAAAGCCCATTAAATCGCACTGAGGCTCTTCTTACTCATGCAAAGGCTTATAGTCCTGTTCTAAAACCAACACTCTTTTCCTCAATCCTAAGTGTGCTTCCAGGAATGCAAAAATGGAGAGAGAATAATGGAAAGTGAGAGCTCAGCTAAAAAAGACCCTCCACTTTCTAATAAAAAGGCAACAATGCAGCTCTTATTTTTCTTGAATTCTTCATTGTTTAGAATATTTCTTTCAATGTTTGAACACAGATTCTCTGTTTCCTCTTCTCTCAGGCTTCCTTTCCCTCCCACAGAAGCATCCAACAGAACTCAAGTGTATCAGGAAGGACCAGGACAACTTCTCAGTGTGATTTCTTTAGAGCTTTTTCATCAAAAGCAGTATCTATAACTTCACCAAATAACCACCAATAATAACCATTCAACATACTAGTATAATGAAAGAAAGCAAATTTAATAAGGGAATTACTCATTTACATACCTAGAAATATGAACATTATTAAAGCAGCATTTGTTTCCAAGAACCAAAACTGAATTGATGGTGCCTTTTACAATAAATACTTCATAGACACTTACCAGTCTCTCTTTTAATCAAAACATAAAATCTGTTTAAAATAAACTTCAGCAGGAAAAGAATATACAGAAGACATTTACAGACAAATTCCTTAGGTGCTATCACAGCCTAAGCTGCCAGCATCCAGCCTTCCTGGGTCACAGCTCATTTGGATCACCAGTGAAAACGTACTTAAGCATTCCAGCCTCGTCCCCTAAAGGCACGTGGCCAAGATCACTCACAAACTGGCAGTGTGCTCAGGAATGCAAAGAGAAGAGATGCTAAAGGTCACACTGAAGCATCTCCTACACAATCCTACAATCCTAGAATTTTTAACTCCTTGCCTTCTGAAACAGTACTGAAGCACTTACCTGGCTGTTTGGAAGAATACCACATATACTTTAAATTCTTTCACTGAGCTGTACTGCATATCCTTAAGAGTTTGAAGGAAATACAGCAGTCATGTCCAGTTAAGAAATACTTCTTACTTCAGTGCTGCAATAGGAATTTGATCCACAAATCTGATATACCAACTGTCATTTCACAACAATTTCTAATATCCTTGGAATCCAGAAAAAAAGCAAAAAACCCTCAGGGTCAGCAAGTTCCATCATAGATGTAGGTGCTTTCTAAGAAAGAGAAAGCTTTCCAGATGTATATGTAATGTATATGTAAGTTTATATAATGTATAAAGAAACCATAGATTTATAATTGCTATATATTAATTGTGTCTTAGCATCCCTGTAAAGCACGAAGGCACTGGGAAGCAAGAAAAATGCCAAAAGTAGCCGACTGAGCAGCCAGTGAGAAATAAAAACCCTACAGATGCTGCACATGCTGTACCTTCAGCTAGGATTACTGGGACCAACTCAGCACTAAATGCTTTTTAATCCTATGACATGTCATTTCAGTCTTGCCTAGTTTGATTTCTGTACTTAATTCTGTAAATTATGTTATGTGCTTTATTTGTCACCGTGCAATTCAAGGTGGGGAAAGTAAGTAATTGCACTGCACTAAACAGAGCCAACAGATCCTTCAGAGCTGCTGCAGATGCACACCTCATGTTCTCTCTCAAGAGTGCAAGTTACTTAAAAGACAGAAACAATTTGTCAAAAATGCATCAGCTACATAGAATGAACTGCACATTCCCTCCTTGGAAAGAAAGCAAAGGGGCTTTGCCTCAAACACGGCAGAAGCAAAATTGCCACAAGTTTCTTACCTCCCATTCACTTGCAAGCTTCACAGGCAACTCTATGCCCTTCTTCTCCAGCTGTTCCAACTTGTAGCCCTCATATTTTTTGTATCCTGCATATCCCCCACCTGTAGCCACCAGAACATGGAAGGGGCGCAGGCGGAAGGCTTGTCCTACTGGAGCAGTATGAAACTTCCTCCTGTCTGTAACAGAGAAAAGCAGACTTTCAGAGAGCTGCTATAAAGTTAAAACAAACACAGCCAATATGCACAGTGAGGGATGTCAGCTTAGATGACAGAAACACCATCAGAAATGCAGGATACAGAAGGTATTAATGTATGCTCCTATGTGCTCCAGATATTGAAGCTTACCAAGTTACTGAAACTCAGCTGATGAGCACAGACTGCTCATCTGTGTTCTCCCAACATTCTTCCCAGGAAGTATGTAAAGTGAGCTGCCTGAAAGCACCACGTGGATGGGCTTCACAGTAAGTTCACCCCTGGATTTCTATGTCATTACTGCATGGAAAACTCAGTCACAGAGAAACAATGCGTACATTCAGAGCTTCATGCTTCTCAATCATCAGAATCTTCATTACAGTTGGATATCTATTTGGGAATGCCCTAACTGGAAGAGGGAAGGATGTGACAACCTGCTTTAGCATAGGTTCAATAGTAGGCACATTTCTGCTGTAATACAGGTCATTACAGAGCAGGCATGTCCCACAGCCAGCTCTCAGCAACAACCAAACCCTTACCACTGAGCTGAACCCAGAACACAGGGGGGCTCACTGTAGCATTAACTCAAATTATAGGAAATAGTTTCATGCATTCTGATACATGGGCTAAACACAGCCCTGTGAACAGCAAAAAGAAGGCAGTCTTGCTTTTTGTTCTGATAAATAAAATTAAGAATAAGAATCTGGTAAAGCATTGCCATTAGAAAAAGTATTTGTTCTTCTGATACACAATATAATGGAAGCTGTTTGTTTAGAATTAGCCTTCAACAGGGTCATCATCACTTGGCAGGATGTATATCGTATATTTGTGAAAAACTGTTTCCAAGGATGAAGTACAGGAAGAGTAAGATTTCATTAGAAATCTGACAAACACCTCGAGAGCTCACTGCAAGAGGCAGCCCCTGCCCCAGCCTGATAGCTGTTAGGTTCACAAAACCAAGGTCAAATATCCCACTGGTTTTGTTGCTCTTTTTCTAACATTTCTATAAAAAAAATAAGTCTTGCTACTCGTGTACTTTAACTATATTACATATTGTGTACGTGGCTCCAGACTATTCCTCCTCACTCAGTCAGAAGGCTCCTGCCCATGCTATAGAAGAAAAAAAGTCAGTATTATACCTGTTCCTTACTGAAAATTATCAAGCTCCTCTTGCCTAACACAAGCCTTGCATGCTGCATGTGACACATTACTCGACACAGTTTCTAAGGGGTAAGTAAGCATTTCTCTTCCAAACTTTGCAGAGCTGTTCAGGCTGAATCAACCAAGCTGCCCTGCTTGTATTACAGTCTGATGTCACTGCCAGACAGAGAAAAGCTGCCCAAAGGAATTCATTCCCGGACAGTGAGCAGTGTCATTTCCACAACAATCATTGACATGGGTGAGCAGGAAGCAAAAACAATGGCCTCTATCTCGTTCCATCAACATTAGGGGTAGGGTTTGACTAGGAAAGGACAAAAGGACAACTAAAAAAATGTCAGTAAATTCCTGCTCCATATCTAGGCATGCATAGACACAAAGCATAATTGCTCTGCAACCTGGGGAGCTTGAATTGCAGGTGGCAGTGATTAGGGGGTGCCCCGTATAAGAAGTTCTCACTCGTATTTTGTTTTGTCAAAATACACAGGAAAGAAATGAACAAAAATACATGATTTAAAACATTTTGAATTGCATGCCTGAAAATATATCATGATGTGAAAATGGCTTTATTCTTAGTGAAGAAATCTTGTTTTTTGGAGGGAAAAAAAAACACAGAACAAAATAAGGCAGCAAATATAATTTGAGTTAGATTCTAGAAAATATTGTAGGAGGGGGAATGGCTGTTTATGAGGGTGGATAGGAACAAGGGGGAATGGTTTTAAACTGAGACAGGGGAGGTTTAGTTTAAATATTAGGAGGAAGTTTTTCACCCAGAGGGTGGTGATGCACTGGAACAGGCTGCCCAAGGAGGCTGTGGATGCCCCATCCCTGCAGGCATTCAAGGCCAGGCTGGTTGTGGCTCTGGGCAGCCTGGGCTGCTGGTTGGTGACCCTGCACACAGCAGGGAGTTGGAACTGGATGAACACTGTGGTCCTTTGCAACCCAGGCCATGCTATGATTCTATTATAGGATTCAAAAGATCCTGGCCTAAAGAAAGTGCTCAAAAAAGACCAGGGATCATTTAGAGCAGTAAAATGTTTCTGAAAAAGGATTTTACTTACTTTAAGTCCACAATGACTCCATAACCTTTCAACTTTGGTCTGCCTAGACAGCTGCATCACTATTTCAACAGAAATGTCTGTACAGAGACCAACAACACTTGTTAGCCCTAAAGCCTTTAACTGCCTTCCCACCACATCTTTGGTTCTAAGTTGACAAAGCTGCTCAGTTATTTCACCAGATCCAGTAAATACCAGAAAGACCTTGGTGGGAACAGCTTTTTCTGGTTTCTGTACAGGTTTTATCCAGAGGCTGTTTCCAGTTCAGGAACTTCTACTGATAGACCTATGCAAACATTTTTCTTCCTGTACCAGAGATCACTTGCTGACAAAATAATCAAAAATACAATTCCACATCTTTCAGCCATAAATGAAATTCACACAAGTTTACAGATTCCAAAACCAAAGTTCATTTCCTGACTCTGGCAACAACACCGTGGTCAGGCAGCTGGTGCTGTTCAGAGGTTTTGGCTGAACATCATCTTCTCCAATGGCACAAACACTGCCACAGCTATCTGGTGAGCAGCAGGAGCAAGAGGAAAGCTCCTGTCCCAGAAGATGAACCAGTACAAACAAGTTCAGGACAGGGGACTTTTAATGTACTTTTCCATGCTCTGGATTAATCCTAAGCCTAAACTCCTTCGAGGTAAAGCTAATCTGAGATTTTTCTTCATCATCAACTACTTTCAGTAAACCAGAATAGAAAAAGTTCCCTTCTCTGGAATGGATAAAATGGATAAAATATTTCAATAATAAAATATTCATGTATGACAAGAGACAAAGGATTTGGACACGGAAATTAACTCAGATAAGTGCTGTTACAAAATGGGACCAACTGCCACCTCAGTTGACAAGGAAATAGACCTGTAAGACCATGCAATTGTTTTAGCAACAGGTCAACACATGGACTACAAGCTTACAAATGCTTGGTAAAGAAAAAAACAAAAAACACAACAGTATTTGCTCTTCACAGCCCTATCCAGCTAGAGTTATTCCAAGTGCAAGCAT
The DNA here is from genome assembly GCA_035772895.1 of Perdix hodgsoniae. Taxonomy (NCBI): domain Eukaryota; kingdom Metazoa; phylum Chordata; class Aves; order Galliformes; family Phasianidae; genus Perdix; species Perdix hodgsoniae. The sequence continues at coordinate 1,048,165 of JAPSGF010000054.1, forward strand.
CATTTTAGCAGGCCTTACATATTTCACAGAATCCTACCTCAATTTCACAATTTATTAAAATTACAAGTACAGATAGTAATTTAAAACTATATTAAGATCTCTTCTTTCTTACAGGCCTGCTAAACTGCTGGATTCTGACCTCCCCAGGTGTCCCCAAGTGCATAACAGTTACACTCCAAAGTGGATAACACAGCTGAACAGCTTCCAACAAATTCCCACCTGGTATGTTCTGTTTCCTTTCTATTATCCATTAGAGACTAAGCTTGATGCCTCCCTTCTAAATCAGTCGTGATTCCTTTGAATTTCATGTTGATAACAGATATCATTTTTGTCATCAGCTCACTTCATGACTGCTGTTACAAAGACCTCTCAGCCAACATCCATGCAGATGCCTTCACGTCCCCTTTATGACACCCACCTGCAAAACACAGGCTCAGTTTTCCTGGCCTGGCACCTGGCTGCATGTTGTGCTAGAAATGCTGAGAGTGTGAGATGTTGCAGGACATGGTAAGCAATTAAAGCGATGCTAAAACATTTAGAAGAGAGAGAGGCTGATAAGTATGCAAAGAACATGAAATATTAGCTCAATACAGTCAGTTCATTAAAGTTTTATTTTTTAGAAAGTATATTTAAAACGCTGCACTAAAATGAAACTGCTAAATTGTATTGCCTTTAGAAAAGTAACTTTTCATCTGGAGAGCCCTCAGAAAGGAACCTGTGGTAAATTGTCTTTATTCTGCTATAGAGATCATCATCACTGCAAAGACTGTAGAAGTTTAGAAACAATTTAAAAACTAATAGCTTCCACTGTATATGTCCTTCCACATAGAGCTCCTTCCTCTAGCATCACTCTAAGCACTCTGATCACAGTCTGATTATACTTGGTTTACAAAATATTCTCCAGTCATCAAGGTGAGAAAATATAAGGAAATATTAAATCCCTCATTTTGAATGAAACAAATCTGGAAAAATGTCCCAGTATAAATTTCCCTTATGAAAAAATAGAACAAAGAAAATGGGAATGTAGCCACCATTCACTTCATCATCTTGGCTCTTCTTCTGCTGGCCCTGTCAGACAGGTTTCTTCAGAAATGATAACTGCAGTGTACAGGATGAGTGTTAAAAAAAAAAAAGCAAATACTCTCAAATGAGATGTATTAAAAGGGACCATAAGGAAGCAGATGTTACAACGACAAAGGAAGCCAGTTTTTCTGATAAAAAACACACAGCAATGATGCAGTATAAGGCTGAACAAATGTCAAGAGGGGAAAAAAAAATAAATCAGGCATGCAGTTGTATTCTGCCACGCTCTAACACAGGTATTCCTAATTTAAGAACTGACAATTAACCAAATTGCAGTTTTAGCCAAGCACTGCTCGGGATATTACAGCATCTAAACTGCTGTCCACATCTGCTTCTCTGCAAGACTCTTCATATCCATAAAATCACTGTGGAACAGATGGCACTTCTAGAAGGAATAAGTAGCTTTTAACCATGGCTAGGGATTATTTGTTTAAAATATTCCTATTGTAACTACGTGTATATATGTGTATGTGTATATATATAAATAATTTGCTTTTAAATTTGCTATCCAATCATTCAAAAAAAGTGAAACAATGAATAATCTAATAAAACAATCTTATGAAATAGATAAATATTATTTTACTGCCTGCAAAACACCCTAAGTTTAAAATCACTATTTGCAAGCTTATGTCTATAGAAATTCCATAAAACGAGTAGGTTGCTGAATCTGGATTCCAAGTTCATTTGCTTCAATATCAAGAACTTTATATTCACCACTATTCAATCATAATTTGCCTAACTTTGAGTAATCCTGAATTTATAAACACTGGATTACATACAAGATACACTTACCACTGAAAAACGTCCTGGAAGGTGGCTGCTTCCACAGGACTGGAGTTCTAATGCATGGGTTCTCACGTATGAGGAAGTTACAGCCAGTCAGGAAACTGTAAATACAACATACAGCAGACAGTGGCTCAAGTACAAACGTTTTACGATGCAAATGTAAACAGAATATTCGAGGCTGAACAACACAGAGGGAAAAATTCCCCTCAAAGTACTGCGTTTTGTAAAACAAAGCATTAAAATTCATATTTAATCCATTTTCTTCAAGCCTACCTCCTCCTCTTCCAGTAAATAAAAAAATCCAACTGCTTCTGCAGGTACCTCGTTGTTTAATGGTGTATCTAGTTCGCTTTTCTTACCCCCATGTATTTGTACTTTCTTATCAAAACATGAGTATATGTTCCTTTATGATAACAGTGATGCTCTTCTGAGTACAGTGCTTGCTAATGTCACACACCCTACCTCAGGCTGTTAGGAGTTGTAATATATTGGTTACTGTGAATACAACCTGAGCCTTTAAAAGAGCAAGTCAGTGTTATCCAATGTAATCTTTGATTTTATGCACTACCCTGGTCTACAAGACCAACAACCTATTTGCTATTTTTTTAAGTGACTAAAACCAGTGAGTTACTCTTCTCTAGATCATTTTCCACCTTAATATGTTGGATTTGATCCGACAGCACGCAAACAACTACTCCAAGATCAATACATGACTTGTATTTTAGTGGGGAAGGTATAAGAACGTCTAAAGCAGAATTCCTATATTCAGAGGAACGGCAAGCAGGGTAAATACTGACATTATCTTCTGCAACAACATGGCTAATAAGTATTTACATCCACCCAAAGGTGGTGCTTATTACAAAGTGGCATCCAGCCATGCTGATCAAAACAAACTCTGCTCGTAAACGTTGTAAAGCTCTGTAATGAGATCACTACAAAATGATCCCGTGTTATTCCACCTCCAGGGGGCTGCCAGCCACGCAGGTGCCATTTCAGAGCCACAACCCTTTTAAGACACACTCACAAATCGGGTTCTCACATCTGCCTTGCTCTGCACGCTGACGGGGAGACGGCAAGCACTGAACAGGTATGGAACCTACAAAGGAGCCCTGCCATTTCTTAGGCCAGCTGGTACTGCTGGGAAAGCGATGGGTGCCAGGGGCAAACATGACAGCTGGCGGGGCTTCATTCGGCACCCTGACCTTTCACCTCCTCCCATCAGGTGCACGCTGAGATCACAATTACTTCATTAACTGCTGGCCTACTGCATCATTAGGATGATTCAGTTCCAGGAAACGGTGATCATTCTTTCATATTTTTAAGAATGAATTTCGGCTATCTCACGAGTTCTAAGTCGGTTCTTTACTTAGGGAATAAGGAGTAAGGAGTCCACGAATAGATTTCTCGTGCAGAAACCACACGGTGACAGCAGTGGGCACCGACAAGCGGCGTTTTACTGTTCTAGTTAAAGACAATCAGCCAGAGCTTTCACTTACCCTCGTAAAACAGCACCACGAGCGTTAAGAAACCGAAAGGCAGAGCGTAAAACCGCGGTGCGGACCCAACCGCAGCCCTTCCCAGAGCGCAGGTTCCCATCGCCCGCTCCTTCCCGACCGAAAGCCCCGCACTGCTGCACGTTTCACACCGCAACGCAACCAGCAACGCGCCCGGCGCCGGGAAGCGGCCGACCCCGGCTCAGGGCTCACCCCTCCCGGCTGTCAGCGGCCACCACTCCGCCCTCGGCTCGGACCCCAGCCCCGCAGCGCCGTCCCGCCCTGCCCATACCTGCACCGCCGCACGGCCGCCGCCATCTTGTTGTTAACGCTGCTGTGGCTGCAGCGCCGCGAGTCCCGCTGCGTGCCGAGCGCGAGGGCGGGCGGAGCGACGGCGCGGGGCCGGGGGGGCGGGGCGGGGCGGGGCCATCGGGAGCCGGGGGGGGTTGAGGCTGTTCCTAAAGGGCGCAATGGGGGTGCTGTGGGTGCGTTGGGAGTGTTAAGAGAGCAGTTTACTGAGGAGGAGGCAGCGATGCTCGCCTTAAGTGAGGAGATGTTGAGCTTGGGCTGCGTGGCATTGGGTGTCCCCGTGTGGGGCGCCTCCACCACAGGGGAGCTTTTGTACAATTAAGGTGGGTTCTGCCCTCCTGGATGCGTCTGCGGGGCTACCACGCGTTAGCAGCCAGCAGCTAATTGCTGCTTGCTGAGTGCTGGGGGAGGTTTCAGAGGTGAGTCGGTATGAAAGCGGTATGAAAGCATTGTGCAGCCGTGTGTCCTCAGCTCTGCTCCAGGCTGAGGTGCCCTCAGCTGATCTGCTGTGGTTGTGATTAATGGGTGGCTGGCTGTTTGCCCAGCCGGGACTCCACGGAGTCTGCAGAATGTTGCTATTCTCACGTTGAGGCAGCAATATCTGTAAGCAGCTGGTGAGGCGTCTGCTACCTCACGTATACGCAGGAAAGTCTGTTAATGACAAGAAATTTCAGCAGGAACCCAGCTGCAGCTCTCACGTAATGCTGATAACACGAGCTGGCTTAGTGGTCAGGATGTGCATCTTCCAGAGCTAAGGTAAGGTAGGAGCAGCAGGAAGCACAGCTGCAGAGATGGGATCTGATGGCGTCAGGTGCGCTGCCCCCAGCTTGGCAGAGGCTGGGGCTTTGGTGTCTGACTGCACCCTGCAGGAGGGTCTGACTGGCCGCCTTCCCTGCATCTGAGTCAGGAGTGACTCAAGGTTAGGGTGTAAATAAAGCACGCTTGTTTATAGCATGTTTTAATTGGTGTAAACTTAACTGATCAGTGATCTGGCCTGATCTAAGGTTTTTGTTGTTTTTTTTTTCCTTCCCCCTGGCATTGGAAGTACATATTTACCTACATGGCCCTAGAACTATTTCAAAATAATTAGTAATGTGGTTATTTTTTTCTTATGTTGGTGTGTTGCAATGTGTTGTACTATGAGATTACATAGACTGCGCTCAGTGGGGAAGGGGACGCAGTTCCCAAAGTGTTCTGAGCTGGAACTGTGCTGGAGAGCCAAGTCAAAGGGTGGGATAATATAATAACATGATAATACCATGATTCATGGAATTGTTTGTGTTGGAAGGGGGTCTTAAAGGTCTTCTAATCCAACTCCTCTGAAAATTGATGGGGACATCTACAGTTCTCTTATTAAATGAGGGAATGTAGGTCTTTGGACTTGAGAATGCCCAGGAAGCACAGGAATGAGTGAGAGAGGTGAACTCCTTCTGTGATCAGACTAATGGGAAGTGAGATAACATATCAATAAATGCTGTAGATTTTGTGAGGAAATCTAGGAAACAGCAAAGATAAGCAATGGAGTCTGTGTACGCAAACACAAAAGAAGCAAATGGGGAATAAGGTCAATAATTGCTCAGATAAGGTATATAACATAAGAACAGAAATGTGGGAGAAGTGTTGTCAATGCGGACAAAGCAGAGGAAGTGCTAGGAGGAAAGCAAAACTGGGAAGAATACTTTATTTCTTCAGTGATCAAGTCTCTCCTGAAAAGGTAAAAATCAGTGCATATTAGCAATACATACACACACACTTATATAGATATATTTTTTTTTTGCATCGGTTCCATTTATACACTTATGCTTAAATGTATATGTATTAGCTCCTCTATATAAAGACAGGGAGCAAGCTAATGATGTGAGTCGTGGCTGCTTTAGAGTAATTAAGAGGTAATACTTCTCTAAGCTAAATGTTAGGCAACAGGGAAACAAACCAGTTTGGAATGGGGCTGTTGTGCTAGGATGGAATGAAAAGAATCAAGAAAGATAACAAAGTCTGGATTCTGTACTAAATTCTTAGGTGGGCACGGGGTTACTTTTTGTTTAACATTATACAGTAAATAAACTCTCTTACCATACAAAACAAAACAAAAAACCTACTTCAAAAACAGAGGATTGCATTGTGAGTTCATGCACTGATAAAAATGCACTGATATTTTCCAGCTGCAGGCACTAAATAGATCACTGTTCCTTACTTCTTTATGTATGAAGATGCAGTATCTGACAGAGCTTATGTTATTTATTTAAAATCTCATTTGATCTTTGTTGATGCCTAAACCCTCTTTTTTTTTTTTTTTTTTTATCTTCCAGAATCTTTGGTCATCACTGTGGAATTCCTGGTATGAGAATGCAGAGCGTCAGAGTAGAGAGTGGATCCTTGCTGAACAACTGTAATCATGAAGGCAGTTCTTATAATTGTCCTAATCATCTTCTCTTTGCTGTGTTCAGGTAAGTTTGATGCAGAGATGGGAAAGAGAAAGGTAACCTCTGGATGAATTATCAGGATATAGACTCTAATATGTGCTGTAGTTTTGTTTTCTTCTGTGTATAGAATCTGCAGCCAGAACTGTGCCTGTGATTTCCATTAAGATGGTATTTTTTTTCTGTTTGATGGTGGGCAGATGGTGACCCTGCTGGTCTCAAGGCAGCTGGTTTCTCTGCAGTTCTGTGAAGGTTTCCTTTGAGTAGCTGATGTCCACGTACTCATTAGTGCTGTCAAAATGGATCAGTATATTTTAAGCTGCTCCTCTGAAAAACTACAGTGGGTTTCTTTTTGGAATCACTGAATTGCCATCAAAACATTTGGAGTGCTAATGTCTGACATTGTGCTCAAAGGAGTAAAAGCTTCAGTGTTGTAGTATTAAACTTTGTTATTCCAGGCATTTTTTGTTTAATATTAAGTGGTTGTTAGAAAACCAAACATTCTGAAAATGACAGCATTCAAGATATTACAGTCTCTTCTTTGTATTCAGTCTTATTTTTAAGTGCAGGATTCTGTCAAGTTGTATAACTGCAGGCTGCTTTCATACAATATCCACTTTCTTCTCTCCTGAAATGCATAGTATCTTCTTGAGGTGCATGTGAATATATTTTATAGTAGAGGGCATTTAATGAGAAGAATATAAACTAAATCTTAATACATCTAAACCAGATAATTACGGAGTACGAAGCAAAAGAGGAAATTTTGTTGGTGAGTCCATGTCCCCTTTGGTTGTAGACTTACAGTCAGTATAGACAAACCATACCCCCAGCTTCCCCTGGAAAAGGAGGTATCACCTTTACCTCCACTTCTAATTGCATCTTCAACTCATTCTTCCTGCTGCACAAGTTACTAGCAACCTGTTATTTGCTTTTTAAAATTGGTTACTTAGTTTTCATTTGGAAAAAGAGCTGATAACTAAGTAGTTCAGTTGTGCTATAAATTTATAGAGTGATCCTGTGCAGGTTCTGTGAGCTCATTCAGAAATGAAGGTAATTTTTATTTAAGTTCTTGCTTGATGTGATGATCTTGTTGATAATGTGCTATGCTGAACAGCGTGTCAGAAAAAACGTGATTATTGCTTTTCAATAACACAATTGTCCTCACTTTCTGTCTCACATGGTGCTCTGGAAGAGAGCTCTCAGGCACTTGGGAGGCACTTATGCTGGAAGGCTTCTCATGTGCACTGTAGCTAATTGAGGAGCTTTATGTATACCCTTGGGTGCCTCAAAGTACACTGGGGGGCCCTGCAAAGCATCTAGGCCACACTGGGGAGCTTCTTGGATAGTCTGAGAAGCATAATAGCAGGTAATCTCAGGCACCCAAGGATGCATTGGGGGACCCTCGGAGACATCTAGGGCACACTGGGAAGACTCTGGGGTGCCCTGGAGCACACTGAGGAGCCCTGTATTTACTCCTAGGTGCCCAGGAAAAGAAAGCCTTAATAATTGTTGAATCTTGAAAAATCTGTCTGAAAACTAGTTTGTTGCTGCCAGTCGAGAGGAAGCATAGAGACTTAATGGCAGATGCTTGTTGTCTTGTGTGTGGGGCCAAAGTGTTTGAGTGCATCTTTCCTGTGCCTTCAAGTGTGCAGATGTCTGTGTGAGCAGAGTCTTATTTATGGAGTTAATTAAAGCAAAATAACCTCTTCCTTCCATGGGATCTTAAACTGAGTTTGGTTTTGTTAAGTCCTATAGTTCTTGACTTCTTTTTTTTAATCCCACAGGGAAAAAGTTTCGATGGTGCACTCTCTCTGATCTAGAACAGAGAAAGTGTGCTGAGCTGTCCAAAGCACTGACAGCTGTGCTGCCTGTCACTAACAGCGATTCATTTGCCAGGATTTCTTGCATCAGAGCCCACAATACTTATGACTGCATTGATAAAATCAGAGTAAGTTCACAAATATTTTTAAAACTAACTTAATTTGAATCAAATTCTCTTCTGAAGTAGGAACTTGCTAACAACTCATGGAGAATGAAATGTTATTGACATGATGGTATCTCACATAGGAGAAAGCACATTGGGTGTTTCAGGAATAATGCCTCCTACTTGTTTCCACAGAAACCAGAACACATAAAAAGAGCACTATAACACTACTTGACAAAGCAAATTCTCTGCCACAAAGCACTATTTTTCAACATAGTCACCACTATCAGCTATGCATTTTTGCCAGCAGTGAACAAGAGCCTGCATAACCACTCTTGTTAAAATCTGTATGGGCATCTGGAATGAGGCTTGTCTTTCACATCGCCATCACCAATGTCAAAATGCAGCACCCGCTGCCTCACTGTGCCCACATCCACTGTCTGGTCTCCATAAATGTTCAGCAAGAGACAATTAATTCAGTTATACACCTTTGCCTCATACACGCTTCCATGTCAGGCACTATTTTGTCGCACTGCCCCTCTGCTGCTATCAGTCACTTCTCCTGCCATCCTGCCAACATAGTAAAATAGGAGGCATTACTTTCAGAGCAGGCCTTGTACAAGGTGGCTTGGGAGATAAGAATTCAAATATGTGAGCCTTCTAATGTTTTACCCCAGCTTGCATTTTCCAGGAAATAAATATAAAGTTGCATGAAAATAAACAGACAAATCCAAACTACTAAATTAAAGCCAGGTCAGAGCATTTTTCCTTTTTTGTAAGTCTCAATCCTACTCTGACTGGAATTAATATTTTTCTCTTCCCACTTTTCCTTTCTGTTTTAAACTCCTTGTTGATCTTCCCTGGAGTAAAGGGCAAAAGTCTTTTTCCATGTGAGGATCTTCAATTTTAATAAAATTATGCATGAGACCATTTGTAGGTTTAACAAGCAAAACCAAGAAGGCTTTCTTGTTTGTGTTCTCATGATAAATAGAATAGACTTGTTAATAGACTTAGTTCCAATTTAAGGTGGTTATTATAGCTGGGAGAAATCTGAGAAGATTTTGGGGTTCTGATGGAACAGTAGGAGTTTAAAAAAAAAAAGCCTTTTTTATTTGTATGGCATTAGAATTGTGTTTTTGGAATGAAAATACCAAAGAAGAGGCAGGAATCAATGTTACTGATAAAGCACAGATATTTATTTGAAGGTGACAGCTTTAATCCTGGTGAAATGTTAATGGTAATGAAATAGCAGAGATTCGGTTAAAAACAAAGTAAATGCTTGTAAAAGTCTCTGGTTGCTACTCAAGAGCAGAGTTTCAGCCTGACAAACTGCTCTGTTTGTTTCCATTTGAACAAATTTGTTTTGAGGGTTTTGCTGCTGTGTGTTTTTTTGTTTTGTGTTTTAAGGTGAATAAAGCAGATGCTGCTTCTCTGGATGCAGGAGACGTTTACTCTGCTGTAAAGCTGTATGGTTTGACCGTTGTGGCAAAGGAGGTCTATGAACAGGGTATGTACATAAAGAATAATAGACTGTGCTTCTGATTTGCCTGGTAAATTGCTGTGCAGGCAAAGTTTCTTAATAATTATTGGGGGGGGGGGGGAGTCTATTGATTCTTCTGTACTTTGTAGGAATATGGAGATGACTAACAATAAGTAAGTAAGTTTACATAAGTATGTCTAAAGCATATAATGATGAATAAAATTCCAGTTATGCTTTTTCTTTCCAGCCTACAGTGCTCTCACCACTATAAACTGTACCCACCCCTGCCCACAGCACTGGTACACTGGGCTTCCACATTGTGTAGGGAATGAAGAATGTTTTATCCCATCTATGTTAATTCTTATACTATATTCCTTATTAGTATAACTGTTTATTAGTTGTTCTTTAAGAGATCAGTTTCTGTTATTTGTTCTCTGTTCCTCACCATAAAAAGAGAAGTATGTAGGATGGTGAATGTTATGGTAAAGATTCTTTAGCTGAGCAGTCTGTGCATTGACTGATTTGCTAGAGAAAGCCAAGTATATTGCAGAAAATACCTGAGGGGCATGACTCTGAGAAGGAAGCCAAATGAACGGCTGGGTGTAGGAAGAGACTAATAAGAGAACAGTGTGAGAACAGAAGTGAGTTTTGTTTTTGGCTGAAAAACCATACAGTTGTAGTGGAATTGATACATTTCTGTCTGATCAGTAGGTTTTGAGGATAAGACAGGAGTTCTTTCTGTTATAATGCCTCAAACTCTTTGATACAAGTGTTCAAAATTCCTGAGAAGCAGCTTTGTGCTTTCATGGTGCACACTTTCACTGTGTAGTCAGTATACTGTAAAATTCCTGGTACAAATTCTTCAATTTAATATGCCTAACATTTTTTTTTTTTCATTTGCAATATTTAGAAGGGAATTGAACCCACTGCACAGACAGAAGCTGTGGAGTCAGGATTTAGTTATTTCTGTTACATATTTTATCCTCTTACAGGAAATTGTGTTTTTGCTGTGGCTGTTACCAAACGAGGAACTTTAGATATCCAGAGGCTACGAGGTGTGCGCAGCTGCCACAATGGAGCCAGATGGACCTCAGGCTGGAATATTCCACTTGGATTTCTTCTTGCAAGGAATGATCTTTCCTGGGATGAGGCGCAGCCCCTGAGCCAAGGTGTGTGATAACAACTGTTAGCTGTGTCTCTGCCCTCAGCAAGTGAGTGAAACAGGGGCAGGAGTGTTACCAAAACAGGAAAACTTTGGTGTTTTATATATGGTAGGGAACAAGGCTTTGCAATACCGAGCCAGCACAAAAATGGTTTTAAACAAGAAAAATCTGATCACTGTTTGCAACAAATGTTTCAAATTGGCAATTTAGACTGAAGCTGCATTTGCCAAAGAGCAATTTTCTTCTAAAGCAGCATATTGCCTTACTTACACTCATAATATGTTTGACCTCTTTCTTCCATCTTTTTGTATTTGACTTTTCCCCCTCTTTTTTTTCTCTACAGTAATCAGTGAGTATTTCAATGCAAGTTGCATCCCTGGAGTTGGTGTTGCTGCTCCTCAGCTGTGTGCTCTCTGCCAAGGACAAAAGTCATATGTCAGAGACAAGAACCACTTCTGTGAGACCAGCAGCAACGAACCCTTCTATGACTCCGATGGAGCCTTCAGGTAAACTGGCTGTTTTGAACTTATACTGAATTCACCTTTGGGGAAAAAACTAGTGAAGAGAGAAAAGGCAGATGACATGTTAATGGATGGCATTTGTCTTCCTGCAGGTGCTTGAAGGATGGAGTTGCAGATGTTGCCTTTTTAGATCACCTGACAATTATGAGAGCCACAGGTAGTCCTAAAAACTCAGATTCCTTTTAACTTTTGTGCTATTTCCTGCATGGGAGTTTGGGAGATGTTTGTATGTTTATTGTCAGTCACTATAAGCAGTTCAGTGGTATTTCTTGGCTCTCCACACAAGTCAGAGGAAAACAGAAAAGGGGATTGTTAGGATGGGAGCAGACAGGTATTTTAATGCAGGTGATTTCTTTAGCTTAAAGTGTCTGATGTGGTTGCGGTTGATTTCCGAACTGTTAAGATTCCTTTTAACTTTCAGTGTTTCATGACTGTCCTGTTGTTTTAGAGTTGGAAGAACAAGAATATGAACTCTTATGTCCTGATGGGACTACAGCTGAGCTGAGCAAATACAACACCTGTAACTTGGGCAAGGGGCCTGGCCGTGGCATCATCACCCGCCACAACTTCCAAAAGGTCACAAGCACATTTCTTACCATGATCCAAGTGAGTGGATGTTATAAGCTGTATATCTCTGTACACAGGATTTTCTTCTGTATTTGTGTGGAGCTCACCACTCAGTTTGCCACCTTTTCTCAATAAATTGAAGTTATTGTGAACAAAACATTCAAAATGAATTGTTCTGGAGAAGGGTCCTGTACTAGCTTTCTAGCTTTTGAAGGAAAATTTTACTTCTCTCTGAATTGTTCTTCTGAACAGGTGGGAATAAGTTAGGAAGAGGAAGATGTCAGAACACCCAAATTGGAAGATAGGTGGTAGTTTTCATTCTGCTGTAAAGCTTATATGAATTATAAGAGATGTGCAGGTTCAGGCAAGATTCAACTTTGAGAGGGCAAAGGAAACAAATAGATTCCTGGGTATCAATGTAACAAATGCTATGTGGACCTGAACTTGAAATTTATACTACTTAAAGATGTTAAGAAGCCACTCCACATGTAAAATAACACAGCAAACTGTATAATTCCATCCCAGTGAGTTGTGCTATCTTGTGAACTTGGACAGACAGTAGAAGTACAAAATCCCTTCTTTGAGAGATCTTCATATGCCCTTGTCAGTGTGCTTATTGGCACATATCTTAGCTATGTTCCCCTATACATAATGGTGGCTCTGAAGTAATATTCCCAGTACATTCTTCAGTGCATGCTACTCTTCCATCAAGCTGGACAGATCTCCTTTGCATGTAGTACTTTCCCATTGTAAAACACAAGACATCTTGTACCCAGTTACTGCTGTTATCTATCACAAATGTTTCCCATTTGGTCAAGTTACTTTAGCTGCCCTTATAGGGCAGGAGACATCAAGCACAGCCCAAGAAATTTGGATAACTAAGATGAGAGACAAAATTCTTGAAAGAAGGAAACTGAATCTCAAGCAATATGTTTGTAGGACTGTAACCATCCAGTCACTGTGGTACCTATGGGCTTTGTCACAGTGAGATGGATACTGGGACCCTGAACACTATGTTACAGGCCATTGGTGTGATGGATGAAGGGGGTGAAGCTGCCTGTCTCTAAAAGGATGAGATACATTTTTGCAATTAAAACTGTTGCTTTTGTCCTAGCGTCTCTTTGGTCGAAAAGGAAAGGAAAGAGCCAGATTTGAACTTTTCAATTCATCATCCTTTGGAGGGAAGAACCTTCTCTTTCGAGATGCCACTCAGCACCTGCAACTTCTTGAGGAACACCTAGAAATTGCATATGTCCTTGGTCTGGATTATGTAGCTCTCCTTAAGGGACTAGGTCATGAAGGTGAGAAGCCTTCTGGAAGACTGTAGATGTCCTAAGCAATTCCTCCCTGCCAGACCCAAATGAATAAACTGAAGCATCCACTTAATGAAGAACAGGTTGTTGTATGATTGACATGGTCTCACTGTGCTCCTTCTTTCTAATGCAGGGAGCTCTTTGGACAACAGGGTTGTGCGCTGGTGCTGCATCAGCAATGCTGAGCTTCGCAAATGCGAGGAGTGGGCACTGAGCATCAAATCTGACCCATTAGTCTGTGTTCAAGCAACTTCCATGGCAAGCTGCATTGAAATGATCAAGGTAGGAGAGTCCCTCTGAGAATATGATAATCTGCACAGGGTGCATGTTCAGCTTAGGCAAAAGGACAAGAGGAAAAGCACTTGTACACTAGAGGAAGCAGTGGGAATGACAGGCAATTTATGCAGGGGAATTTCCAACCAGTGGAGAAGTACAGCTGCTTGTTTATACAATTAATGCAAGTCCTATTTGTGTTATTTTCTGTAATGCTGTTGACAGAGTAGTGAGGCTGATGCAGTCACTCTGGATGCAACCCATGTCTACATTGCAGGGAGGTGTGGATTGGTGCCTGTAGCTGCAGAATGTTATGGTAAGTTCTTGTGTGCACCATATAAATATAGTTAAATGTTGGCACACTGTGATGTGTGTGAATCTATGATCCCTGTGAAGCAGGGATCAATACCCATATCCAGGTACTCTTCTCAGCTCTTCCACTAACTGGCTGTAGCTTTTGTCCTGTTTGTGTACTATATCTTTTCTATAAAAGGGGTGGAGATACTGACATGGTTCAAAAGGGGATTACAAGATTATAAAGATTTTTTTTTATGTGGTGCTGCCATGCAATGGAAATGACAGCAGCTGCAAGACCCTTAATGGTTTTCTCCCCTCTCCAGGGCCGGTTTGTGCTCCAGCTGATGAGAGCACAGAGGAAATTAGCAAATTTCATCTAAAGCACAAAGGTAATGAGAGAACTTTGAAAAGGCAAAATATTTCGATTTTCCTGAGGCTGTCTCTTAAGATTTCTGTTGGGATGTATTTGCATGCTCATTTGGGAAAGAAATTGCACTGCATTTTCAGAAATTTTGCTACAATGTATGGCTGCTAAGGTAAGAGCTCCGTGGCTAAGCAAAGAACGCAGATGATCCACCATTAACTGAAAATATCATGAGGGGATGATGGAGGGAAGACTGGGGCTCTGCCTGTTTGGAATACTTCATTGCCTTTATGTAACTGGTTGCTGTCATTGTTTTGTAGGACTGTCACCTGTTTATGCTGTAGCCCTAGCTAAGAAAGCTGCCAAACAGATTAACATCCATAACCTTCGGGGAAGGCGATCATGCCACAGCCACTTGTATAGTCCTGGAGGATGGTTACTTCTTTCCAGATACACAGTGGGAGCTCTGGAAAACGTTACTGAAAACTGTGATATTGGATCTGGTATGGGTTGCTCTGGATTATCTGTGAGGAGACTCTTGAAGTCTGAAGCCTAACATTTGGAAGTAAGATTGAAAGAGTCTGTGAGGGCAGAGTAAAAGGATTTCAGTCTTGCATATCATTGAAGATGTTGGTATTTGCTATGATGTGTTCCTGTATAGAGCTCTCTTTTCAGTAATGGATTTCTCCTAGACCACATGTGATGCTCCTTAGCAAGCAGATGCACTATAAATAATAATGGTATCTGTGCCTAGATGCAAAAGGAAAGATGATCAAAAGACACAAGTATCCACTCCTAGAGCTCAATGTGTGTGATTCTGTGTTTTATACTTTAAAAGTCAGTCACTTTCTCTGTCTCTTTCTTAAGTTGTCTAATTGATTAGCTCAAATGAATTTGTTTATGTTCTGGATGTAAAAAGTTATGGGTTAAGTTTATCTCAAAATATTTTAGGAAGACCAAGTACAGTTGTAATAGAAACTCTTTCTCCCCTTGTTCTTTTAACCCACTGCCTTGCTTCTTGATCCTGCTGTGCTGTGCTCGTGCTCAACTTAGTTTATCTGCGTGGCTACTCCAAAACCTGAAGGATAATGATCCCCTGTTTCTATCTCTCATGTTATAGGAGAAAAAAAGTGCTGTTCCAGTTGTTAATGCTTTCAAGAGTTAGGTATGAATAGAGATGTTGCCACCTACTGTATGATCTGTGTAGTTAACAGCCTCCTACACTACAGCTTGGTTTGCTTTCTTGAGTTGCTTAGTTCTATCATTTTGCCATTTTAATTTACCCCCCAAGAAAAGTTGATTAGTTGCTTGGCCAGCAAGTGCAGTTTCAAAGGTTGTTGAATCAACTATTCCTCTTATCTGAGTATGTGTGATTCATCATGCCATTTAGGCCTCTCTCCATCAGTTATTAAGATGGAATCCAGTTCTTCCAATGGAAGAAGAGACTTTGCTCTAATCTCAGTGGTTTTTTTTTTTTTTTTCTGCTCAGCTTACCAGAATTACTTTTGGAAAGGCTGCATGCCAGGAGCAGATGGAAATCTCTGCAAAGTGTGCATTGGAGACAGTGAGGTGGAAGGAGCTCGAGTATCCAGCAGATGCGCTGCCAATCACGATGAACACTACTATGGCAATATGGGAGCACTCAGGTAATACTTTTTTCCAGAGTCAGAAACATGGAGCAATAGCCAAGATTGGCTTATTACTTTGTTGATGGTTTTCTATGGAAATTTTTTCATTTCTTAAGCAACTGGCTGTATTAACTTTTGGTAGCACGTATTTTGCTTAGGCTGCAGTTGCTATGACTTGAGATAGTTGGTGACTTTCATGTACCCTTTTATGGAGCGAGACAATGCTTCCAAATGTGTAAGGTGTGGAACATTGGAACAGACTTATTTAAGAGATGAAAGATACTTAGAAGATCAGAAAGTAGAGATGATTTAGTAACAAGCACTGTAGGCTATAAGCAGTGGTTAGAATGGATTATTATGTGTTTTTTTTTTTAAAAAAAAGAAATAGTTGAAGACTGTGTAGAAAAGGAATATTAACAGTGAAAGTGCTGTCATAGCTAAATGAGCTACAGATATTCTGAATTAAATTCTCTTTCTTGGCTAGGCACAGGTGGAATTACTTGGATGCTGTGCTGCGGCTTTGACTCGGGGCTGCTTTAAGAGATAAATGAGATTGTCTTGACAAACACATGAATGGTGCTCACTGAGATCTATACTGACATCGCTAACTTGTTCCGTATAATGACCAAAAACTTCAGATGAAGATATTCATCTTCAGCTACTCCTGTTTTAGCTTCCAGTGATTGTCTAAGACTCAGTCATTGTAATGGCTGTCTCTGGTAACTTTTTATTGTCTTCCTATACTAGGTGCTTAGTTGGCAATCCCAGTGGAAGAAGCTTTGGAGATGTAGCTTTTCTGGAACACTCAAACCTACTCTGGAATATAGAGAGTGAGATGTAGATATTTTCTTCTAATTTAATAATGTAATCTATTCACATTTTCCACTCTGTGACTGTGACCCCTTAAGGATCACTGTGTACAGGTTTAAACTAAGTTCATGAAATTGTGTTTGAAACTAGAAACGTACAGGAACTTTCCTGTATATAGATGTTATGGTAAAGCTTTAAATTCAGGTAGTGTTTAATTTCAGAGAGGAAAGAAAAAGAATCACTGAGTGGAGAGATGAATGTGCTTGCTGGGGACAGGAGGGGAAATAATTTTTGGAGACTACAATAGTTTTTGGAAAGCTCAAAGCTATAAAGTGACTCTTCCCACTGGACCTTCTGACATAGGCATATACAGAGCACGTACCTGTTGTTTTCAATCAGTCTAAAGAATGAAAACAGCAAACAAGGAGATACTATTGGCTACTCGTGCTCAGAGATGTTCTATGGCTTCACAATGGCAACTTCTTGTTTCACGAGTACTTTCTGGAATAAATAGTCCAGGTACTTTAGTAGATAAAAATACTGCAAAGTATTTCATTGCTGCAGTGAGAAATGAGTAACTTCTTCCAGGAAATACTGAAGTTTGCAAAAGTCTAGCTGCTGAATTTTGTTGGTGGAAATGGTTTCAGTTACAGTAGCTTAAATCCTCTCAATCTCTTAAATTACTCCTACTGGTCTAAGAGCCAAAATGCACTACGCTTCATACAGGTGAGAATACAGGGAACCCCTGTTTTGTTCAGCCCAATAAAGTACACTGAAATTCAACTCAGGTCAATTTCAGCAGCAGGAGAAGAAAACTTTATGAAAGAGAAATATCTGTAAAATCAAGCAGACATATGAGGACCTGGAAACCCACAGGATTTCATGCAGCGGTGAGCAGTTTGTTTGAGAAAGCATAGACAAGCAGTATGAATTCCTTTGTATTCAGGAAGTGATCAGATGAAGATGAGACACAAGCTGTTTGTATGCTTTAATGTTACTCTGCACCTATTTTCTAAATACTAGCCTTAGTTCACTGACCCGTTTCCTCAGAGAAGAGACCCAACTATTCCTTTTGTGTTCTCAATAGATGAATATACAGCATATGTATTCACTCAGCTCCTTCCTCTCTGTTTTTCCCACTGCATGAGATTCACCTTGTCTTCTGCATTTGTTTTTCAAAAGGATTTTCCTCCATCTTCTTTTCAGATCTGAAAAGCTCTGGTTGGGCAAAAGGTTATACAGCTCTTGACTTTGAACTCCTGTGTCCGGATGGAACACGTGCTGCAGTCACAGAATGGGCTGGCTGCAACCTTGGTCCTGTTCCTCCCAGCACAGTCA
The DNA here is from genome assembly GCA_035772895.1 of Perdix hodgsoniae. Taxonomy (NCBI): domain Eukaryota; kingdom Metazoa; phylum Chordata; class Aves; order Galliformes; family Phasianidae; genus Perdix; species Perdix hodgsoniae. Next base: position 1,065,934 of record JAPSGF010000054.1, read on the forward strand.
TGACTCGACCAGTCACTGTCACTAAAATCTATGACTTCCTAATGAAATCTCAGGTAAGGTAGATAATGAGGGAAAAAGTTAACATGTTAAGGCTTCTTATATACAATTTCTGAAAACCTTTTCATGATCAAGAGCTTTAAATATATAAAATGTCTTCAGATCTGTGCATTAAGAATGCACATAGGAGATTGAGAAAGTCATTATTTAAACCCTCCAAAAGCCATTGGTTGCCATCATACTTCTGAGAAATAAGCCATTCCAAAGCTATATATATATATATATATATATATAAAATTTAATTTTGTATGACTTTACTGGATGAAAATAGATTTTTATTTTATTTATTTATTTATTTTTTCCTGCTAGATCCTACTATAAAACTAATGGTCACCAATGAAACCTTGCTATTTATACTCCAAACTGTGGAACCTCTTTTCTGTTTAGGAATTTCTGGAGACCAAGCTGGATTCAGAATTCCATCTCTTTCAGTCACAAAAATATGGTGAGAGTGATCTGCTTTTCAAAGATGCTACTCACTACCTTGTTCCTGCAACTCACATGAGCTATCAGGAAATCCTTGGAGAACCTTTCTTTCAGCTGGCAGAATCAGTGTTTAATTGTACACCTGCAGGTAAAGTCAAATTCTCCATTCTGAGTTAAAGAAAAATGCAAAGCAGTAGGAAGTTTTCTGTGTGTAGACATGGCCCTTTGGTTTGGAGATAATTAGAGATAATTTCTATATAACCTTGTTAGTGGAGTATAATATTTGGAGTGTGCTTAGACCTCTTGCAACTGCTGTTTGAATCCAGGAGTCTGTGGGAATGATATAACCAATAGGTGTCAGAGCAAATACAATGTTACTGAAGTGGAATTGTTTTACTTCCACTCAAAGTTTTTCGTCCTATCACAAAGATCTGGGTATGTCAGGCTTGAGGAAAGTATTCAAATTTTTACATTCAACCTCAAAATAAGTTTAAAATTCCATTTTTTGAAAAGAATGCACTAAAAATTACACCGAAGAACTCAAGTTAAAAATCTTTTGTACTTAAAGGACAGCTTTTTCATTATTATCTACTGAAAGCTATATGAAATTTATATTTAGTTCTCACTAGAACTGAAATGGAACTGCTTTATGAGTCAGGACAGAGCTGTGAGGGGACCTAAAAATCTGTGTTGAAGTAAAAGCAGATTGCACGATGAATTAGATGCCTGAGAGCTTAGTAGTTGTTAAGGAACTGAAATTCAAAAAGGGAATTCCACCTCTGTTCAGTTGTAGTGAACAGTAGCTAGGGAATTTGTAACTTTCAAAGCTGATGAAATCTTGAAGAATGTATTTTCTTACTGGTTTGTAGGTATCTTAGACTTTTGCAAGCAGGACATCTGTGCCTCCTCATCAATCTGACAGCTGCTATAAAAGCTTTGCAAGGCGCGAGCCTCCACCAATGCTGAAAACAAAGAAATAGAGTAGTCCTGCCTATCCAGAGCAATCTGCAAGGAAACTGTCACCTCTGGACATGTATGCTGATTATTCTTTTGTCATAATCTTTGTTTTCTTTAGAAAGTAGATTTTATGCTTATGATCATGTAATACTACTCTTATGTCATCCCTTTCTTGTTTGAAGCATGGAATTGTGTGCAACAGCTTTCACCAGTCCTCATAACCCACAGCACAGAACTAAGATCAGCAATTCTGATTGCCTGCTATGGAGGATTCAGCATTTTTGGGGGAATAGCAGGGTCAGTGCAGTGGATTAAAGTGTGGACTGTCACGAATGGCACAGGTTAGTGGGTAGCAGTTTACCTTGCATTTCCTATTTTATCTTCTAAAATTTGTTTCCATGCAAAAAGTTCAACTGATATTTTGGTGGTTACAGAATTATCTTCCTATATTGCAATTGCAGTCCATGTTGAACACACCTATATATGATAGATTGTTTATGTAATCACTATCAGAAGTCTCTTCTGCTTTTAACTGGAAATAATATATTTCCTTTTTTTAATCAAGGATTTATACTGGTAAATCAAAATCTTTTTCTCTCAAATTCCTGTTGTGAGACATGAAGTAGCAAGCAGACCTGGATTCTTGCAGCCTTAAATTGAAGGGAAGTAATGGATATATGAGAGCTGCTCCAAAAGTAATGCCTCCTACTTTATTTTGTTGGCCCATGATGTTAGGTTTGGATGTTGGTGTTATAGCAGTAGAGGCTGAATCTTCCCACAAATATTCTGTTACACCCTACTGCTGTGTGATGGATGACAACAGAAAGGGATTCTTGACAGAATGGTGTCTGATATGAAGCAAAGCTGTATAGCTGAATTCCTCCATGTGGGGGAAAAATGGCACCCTTGACATTCATCAATGCTTGCTGAATGTTTACAGTGGCTGTGAGTACAGTGAGGGATAGGTGGTGTCTTTCAGCAGTGGCAACAGTGGGTCAGCTCCACTGATATGTTTTTACAAGTGGGGCATGCAGTCTCTTGTTCATTGCTGACAAAAACACTCAGCTAATAGTGGTGACTGTGTTGAAAAACTGTTTCGTAGCTGAGAATTTGTTCCATCAGACAGTGTGATTGTGCTCTTAGTAGCTTTTTTCCACAAAATAAGGAGGCATTACTTCAAAGCAACATCCATTCTTCTTAGATACACAAATTATTACTTTATAAGTACACTGCTTCTGCTGTCAAAAATTTTAATTAATGGATTTTTAATTAAACTGAACTTTTTTTTTACAAGCAGAAACTGTCTGAATGTGATATTAAGTCTTTTAAATACAGTGCATCATATCATAGTTTTGTTTTGCCTGTTAGGGGAGAACTTTGGATGGATGGCTTCTTACGGGCAGGGCTCATTTCACTTTCCAGTAAGTGTTATGACCTACCCCCATGCTGCCTGAACCAGGCTAATTGACTTTAATTAAAATAAATACAACAGCACAAAGGCCAAAACAGACAGCTTATACCCACATGTCATAGTCTTGCTATGTAAATACAGTTATATTAACTACTGCTAGCAATAAGAGAAGTGCCGTAAGTGAAGACTGGCCAGCTACAGTAGATTTACTTTCTCTATCTCCCTTACAAAGCAAGGAAAAAAAAACACAATAAAAACCCCTCAATCAAGCAAAACTGGGCAGTAAGAACCTAAAATACTCAGTTGTAAAATACAAAACATGGGTAGAGTGACCTGTTTTTTAAGTAGTTTTTTCCATGCTTAGGCTGCCTTTCCTTTGATTTACTTCAGCCTTTTTCATTTCCTTTTTTTGCTTCCTGAGGAAAAAAAAATTGCACTCAAGAGTTTCAGATTCAGTGCACCATAGTTGAGGCTGTTCTCTAACTCACTTGTCATTAAGCAAATAGCAGAGAGCAGATGCAAATCCAAACTCATGTACCTTTTAAGAAAGAAAAGAGAGAAATAAAATGTAGACAAGTTCCAGTACAGTAACAGAGCAAAACCTTCACGCATGGCATTACAGCCGCGAGGCTGCAGCTCTGATAAAGTGTAGAAAAAGCAGGATCTACTTAAGGTCTTTAGAGCACTCCTTTCCTTTCTTTACTGGAGCTTACATGCCACCTGCAGGACTCGCATAACATTGCACTTCAATCACAGGAACAGCTTTGTCAAGAACAGAATGCTGCTGAATACGTAGTATACTGGAAACCTGGATTATAGGCAAGATTTAATGGGCTGTGAGTGAAGGAAATTACTTTCTGTTACAGCTCTTACAAAAGCTTGTGGAGCCCTGTTTGATGTTCCTATGCTTCAACTTTGAGTTAAAAGCAGTGGTTTGATTTCTTTCAGATTGCATTTATATGTGAACCATAGTCCTGCTCCAGCTTTGAAATAGTTGGTTCCAAAGCTAGGGGGAATGGTCTGTGCTGTCTCACTGTTACTATTACAAAGAGTAGTTTGGTAGTTCAGTGTGTGCTTTAAATACCAACCACAGGTCCATTTCTATTCCTTTTAAAGTATGGCTATAGGTAAATCAACACTGGAATTGCCCCCCCAGTTACTTACGGCTGGCGGTTGCTGGAGATTTGACCTTTTCCCCCTATGGCTGTAGGACAGATGTATTGTGTGTATTTACTAATACAAGCCTGAAGAAGGCTTAAAAAACAAACAAAAACAACAGGAAAGGGTCTCAGAAAAATTTATTTCCATAAATTAAAAACACACACAAAAGAAACAGTGAAATTTTAAATTCACACAACGTTGAACAAATAAAATGCCAAGAGCTTGATGGAGGCTAATGGCACAGGCGTACAAATTCTCACTGAGCTATTTGTTGACATGATAGCATTGTACAGACATTTAATCCACAGTTAGCATCCGTATCCTAGAAAAGCACCTGGAACATAATATGCCAAAGGCCCAACCCATATGAAATACAATAAATGAGAACCGCTTGCAGAAGATCATATCCAGCAAACATTAGAACTCAAATGTATGCAGCTATAAGGCCAGGCAGGCAAACTTTCTAATGTACATTAAGTAGTCTTAGCTGCTCCAGCTGCAGCATGATGAAAATAAGATTTTATGTTTTTAAGAAAAAAAACCTAACCCTCATAATCAGCAAATTTAGTAAAAAGAGCTGCCTGTCTGTGAAGAACTACTGCTACGTGATGGTATGTGCCAAAAGCTTTGCATTTCTTCTCAAGCTGCTCTAGACATCATTCTGTAAGCAATATGTACAAATATCTTTCCATGATGTTACAAGAAAAAAAAAATTACTGGAGTAGGCTCTCTATGAAAAGAGAGTTGTACATATTCTTCCGCTAGGGAAGTATTTTAGACTCCCAAACATACATTCTCTGTACGTTTTTCCTTCAATAACCTGAGACAGAAGCAGCTCAGAGTGGCAGTTACCTACCTTTGCACCATCATCACTCCCAGTGTACAAAGAACAGCCACAAGGAACGAGGTTGTTCCATGAGTGTTGTGAGTAGGGACAGAGGAGGGAGAGGGAAAAAAGTGCACACGCATGACTGACATCTGTTCCTGAGGAGGATGTGGGGAGGAAGAAAAAAAGATGCTTTGTCTCTATTAGCTTATGACTCTATCATACAAATATTAAACCAAATCAAAATAATCCACAGAGCCTAAGGTCTGGGACAATCCAGGCAACTGCTACATCATTTTCTTACTCCTCCAATTGTTGTAAACAAAAGGGGATCAAATGTTTTCTTTCTTATGCCCCTTCTGCTGTAACTAATAAAAAGTTAACAAGTGTTATTTCAAAGCAATTAATTAGAAACAAGATAGAGCAAGGAAGCAGACAAAAAAAAAAAAAAATTCCATATTTTGAAGCACATCAGAAGCCTGAACTTTGCTTGGACCCAATTCCCTCCCTCTCATGCATACTGTTTTCTTAAAAGCCCCAGTGAGGTTACAGCTCAGTTCTGTCACAACAGTAAAAGCCTCCCATTTTAACAGAAGGTTAATTAACACTGTGTCCCAATCCCATTCTACGGCATAAAACCATAAAAATATATCTATCTGTGTATATATATCACTCTTACAACAGCTTCCATCCAGTCACTATTTGGGTAATAAGCCAACATAGAGACAGTTTCAAATATTTTTTGAAAGGTAGTTGACCTTTATTTTTTTTTATTTTTTAGGGATTTCTATAAAAATAGGATCAATTAAAATGTTCCCCAGCAGCTCAATTAGGTTAACAAGACCTTGCTGCTGAAATAGCATGTCAATATGTTTGAAGTTTACCTACCTTATTTTATCCTCAAAATCCAAATGACCACTACTCTAAGTCTGCACCTCCCTCTTTTCCTGAGTCTTCCTGATTAATCAGCCTCCAAAACAAGAATGTAAACTGTCATTAATCCCAGCATATAAGCTGAGAGCAAAACAAACCCAGAATACATTTATTTCAAGATTCAGGCACAGAGAATGTAATATTTTTCTTCCATCTCTTCACTTTCCAAACTCTGGAATTCAACAGATCGCTTGGTAATTCTGAGTTTTCTGTTAGGCCAGTAGCAGAAATGGCAGAGCAGCAGAAGATAGTGATGGTATTTTCAGTTCTTCATTTATTGGGACTTAATCAAAATACCTGCCCACTAGATACTTGCTTATTCTGAATGTGAATATAAACTTTGTTATATGGATAGGTAAGTAAGAAAGTGCAAGTTTTAAGTGACAAATGAAAGAATAAACTAGTTAAATTTGAACATCCCAGCAAAAGACAGCTCACATGAATAACTTCTATAGGCACTAAAGGACAGAAATTACCTGTACTGCAGCTAGCATTCATTCTGAATTACTCTTCAAGTAAGTTTAACAGAAGTTATCCCAGAAGCGAGCACTATTCTCTTTAAATTTATGGCTGAGAAATTGCCCAGTGCTGCATCATCTAACGACAAATGGCCTCACTTAATGAAAAAAAAAAAGAAAAAGTTTTTCACATGCTAGGAGGCTCTTTGTACAACACTAGCTATTGCATACAACAGTGCTGTACATAGAATATCTGACTGGGAGCTATCTGAATTGCAAACCTAAAATGGGTGTTAAAATCAAGCTGACTAGATTTCCTGAAATGAAAATTGCTTCAAAATGAGTCTCAAAGGTTTTGCTGGTGCTTCTTGTATGCAGCAGTTCAGCTCAGCTAATAAAAAGCTTGACTTGCATACCCTGTGGTTTAATGTACTCATGGGATTTGCCTCTGGAGAAGGGGTTTAAACTTATCAGCCAATTTGGTAAAAACTCACTGTTTAGGAAAAAATAGCAGTGGGCATCATCTTTTCTGAAAGTATTACCTACTTTTTTGTTTTGTAATCTCAGTTGTGTTAAAAGGGATCCTCATGCTGCAAATAAACAAGGATACAAAGTGCAAGTTCAATAAAGTCTAGTTATGTGGAGCTTCTGCTGCCTGAAGCCAAGAAGGGCACAGAAATTCATAAGGAACCTTCTAAATAAACAGAAGGAAGAAATAATGGAAAATAAGATAGGAATGCTATTTTTTATTATTAAAAATTTAGTGGTATTATCAAGAATGTGGTGGCTAAAATTTATCTTTACCAAACACCACATACTCTTATGTCATATTGTTCAAAAAGCCATTACAGTAGTAACAGCAGATTCAATGTGCAAAGATTTTGGAGTACAGAGTCTCAGCGTCATGGAAAGTGTGCTACCTCCTCCCTGATACTCCCACTCTACCCTCAAAAGGTCTTGAAACATAACTAAATGTTAGCCATAACTTCCAGGGGTTGGGGAAGGAATGCTAAGTCACACGTGACCCTAAGAGAATCCCTCCAATAGCAAAAAAAAAAAAGAAAAAAAAGAAAAAAAAAAGATTAAATAGCACCTTAGAGGGTCACAGCCAATACTTGATCGTCAGATATTACAAGAGAGTGGTAGAGTAAGGTATAAAGAAATCAGTAGATTTCTCCCAAGAGGACTAAAATTCACACTAAAGTAGCTTACTGGACCATTTTCAGCTCATGGCTCCCTCCAGTGCTAGAAGACAACAACTGCTCATCCTCCTTTGCAAAAAATTCTTCAAGGTCCATTAGCTTCTGACTCAGAAGGGCATCTAACTCTGCACTTTGTGGTGCAGCTTTTTTTGCTCGAGTGAAACTTCCCACTGCTTTGATTTTGCCTCGTGCCTTTCTCTTCCGAGGAACAGTGAAGTCCTGAAACTCCAGAATCCGCTTTCTCTTCTGCTGGCTGACAGAAATCAAGTGTCCATTTTTCTCCTTGGGCTCTTCAAAGATTGTTTCCAAGCTCCTGATAGAAGCAGAAGATAGAGCTGATTGAATACTCAAGAAGTTATCTCATTACAAGGATGGGGAGACTGATGCATTTCATAACCCAAGTAAACACTCCTACTTTTAAAATTTTTACAGTCTATTCATATTCCTTCTCATGTATGTTTATCTACAGTTTGCACTTCCAGCAACTGCACATTTATACTGCTAGCTAAATAATGTTATTGATGCATACACATGTGGTTTGAATCTCTTTGTATTTCAGTTCAAAAGCACAATTAGAGAAATTTGATTTTATAGAAGAAAGTACCAGTCTTGATAGTCACGATACACTTGACAGTTATTCTTGTGATTTCAAAGAACATTCAGTTGCCCTCAGATTTTGAAAAGGTAAGTACTATACGTGGATGGAGACTGGATTGAATGGATAGATAAAAAAATACACCTATACTTGGATAACTGCAAATTCTTAGTTCGTATTCTTTTTCACTGTTTTCCATACAAATTCTGTAAGATACTGATGTTCCATTATCTTTCCATATTGCTTTGAACTCGAGCAGTTTTCCAAAATCTAACTCCCTCTTAGAATTCAGAACCTTTCAATCTGCTCCCTCCCTCTACTTAAGTAATGAAGATTTATCTCAGTGGTGTTCTCATTAGGAAGCAGAACAAACCTGGCTGGAGGAGGGGACTTGTAGTTCTTGTTTGTGTAAATTTCTTCTAGACTAAATTCTTTCTTCTTAAGCCTGAAAAAGTAATGAGCAAAATCAAGAAAGAAAAATATCAAAAGTGTCTTTTAACACCACTGATTTACTTGAATCATGTACTGTTTGTCTTCTATGCTTAAATGCTAACTAATTATCTTTCAGCTTAAAACATTGAATTAAAATAACTGGAACAGAGAAGAATGAATAAACGAGGGTCTGAAGTACCTCATTTCAGGTGGCATTTTAAAAACACCTGTGTCAAAACTGATCTTGCCTGTACAGATCAATGCTCTTTCTAGCATACTATGATGTTTTGAGATAATGATGCCAAAAGAAAGGAAAAGCCATTCACAGGTCACTTTTTTTTTTGGGGGGTGGAAGCTAAGAAAATACAGGTTAGCAGATTATAACATTTCATCTCTTGAGACTGATTTTAAAACTTAATTTTCACACTTAATTATCAAGTGTCTACGTGAAGAAATGCAGCCCTCTGGCACTTCTAAACAATGAACAAAATAACCAAAAAAGTTAGTAACGAGTCCATTTAAATGCTCACCTTTTTGGTTTGGGTAATCCCATCGGAGTAAGGTTATGATCTAGCCTAGGAACAGTTTTCCTGATTCGGATCTGTGAGACTTTCTTTGGCCTCTCTTCTGGCTCAGCCTTAGGGGGAAGAAAAAAAAAAAAAAGAAAAAAAAAGTTAAGGTGAAGGAAGTAATTATCATGTCAGTTACCCAAATTCCCCACTCCTCTTTGTTTTTTCCACTCTATTTCTGCTTTAAAAATAAATAAATAAATAAATAAATAAATAAATAAATGAGACTAGGACTAGAAGCCTTGTCTTTTAACATTTAATAAGTAACATTCATCAGCAGATATCTGAGAGATATCTAAAGTCTCAAATGAACTCACTTTTTTCAGTTCTGTGTCATCTTGGGATCTAAAACAGTCTGGAGTGGAACTATCTGCTGCATCAGGGGCATGGACCTGAAGTTCAGGTTCTGGAAGCATAGGGGGCAATGCTTCTGAAAGCAAGCAGGACTTTGGTAGTGGAAGAGGGAATGGAGGTTCCAGACTGTAAAAAGAGGAAGAAGAGGATATAAGCAGTTAGAGAGTTAAAGACCCAGTTTATGTTGCAGCTGCATTCCATACTCTTGTCCCTAAATTGCAATATTTGTCCCCAATATTGCAATATAAAACAACGTGGTTCATAGAAACTGTGTAAGTGAACACTTTCTTCACTATGTACATACAACCAAAAAGTGCTGCAGCTCACACTGATACTGAAATAAACTAAATTGCCAGTATTCTGAATATCTGATTTTAGTTTCCATATAGTATATAGCTCTACTTAGTAATTACTGATAGAAAATGATTAATTTTCTTGCTCTGTCAGCAAATGTATCACAGGTATTTAGTACTTTTTGTTCACAGATAATTTTAAGAGTTTTTACATCTGCCATTCCAGAAGAAAGTATCAACAGCTTATTTCCACTTCCTCAAGCAAAAGAAGCATATTTATTCAAGTGAGAAAACTAAGTTCTGCAGTTTTGCATACATATTTCATAGTAAGATATTTAACATGCTTGAAAGCAACAGCACTGTTTTGTGCATTGATCTACTTGGTGTTTGTGTGAATGCCCATGTGCATCCCTCCACAACATCCAATCACTGTATTTCTCCAGAACTTCAATCATTAGCTTCAATCATAGCTATTACTGAAGTGAACTGTCAAAAGCTGAAACACTGAACGATAACAATGTCTTTTTCTAAGAAATCTTATGATCCAGCCACTCTGAATAAATATCAAAGTTCCAGATACTCACCGTATCTCATGACCTGCAGTCTGTAGTGCTTCCATACCCTGTACAGGTAAGTGTGGTAAGATGGCATAGCTGGTTCAACAGAAAAAAAAACACAAAGTGAAGTTAGACCTACATTATAAAAAAAGACAAGGGAAAAGATTCTTAATATTATCTGAACTGTAAGACAAAAAATGCTAATGCTGGGAATGGGAAGGGTAAGAAGTAGTAGAATCATACAAGAGCAAGTCACATCTGTCATTTAGCCCACTAATAACTAAATTTCACTGACAGCTTGGTAGGGAAATAGTTCTACTTCCACTTATCGGTAAGAAAAGGAAAAGAGTACAGAGAGAAGGAGACAAATAATTACAATTTTTGAGCTAATGCTTGAACTACTGCTATGCAAGTCTGAATTCCTTATTAAAAAACAACTTTTAAAATGAAACAAACATCATGGATAATTTTTGTACTAAATAAAAACGTGCACGGTGGAACAGCAGAAAGTGCAAGGAAGGATTTTCATTAAATTGTCTTTCTGCTGTCTCTAACTCCCACAGTCTTACTGGAATACACTTAATCAGAACAGCCACAGGCCCTTCTATAAGGTTTGGTAATTTCTCTGGAGTAAAAAAATAATAAAATAAAAAAAAATCCAGAACATCAGCTTTAGGTCCTTTAACATTAAACTTTACTTTGTGTCCACGCTATTAAAAGCAATAAAAAAGGAGTGAGCTGGAACAGCTTTTATTACATCAGACAGCAAATCTTGTACTTGCTGCTCCTCCAAACTAGCAGCTAAAGGTACTGACTGTACTGACGTAAAGATATTACTGCCAGACTGGAATGTTACAGAATAAAAAAAATAATCAACTACACTGAAAATGCTTTTCTGCTGCACCAAATTCACTTTCTTGTATTTATATGCCAGAATTTCTTACATTTGTATTTTCTGTATTTATTTCAATGTAATCATATAGGTTTTGAGTAAACACAAATTTAAGAGAGATTTACTGAATTATCCTTTTGCCACTGTTTCTGTTACTGCGTTTAGAAGAATTATTAGTTGATGAGAACAATCAATTTCCAGCAAAACAGAATCTAAAATGGTGCAATATATTTAAAGTTTTTTTTTTTCCTTTCAATTATTTTATATCCAAATCCTTTAATTATACTTTTTGTGCAATTATTTTAGAAATAGAATTAACTTTCTACACGTCCTTGCAATTCTGGAAACATTCTTTCAGACTTATTGCCTTAAATTCACTACAATAATTTAACTTTAAAGAACACCCAAGTGGGCCAGAAGCATTAAGTGTACCCAGACAGATACATCAATTCCTTTCAAATATTTAAGAAGAAAAAACAAACTAAGCTTTATGCTACTTTAACTTTGGGCATTTTTCACATAGAGCGATAAGATTTGATTTGTTTTCTTCAGGAAAAAGTAGTTCATAGCAAAACAGCTGGTTCTCAATTTACCCTTTATGACAAAGAGTTAAATCCTCCTACATTTTAGTTAACTGGATGTGCTGTAACAAACTGCCTTAGAGTCTGCAGACGTAACTATAGAAGAAAACATGAGATTAAGTCAGCTCAGATCTCGAAGTCCAAGGATAAAATGCCTCAACAATACAAAATAATTTATCTCATGCACAAGAAACTTTAAGAAGGTTTTCCTTGTGTTAAAAAAAAAAAAATGGCAACAATGTCTTATTTTAAGCTAAGTGATCAAACTTTAGTGTTTACTGGTGTGATTATTTCCAAAGCACTAAATTATACACTAGAAAATTCAGCCTGAAATATTGCCTCATGGGGCAAAAAAGAAACCAGGTCTTATAGAATATGCTGCAAAGTTGTCTCTGTATCACTATTCAGATTCTATCTTTTAGTGCAGAGAACTCTCAAAATCGAGCAGTTATTTCATATTCTCACTCAAATCTTTCTAGGGCATGAGAATTTATACTAGTAAGTGATAAACTTACAGGTATTTTCTCCACTATGCAAAGTAAAATGTAGCGCTAATTATATATAAGTCAAATTCAACAGTTCTCTACAGACTGCCACATTAAACGCAAGGCTTAATTAAATAGATTTATGAACTTACAGTCTGTCCAGGAATCTCAAGACTGCAAGACTGGGGACTAAACTGTCCTGTGTCTCAGGTAGCAGTAACTGAGACATAACGGATGAAAAGTTTGCACAAGAGCATGCAAAAATCTCATTCCAGCACTAGGAACCTCTTCTTTTATTGTTTCTCAGCAAGAAGACTTCAAATGTAGGTCGGAAAATTAAGTGAAATATGCAAGGTAGACATCAGTGCTCTTCCCACTTGAGAAGGACAGACACGCCAAAATTCCTCACCAGCCCAAAATGGACCTAGGGTTGCATGTGCCAACAATTCAGTACATCCGGCACACACGGATACGAATACACACAGAACGAATAAAGAGGCTTCAATTAGCACAGAACAGTCATGGAATACAATTATATATTAACTGAATTCCCTCCCCGTCCCAATTAGGATTCTCCCTCATCTGATATTGAATATTTTACAGTGGTTCAAGTGAAACTTGAACTTTTTCAGACCTCTGAAAAAAAACTCTCCTACCTCAGAAATCCAGTTGTTCTGCAGTCACTCTGAATAGACCTAATGAAGTAGCTCACCTTTCTGCATTATATATTCTGATGCATGGTGTGTTTTTTTTTTGCATGGGAGAAGAAAATAGAGTTAGCCATTCTGCCAAAAGAGGACAGCATTAAAGAAGCGAAGGCAAATATATTTAAATTCAGCTAACAGACTGTTCTGTAGGTAAGAACCCTCCACAATAAGCCCTTTTGGAGCAGAACATGTAGATTTGGAATGGAGGAAACTGATCCTGCAACACAAGCTTCTATCACCCTCACTTCCCCAAAAAAGAAGCACGAACATACCCTACACATATTTATTCTCAGAAATAAGTTGGAGTTTTACCTGTTCTCGATGCCCACACTTGGCTGCCACTTGCAGTGACTGGAATGAAGAGGAGTGATTTCGGAGGGACAGGCAGAAGGACCATGCTGACTCCATATGGATAGTGCCCTGCCCAAGGAGTACGGCAGGGAAGAGACCAGGTCATCGGATACATTAGATCCCCCTTTCAAACCCTGGGTAAATTGGGATATAAATAGTCTCTGGATGGTAGGAATATGACTAGTTAAGTTTCTTCTTCTTGTCCAAATCCTGTAACATCCAGGTGAAGAAAGTGCTAACACTGTATGAAGGCCAAGCATGGAGCAACTTCCTGTTCTTTCAGCTATGGCATTTCTTCCACGGTCAGGATGAAGTGCAACAACCCCTGGGGTTGTTACAGAGAGAGGGGAATGCAGCTTGTGATCTTGACTGGAATCTTCTTGGATTGCTGCTGCATCTGAACAGCTCTGAGAAAGGAGGAAAGTCCACTTGGAAGGTGGTGCAGGCATTTCTTCCGAAACCAGTTTATGATGTACAGAATGCTGAGATGTAGTCCATGTGAGGTCTGTCACAGGACTGGAGTCCGATTTTATGTGAAAAGAAATAGGGAACACTGGGGTATCCAAGAAAGAAGACAGAGAATTGTTGCTCGAATCCAAAGAAGGTATTTTGGTAGATCTCCTTGAATAAAGTGCCAAAGATTGAAAGCTGAACATCTTGGTACACCAACTGTCAGCCCAGCGTGAGTGTAAGTTCCTGTTAATGCAAGAGAAAGCTTCTGATAGATTTTTAGATCTACGCTGGCTGTGCCTTGCAGCCACTGGAAAAATTTCAGAAGAATATGGTAGAGATTCCAAGCTATGGATGCTTGTGGCAGGTACCAGTAATTTGCTGGCTATTGCAGACAGCTTGCTCAGTAACGCTGGTTCTTTGGTACATTTTCTGAATTTCAAGCTGCTCAGCAAACTGCACCTCTTGGCTTTCTGCCTTGGCATATGGACAAATCTCATGGCTATTTCCTTTTTCACTGTTGGTGATTTATAGGCAAAGTACAAAGATTTCAGGACTGTGTTTTCCTGTTTAGGGGGCATTTCTGAGGGAGGCTCCAGAACAGTTGAACTTTTAGGTTTTTTTATTTTTCTTACAGTTTCTAGTTGATATGACGTGGTAACTTTTTTGCATGTTCTTCCAGGCTGTATTTTTAATGGGAGAGGTCCTCTTAGTTTATTTCTAGTCCCAAAGGCACCAAGAATTCCATTATAACCTGACTTAAGGTTCAGGTTTTCCATTTCTGAATCCTGAGTCTTTAAAAAACATGAACTAATAGTATCAGTGGTAATCTTTGGCCTTTTGATTTCTTGTAAAGTGCTACATAGTTTATTTTCACTGCTTCTAACAGCAAAAACTTCCTTCAAAGGACTCTCAAACTTTGTATTTCTTGACATCACCAACTCATTTGAAGAACTGCATGAAAGTTCAGAACTGTACAACATGCTTGGATGCACTGCAACTTTTGCTTTCACTTTGTATGCTGCCTTTTTTTGTTTTGCCTTGTCTGACCCATGCACTTTTACCTCCTCATACTTTTTCTTTCGTTTACGTGCTTGACATTTCTCTACTTTATCAAGTCTCACCGAATCTGAATTCTCATTTTCCATGGAAACTGAATGAGCTGGTATAGTGTCTTGACATCCAGTAATTTCCTTTGCATTATCTTTGCTTTGTGCATTTAATTTGTAAGGCACACATACTTCACATTGAACTACATAATTTGGTAATGGTTCTTTGCAACCATTTGACAGCATGTTCATTTCATTATATTTGAATTCTGGTGAAGTTTCTGTGTCAGATGCATCTGCAGTTTGACAGTCTTGCACAGCTTCTGAACGTAAACTGGTATCAGTGGAACTTGTAAGCTTTGTAGTGTTCCCTTCCTTTGAAAGACTGTTTAGGTCAGGTCTTGGGATTTCTTCAAAACCTTTTTCACAGTTCTCAGTACTGAGAGCAACTGCTTTGCTACTAGACTCTTTTAAACTTTCTAATGAGGCCCATAAGTAATCTTCTCCATCAAGTAAGGAATGCATGGGCAACTTTTTTTTATGAGACACTTCTCTTTCCATCTTTTCTTCTGTACATGCATACTTGAACTTCTCTCCAAAACCAGCACTTTTCGGTAAGGTCACATCCATGACTTCTGCAGTTAGCACACCATGCCTCTCACCTCTCTGCCCTTCTTTGCTGCATGCACAAACACTCAAACTTTTTGCACCTTTCAGAGAGCTAGTTGCCTTTTCATCCTCTGAAGACGGTATTTCAGTATTGCTGGCTTCTCTCTTAACGTGCATTGTTACAGAAAGAGGTTTTGTCACCGAAGAACCTTTGCAACAAATTTCATCTGAAGATAAATCACTATTACTTATGTCTGTATTCTCAGATGACACAAAGAGCTTTTCTTTTTGAGACAAAGAGTTAGCTAAGTTTAGAACTGATGGTGTTTCTGAATCCCCATGAGTCTCATTAGAAGACTCCTGGATGTTAAACTTCACAAAACAGGATGGACTCGCATCCATTTTAGCATCAGTTTCTTTACCAGGTTCCAACATTAACTGTGAGTAAGAGTTATTTGAAATAGATTTTATTCTCAGATTTTTGTTTTTCATCTCTGAAAGTACATGCAATTTTTCTGGCTTATAAAACAGACTGCCATGAATTGATGAGAAGGGCAAAAACAAGACATTAACTGTATTTGCTTGGTCCCCAGTTAACCACTTCATCTTTGCCAACGATTGCTTCCTTGTATTTCCTGAAAATACTAGCTCTGCTTTGTCTTTCACACATTTGATGGATAAAGCATGCTGTGAATATTGTGATTTGCTATCAGAAAGGCATTCTTCATGAATTCCTTTATCTGCTCTTCCACAGCCATTCTCACTTTCTTTTAGTTTTGTCATCTTCTCTTGAATTACATCACTGACAAAACCCATGCATCCTGAGTAGCAGGCGTTTGTTAAACCACCTGAAGACTCAAAATCCACTGCGTTCTCTTTCAAAGTTCTTTGAAAACCATCTTCTCTTACATGCTTATGAACTAACAGAGTCAGGCCATCACCTTTTTTTAACAACATCTCTTCATGTTGGCTAGAGCTGATTGACAGTTTAGCTTCCTCTGCAGAAGTAGCAATATACTGTAAACTGGTATTTTGTTCTTTGTTTAAGCTTTCTACACGTTGCCTTCTGCCAGGAACCAGGCCACAGAACTCAGTCTGGTGTGCAAGAAATTGATTTTCCATTGGAGAAATGGTCATTTCTGTTTGGATAGCATGTCTTGTTTGCATACTCATATTGTTGAGTAGCGGACATGCACCACAGATAGAAAAGCTGTACTCAGAAGAACTAGCTGTGAGTGATGACATTCCCTTCTTCCCAGATGTGCCTAGTTCTCTCATCTTCAGCAGTAATGGAGAGTTACAAAATTCAAAACTATGAACACAATTTTTTTGGTTCAAATTTCTGACTAATAGATGTTTACCAGTCTCACTTTTCCAATTGCCTTCAGGAACTTTTGGAGAACTCACAGTCCTTATTTTATCCAATTCAGCTGAATGGACAGCGCACATGCTAAACTGTTTTTCTGCCTCATCTTTGGCACAAATAATTTCACCGCAATCTGTTAATTTGCAAAGATCAAATTGTTTCACATTTTCAGATTTCATATTCTTATTTGAAATCTCATCTCCTACTAAGGTAGCAGGAGGTTCCTCTGCATAAGTTAGGCAAAACATGCTTTTTTCTGTGGAAATATCATTTATCCCGTGCAGAGCTACACATCTGTTGCCCCAGTCATCTTGACAGGGAAGAGATCTATATGACAAAGGGCAACATTCTTCCAGAAAAGTGATTGTCTTTGTACTATTATATCCAACTGAAACTTCTCCTTCCAAACTATCATTTTCAATCTTCATCTCAATATCAGCCTTAAAAAAATTACTGTCCAGGACAGCATCACCTACAGGTGTACTACTTGATAAGATATCGGAAGTAGTGGCAGCTGTATGCTGGTCTTTTAAGGTTTGATTACTAGAATTCCATGTGTTGCTATGTTCATTTTCTAAATCAGAGTCTGCATTCTCTACCTTCTCTTCTGAAGACTTCCTGTTCTTCTGGGAAATGCTGCCTATCATACAGGATTCATCAGAAGTCTTGGGATTTTTTGAGGACAGGAATTTGTCTTTATGCAGCACAAATTCAGCAACTTGTTCCTTTCTTGTCCCAGAAGAACCAAACGATTCCTTTTCAGATAGATTATCCTGAACCTTGTTCCGGCTTGCAGCTTCATTAGCAGTACAAAACAGACAGTCATCACAGTAAGGCTCTCTTGATTTTTGTGCAAGAGGAGGTAGAATTACATTTAGAGTATAAATCAAATTAGTTTCTTTGTCAGAAAACTCTAACATTGTATTACTCCGAGATTCCTGTTCAAACAGTTGTACCTCAGGTGAATCATCTTCTAGCTTGGCAGAAAGATCTTGACAGTCATGCCTACTGGGAAAAGAAATTTTACTGTAGGTCTTACAAATGCCTACATCCGTCTGTACAATTTCATGGGAAGCAATGCTGTTCGTTTCCTTCAACAAGACACTTTCTTTTAAATCATCCTTGCACAGATCACTGACAGAAAATTGCAACCGGTCCTTTTTCCACTTATTGGCTTCTGATGGAATCGTTTCTAACTTCTCTTTTGAGAACTCCTCAGAAGATGAAGCAATAGAATTGAAAACTGAAGGATGACAGCGCTCAAAATCAGCACTCTCTTGAGCTTCAATGTTACCTCCGACAACAATTTCTCTCTGGATTTCAGCAGCCTCTTCAAATTCAGAGCTATATGATTTACCTGTACTATCATTTGTTTCCCCATCATCAGTTTTATCACTAGATAATTCTTTCTTACTTAGCACTGAGAAATGCTCTACTGGCATGGACTTAGAGGTGCAGTTCTTTACAAATCCAGTTCTGTGATCATAATTAGTCTGACTTGTCATACTTTCAGGAAGATGCTTTTTTGAGGTTTCATTGATTGCATGGATTCCATGGATTGCAGTACTGTTGTTGTCTAGCGACATATTTCTAAAGTCCAGATAACAGACACTTTCCAGAACCGAACACATAACTTCAGAACTTTTTATGGAGAGCATTCTACAACTTCCTACTGATGATAACCTAACAGGTTCATTATGTCTTGGTGGAAGAATGGTACAGAAGTCACAAGTATTGTTTTCTTCATCGTGATGATAAGTCTGACAATTATCAAGTGATGTATTGAATTCATTAACAAGATTTTGCCTAGGTAACTTTTCTTCTGTAGTCTCCAAAGTAGATACAACATTGCCCCCTGTTCTCAATGACATGTCAGCATGGGCTTTCAACCCATTATATTCACTTATTTCTTGTGAGTGTTCTGTAGTTGATTCAATGTCCGTAACTTTTAAAGGCTCTATGAAATCTAGCCTGGTGGTTTCTGAAACCCCAGCTCTAGCCATGACTGTGTCTATATTTGGGCATTCATTGCTCTCAGGTGGAAGACCTTTACTCACACTGCCATTCTGGTATCCTGCTTTACTAAATATTCTAGTCCCATCAGCCTTCATACCTTGTGCTTCTTCAGTAAGCTTTGGGAGAGTTTCAGCTGTCACCTGAACATTTGCTTGGTCTTCTGCACAAGAAAAATAAAGCAAATCAGTATCATACAATACGTTTGGAAGGCATTTAGCTTACTGTGTTTCTATGCACTCATATTTCTGCACACCATTTTCATATTTGCAACTAAGATCAAGACCAGATAATATTATTAAAAAGTAATATTACAGCAAATTAAGACAAGGGAGTTGAACTGGATGACCTTTGGGGGTCCCTTTCAACTCAAATAATTCTATGATTTCATGCCTCATCAAGAAGGCATGAAAGAGAAAAATAAAATAATTACTATCTTTAGGCCAAGTGACAAAATCATTTGGAACTAGTAAATTACAGCTCATAATGAAACTAAGAATGAGTTTTACTATATTCTTCCTTTGAATTCCGGACTTTCAGTTTTCTAAAACTTAGAAAATGGATGAGCCATATTTTTACATCTTTTTTATTACCCTATGATGTAAACCAGCTCTGAAGAATAAGGAAATGCAAAACGTCTGCTACTAACAAGAGCTTCTGCTCTGGAGTAAATAAGTATTCCAGCAAAATAACTAAAACATATCTTTTCTGTAAAAAGTCTTTAGAAAAGTATACAGGCTATTGTGAAAAAGCGAAGGATGAAACTTTCACATTGTTTGAACAATGCAGAGTAATAGTTTCTACTGTAGAACAAATTGAATGAGCTATCTTACAATTACTCATCAATTTCAAATCAACAAAAAGGAATCTGAGAGAAAAGCAGAGGAAGATGGGCACATACAAAAAAAAAAACAACGCACCTTTGCTCCTCAGAAATCCTGCTATTTCAGCGCAACAGCTTGCTGAAGAATTTACCTCATGCTTGTTTAGATGAGGATCCTCCTGAAACGTGAGAAAAAACAGAAGTGGCTATTGATCAATTTTCTGAAACATTTCAGGGACTGTATCTGCTTATCTAGGTTAGTTCTGTCTGAGAAGGACAAACCTCAGAACATGTAAATCCTTCTAGAGGTATTCACACAAGCACTCTCCATTCCTTCCTGACCCTATCAATCAACAGCAGCTCAGCACTGAATAGTGATTGCATACAGTAGACAGCATTGTAAAGTGGTGTTGTATTTAGCAGCAGAAAAGTATTTCCATGTAAACAGCTAAAATGTACGTAGTTTAAATGGAAGTGGTTGCAAATATGAATCAGGGGAATAATCCAGTCTCCAAGCCTCCCTCACATCCCCAGGCCATTACTGTATGCTTTTGGCAAGATACATGTCCTTCCTGTTACTTACTAGAACTTGCCTTCTACCATTCCCTCCCTTGGCTCAAAACCATATCCCAAACAGGTGACCTAGGCCTACTTTGGAAAGAAAACAAAAAAAACCCCAAACCAAAACCAAACAAAAACAAAACAACCAAAAAACACAAAACAAAACAAACAAAAACACACACACAAAAAAACACAAAACAAAACAAAAATCCCAACCCAATCCAATAAACCATCTCAATATTTGAAGTACATGAGAGTTCATCTTGGAAACATGACTATGGAAAAACTAATTATTTTCAAAACTGTTCAAACAAATCAAACAGATATCAAAAAAGAAAAAATATATATTTAAAATGACAAAATATTTTGCTATTATGCAACACTGTAAACCATACAACTTATCCAGATAGTTCTAAGGCTGGTGTATGTTCAGTCAGAATACATTTCTTTTCCTCTCCTGTTCTTCTATATGTAAAAACCCTGTTTACAAACTACAGAAAAATGATCAACTACAGGAACTAAAAAATCTTGACTTTTTAATAGAGTTTACCAACAACTGTAAGAGTTGCAAAACTAGTTGGCACATTTTTCAGCGTGCCTTTGCCTAAAAACATTTTTATCATCAGCCTTTGCTACAGAGGAGGAAAAACAAACCATGACATTGTGAGCTCCTTATTTTGAAAGGGAATGCTAACAGTTCACTAACTCTTATCTTGTTACAAACGATAATTCCAGAAATGAAGAATCTTCATTTTCAGAGTAAAACCGAAATGCTAGGCTGAAGTCTCCTAGAGCATTAAAATACAATTACCAGACTGAAATAGCTGTTATTTAGCAGTTAGTACTTTGACTACAAATGATACTTGTAAAACGTGCTGTACCCACAGAACACAAATATTGGCCTAAAAGCTTTCTCAGTTGTTTCTTTCTCCTTTTTAGCCACCAGTCAGTTTTAGTCCTTTCTCTGTTACATACCTGCCTCTTACCATTCCACTGGTACTTAAAAAAAATCTTGATTTTTTAAAACACCACTGGTCTACTCAAATATCCTCGATTTTTCACTGGACCTGTGATAATCTCAGTAATGACACACATGACAGAAGTCACAAATAAGTAGAAAATCACATGGACAAAATCCTGTGGCAACCTGAATATCACACAGATATGTTTTTTTTCCTAATTTGCTTACTTGTTTTAACCATTTTTCCCCAGGTTTTAGAGCACAGCATTCAGCGTGGTCCTCTTCAGTATCTTGTGCCTCTTTATCTCCTTGCTGGTATTCTCCACTAGAACAGCCTTGTTTCCTGTGAGTTTGTTTGTTTTCTTCATCCTTTTCAGCACCTCCATTGTGCAGTAATTCTTTGGTAAGTGTTTCTGCTGGCTCCCAACGAACCTCTCTGACCACATCATCCAGATGCGCAGCCTCCTCACCAAAGCCTTTTGCCTCCAAAGTCCTGTTGTGCTCTGATGACAGCTCACTACTGTGTGCAAGCTCAGATGTGGTCACATCAGGCTCTGCATCTAATCCAGCACCAGGCTCAGACACAGCCATAAGGCTGGCAGGGACGCTGAGCCCCTCGTGCAGGTCTTCAGTGCCAGTACAGGCAGAGGAGTCAAGGAGACATTCCACCCCAGACGAAAGCATGGGGGCAGCTGGAGGCCCACTGTCTTTCACAGTTTACCCTAAAAATAAAAGCAACATTAAATCAACAAAGATAGAAGTAATCTCAAGAACAAAAGGAAAGCTTCACTGTTCAAGGTTCAAAGATGCTCAGAGAACTGGAGAGCACCCTTCCTATGGTGAAAGGCTGTAGGAGCTTGTTTAGCTTGGAGAAGGCTCCAGGAAGACCACTGCAGCACCTTCCAGTACTCGAGGGGCACTTATAAACAGGAGGACCAACTTTTTACTCCATCTGACTCCAGTGACAGGACAAGGGAAAACAGCTCTAAACTAAGAGAGAAAACTTCAGTTGGATATTTGGTGAAAATTCTTCACTCAGAGGGAGGTGAGACCCTGGAAAAGAAGAGCTGTGGGTGCCCCATCCCTGGCGGTGCCTGAGGCCACGGGCAGCCTGAGCTGCGGGCAGCAGCACCCGGCTCGGGGCTGCAAGGTGCCCTCCAATCCAACGCCACTACGGCTCCGTGACTCTCTAACTTCAGAAAGGGGCCGCGCGCCATTTGGGCAGCCAGGCCAGAGCTCCGTCAACAGAGACCGGCACTGCTGAGCCACGCTTCTATAGCTCCAACTCACAGGGGTCCCCGCATGAGCCGCAGCGCAGCTCGGTGCTGGCAGCACGCCCCACTTCCCGGCTAACCCCAACCATCCTTTTCCCTCCTGTCATCTTCCGAAGCTTTCAGCTGTCGCAAAGCCGCAAATCCCGCGGCTCTTCCGACCCTCAGCGCCCGGAGTCCCGCACCGGCGGGACGGAACGCGACGCCCCGCCAGCACCGGGCCGCCCCCAGCGGCGAGGGCCCGACCCGACCCGGCGCTCCCGGAGCTGCGGCCGCCGCACGACGCGCTCCGGATGCGGCTTTGTTCGACGCGCGACCCGGCGCCTCCCCGCGCAACCCCGGCCTCCGCGGCCCCACGCACAACCACCGCCCGTCCCGCCGCCGTTACCCGCGGCCGCCCCGCTCCTCGCCGCCCCGCGGCCCGCTCACATCACTTCCTCATCCGGGCTCGCCGCCCCCCCCGTCGCGCGGCACGGCCGTTACGGCGGCCCCGCCCCCGGCTCTCCCCCGCCCCGGAGCCCCGCCCACCCCGCCGCTCGGTGGCGGGCACCACGTGACGCGAGGGCCGGGCCCCGGATGCGGAAGTGCTGCTTGACGGCGGTGCTTCCGCCCGGTCGCTGGCGGGAGGTTGGCGCCCCCCCTCAGGCTTCGTCCCGCGGCGCTGAGCCGCGCTTCTCCTTCAGTCTCAGGGTTCCGGGGCTGGGAGAGCGGCGGGCGCGACCTCAGCGCTCTTAATGTCCCATCTGCGGCCCTGAGGAGCCCGGCAGCGGGTCGGGGGCAGCGGGCGCCGCATGCCGCGCTTCGGCACCTGTGGGGGAAGCGCTGGTGCGGGAGCGCAGATCTGAGGGTGGGTGCTGTGAGGGTAAAGGCCTGCGCGCGCACGGCGCGTCCGTAAGCGGTGCGGGGAGAGGCTGGCGAGCGGCGGGTTTGGTTTGAGGCGCGCCTCTGAAAAACAGCGCCGTAAAAGTCGTGCGCTGAAACGGCGCGTGGGGCGGGGCGGAGCCGTGAGGGGCAGCGCTGTGTGGCGCTGGTGGGTCTGGGTGCCCCCTGCCCGCCTGCGGCACGGCGCTGGGCGTCTTCCTGACGTAGGGAAGGTTACGGGCGGCGCTGCTCACAGAGCCGCTGAAGAACAGCTGTGCTGAGGCCTGTGTTTGCTCTCGTTTCTGCTGTAGATGTGCAAGATGTCCTCTGCCCTTTGTACTCGAAGTGACTGAGAAGGACGGGAGCTCAAGATGAGAACCAACAAGGTGTACAAGCTGGTCATACACAAGAAGGGCTTTGGAGGCAGCGGTCAGTGTCTTCGCAGCAGTGAGACCCGTGCTTACTGTTACTGGAAGCTCTGAGATGTGTGTTGCTCTTTTAACAGAGCAGTGGAGGCAGAGCTTGATTGCAGAGCTACCAGCTGCAGTGCGGAATGACCTGTTCTAACAGTCAGATACAGCAGAATAAAATCAGGTTTATTTCTCAGAGCAGAATGGCGTTGCACTTGTAAAATACAACTCCTTCATTCTACTTCTTTTCCTTTTGTTTTCTCACTTTTTCTTTAACTTGCACCTTGGTCCTTCTTAACAAAGAGCGACAGACGTGTCAGCGAGTTACTGCTGCATGTAGACAGGTGTAGGAACAAAATTCTGAGTTTTGTGAACTCAGAATGCTGTTTATTTGCTTACTTTCTAGTTGTAGACTTAAAATCACTGCATGGTACTGAAGTTTATTAGCAAGATTCTGTAGATACCTGAATTCCTGCTGGTACTCTTTATATGTAAAATACAAAAGAAGATTCTACTTGTGTAGTGAAGGTATGCTCTCTTGCTGAACAACTCTTATATAAAAGTCCCTTGATCTGAAAGAAAAGCTTTTGTTCACAAGATTGTCCAGACTGAAGTGGCTGTATGGGTGTTGTTCTGTAGTGAACACGGTACATCAGTGATGTGTTAATCCCAGGCCAGTGAATTTGTATTGAGTAAGTAGGTGTGTATAAATATGTGTCTGTGTTTGGTATTTGTTCATTGTCACATTCCTCATTTGCTTATGTTTTGCAGATGATGAACTGGTGGTGAATCCTAAAGTATTTCTTCAAATCAAGCTGGGAGATGTAGTGGAAATTGCACATCCCAATGATGAATACAGGTGAATTCTCCTTTTGCTGATCAGTCAAGTGTGGTTAGAGCACTGAAAGGATGTGTTGAAGTGCAGCAGGTTCTACACTGAGAGGCTTTGCTTCAGCATCTGCTGTGTATTTTTCTCACTGAAAGTAAAATAAACTAGCAGGAGCTCTTGCTCAAAGTGAAGTTTGTGTAATCATCTGTAATCTACCTTATAGTTGCAATAGGTATAAAGAACAGCATGGGATGACAGGCAGGGAGGATGGTGTATTGAAACCTTCCAGAAAATGATAATGTTTTTGTTCAGCTTATTCTATTCTCTGTGATCCCGAATAGTTTTGATATAGATTTAACTGGAGTACACTGTTGGTACCTCAACTTGTCTGCCTTTTTTCTTCCTTGCTTGCTACAGCCCTCTGCTCCTGCAAGTGAAATCACTGAAGGAAGATTTGCAGAAAGGTAAAACCCAGATTTGTGAAGTGCACAGTAAAATCATACACAAAGATTGTGTGGTTGGACTTCAAATATCTGCATTACTCAACGAATGTAACTTAAAGAAGCTGAGTGCTTTGTTTGTCTAGCATGGAAGAATTATCATTTCCATCAGAAAATGAATAGCCAACTTTAAATCTGCTTTTGGTTCAGTAATGTTGAGTAAAGTTTGGAGGGAAAAAAAGACAACAAACTTAAGCCTTAAATTTTTGTATCTGCTCTCTCTGACTGTATGTCTTCTCTTCTTGCATTCTTCTTGCATTAATGAGTTCATACTGAACTTTGTGTTGATCTCCATTGCTTTGATTTTAATGAATCTTAATTTGGGCAATAGCTGAAAGATGTTACTGTCTTTTGCTGTGTTTCATGACAACCTCAATGTATTGCTTTTGTACCTGTAAATGCCTGACACCTTCTGGTTGTGTTCTCTGTCCTTTCTCCTTGCTGTGGCAGAAACAATAAGTGTGGATCAGACTGTTGCACAGGTTTTCCGACTGCGGCCATACCAGGATGTCCATGTGAATGTTGTTGACCCAAAGGTGTGTGGCTTTGCAATTTTTTTCTATCTGTTAGCTCTTACTGGGGCTCTGTGAACTTCCATTTATAGTAGTGTTGGGGGAAAAAAAAGGCTTTTTTAAATTTTTAATGGATGCAGCTTTTATCATCTTTCTGAAGAAAGTGAGGCTTGGGCCTTTTCACTCTTTGTGTGTTTCTATGGGTCCTTTTCTTCTCTCCCCACCATCTCAACACTCCTTTTGAAGTTTTTGGACCTGATTGATAGCAATTTAGACATTTCAGTTACATTTTCCTTCCAGTAATTCAGGATAACTCAGCAGAGGGAAGAGAAACTCATAAGTGCCCCGGTCCAAAGAAAAGCCATGGATTTGCATTATTTGACATGAGAGTACCTTGTAAAAGAGGCATCTCTTGTGAATGTCCAACTGTATGAAGAGCTTCAGTTGGAGTTGATGCTTATACAATTGTTGATGCCAATACATAACAAAAAAATATGCAGGACCTGGGTTTCCTTAATGCTTGTGAGCAGTGTAATTTGATTCTTGTGCTTTTGGTTTGATCTGAGAGTTGTAGCACAAATAGTCTTGGGTCTTTTTCAGGCCACGTGATGCAGTTTCAGGTATGTGCACAAGTTTGGTGGCTGTTCAGATAGGATTCCTCTTTGTCTTGTAGCTGTTTGCAGCACTGACTTGTTTAGAACAGCCATTGCTGCAACATTTGGCTCTTAGCAGAACAGAAAGGTGCTGTGTTGGGAACAACCAATAAAATCTAAGCAGTGTTTTTCCTCTATTTTCCAGGAAGTGACCCTGGACTTGGTGGAACTGACTTTTAAAGATCAGTACATTGGCCGTGGAGATATGTGGCGACTGAAGAAAAGTTTGGTAAGGCCTATGCTGCCCTCATTGTAGGGTGGAGGTGATTTTGAGAATATTATAGACCTTTTGCTTTGCTGACTGTAGAAGAAAATAAGCTTTTTACAGAGAGAGAACAAGATCAGTGTCAGCAGCTCCTGTGGAACTTCAGCTTTAAGTGGTACATTAGTGTTAGAGAAGTGCACGTAAATAATAAGGAAAAAAATGACACTCCCATCATTTCCTACTCTGTTGCAGTAATGTTAGTTACTGCTTTGGGTACTGCAAATGCTGCTTAGTGTTTTTTCTCATGTTCTGAATTTTAATGATTTTACTACCTTAGGAAGGAATTGAATCCAAATGTATTTCAAACAGAAATGGTGCAGTATTCTCTCTCTGATAGTACTGCTTAATAAGTAACTATCCAATTTTTATTTCTTTTGTTCCTGCGTCTCTGAAGCACAGTTTTTTGACTCCTGTAGGAGCAGCGAATTAGAAGAATCCAGTCAATTTCAGCTTCTATTAAAAGCTGTTTTCCATGCTGCATTTGAGAGGTTCTGGGTTTTGTGCTTTTATGGCCCAAGTTTGATGCTTGAGTGCTTTGTTTGCTTGCTTGTTTGTCTTCTTTGCTAAGTGTCTGCTCTTTCTAAGCCCACTGTTCTGTTAACACCTGTAACTGTTCTTTTGTAGGTCAGCACATGTGCATATGTCACTCAGAAGGTGGAATTTGCAGGTATCAGGTCAGTATGTTATGTTCACTTATTCCTAGATATGAGGAAACTAGAGAGCAGCACAAAAATCTCTGCCCTCAGAGCCAAGTGTGAAGAGAAGTGCTTTAAGCTTAGCTTTGTTTGTAGCATTTTCACCTATTGGTGAGAAATGTATGCTGTTAGAAAAATGTTGATTCTGTGGTCTTCATATTCATTCTAGTTAATAAATATTGTGCACTTCTTTTCTTCCAGGGCACAAGCAGGTGAACTGTGGGTTAAGAGTGAGAAAGTCACTTGTGGATACATCAGTGAGGACACACGGGTAAGATTTTGGGGAGTAAAGAAAAGGAAGTCTTTTCCCTTGCTAGCTTTTTGTTAATTCTATCTTACTGACAGATTTGTATGGATCATGTGAGCTGGTTGTGTAAAAAAATGGCAGCAAATTCAGGAGAATGAGCAATCAGAGAAGTTCAGCTGTTCTTCATTGGTTGGTTGTTCTTCCCTCACAGTGAGAATTCCTTACAGTGCAGTGGGCACAGTCATATCAGTTACTTGGTAGTTAACTTCCACATTTGGTGCTTGTAGTGAATGTACCTTGTTTGAAAGATGTTTAATTCCCCTACAGGTGGTCTTCCGCTCCACTTCTGCCATGGTTTATATTTTCATCCAGATGAGCTGTGAAATGTGGGATTTCGATATCTATGGTACGTGGTTAACTGGCTTGCCTGGTTGTGAGTGTGCATGACTGCAGCTGTCCTTTCTGCTGCTGCTAGAAAACTTCCTCTATGATACCTACCACTTCTAGAAAACTGAAATATCCCACCTTTGGTGTAGGCATTGATCTCAGGTATGTGGTGGTGTTCTCTTAGATCCTTATTCACAGTGCCACGCTTTGTTTCTCCTGGGTGCCCCATAATTTTCCTGTTCTTACTGTAGTGCCTGGCTGCCATTATCTCAGCAACTAATTCAAGGGGACCAGCTCGAGTATGAAGCTTGGAAAGGGTTTTCTGTGTTGGGAATATTTGGTGGTGAGGGTTTGGAACCCTGAAAACAGAAATGAATGGAAGTCCCATGCAAAGAATGTTGTGATATTGTAGATTTCTCTTGATATTGGCTGGATGGGAGAGCCCTGCCTTCAGCTCAGGGGAAAGTTGTTAAAAGTAATCAAAATTCAGGAAGTGTTCAAAATTCAGGCGGTTAGAATGAGTTGCTTAGCTCTATCATTGTCCTATTTTTTTTCTGCCTTAGTTCTTTAACAGCTCTCTTACCCCTTCTTTTGACCATGTGCTTAGGCATATGTAGCTGGGCAGCTTTTCAAAGCTGAGCAGGGGATCAGTTGTGAATACTATTTCTAAAAGAGAGTACAGATGCTTTCTCAGCATGTTGTAAATGTGTTGGAAGGATGGATGTAAAGGTCAGATCTGTGTGACAATACAACAGTTTTGTTTAAATCATCTGAATCGTAGTCCTGCTTTTAAATCTTTTTTTTTTTTTTGCCCTCTTTAGTACTATTAGCATTCAGTGTGCACAGAGCAAATTACTCTGCTCTGATCCTAATAAAAAAAATAACTTCTAGAACCTCAGTGTTAAATACAGCCTGTAGTTGAAATAGTTGCTATTGTTTGATGTTTGGTGTGTTTACTTTGCAGGGGACTTGTACTTTGAGAAAGCTGTGAATGGCTTCCTTGCTGACCTCTTCACAAAATGGAAGGTAAATAGCTGCTCAAGTTCATGCTGTTCTGAAATAAGATGTCAGTGCCATCTTCAAGAATCCACCGAGCTGCCTGTTTGAGGAAGGCCCATGTTGTGTCAGGTAGCACTGAGGTTTGCAAGAGCATGAGAGATGGCTCCTGGGCATCAGAAGAGTGGTTACTGTAGGTCAGCTGGTAAATTGTGTGTGCAGGTGGCTCCACTACTGCTCTGTTGTATCTGCCGTGGTGTTGTCATGCAGTTGGTTAGTTTGGGTGGCAGGTTTGACTGGCCTTAAGTTACTACATGTGTGATGCAGGTGCAACTCAAGTTTGTTTTGCACAGTCTTTGTTCCAGGACTTAGTTCTGAATGGTTCCCTGGCATTATGTAATCCAGTTGTGTTGCTGGCTTTTAGTGTGGGGCCTCTGGTGGTGTGCAAGCTCTTGGAAATGGTGTGCTCTAAAACAAACAAACAAAGCCTCACTATCTTTTCACAGCCAAACACAAAGGGCCATCTCCTATTTCAGTGCATGCCTTGGCTCAGAGCAAGGTGCAGCTGTTGTTGGCAGCCCTGCATTAGGGGAGAGGGTAGGTTTGGAGGCTGAAATCCTTTTAGCCACGCACTGTGGAGAAAGCCTGCGGCAGCAGATTTCTATGGACATGAATAAGAGAACTGTAGCAGTACTCAAGACATACAAAATCTGCAGTCTAAATTGGAAGGATAGCCAGACAAGGCAAAAGAGCCTGAAACCCTATATGTGTAACATCTGTGCAAAGTATAGTTCATAATGCTCACAAATGTGAAGAACTACAGGTTTGATTCATTTTCATTGCGTTTTATCTCCCCTGCAGATTTACTGGGAGCACTGCATGCTGTGTATAAGGCTTCTGTTCTATTTTTAATACTAATATACCATGTTGGATGCGGGCCTGGGTGATCTGGGGCCTCTCTCAGACCAGGGCTTTTCAAGCTTTTCCTTTTGCAGGCGGTGGCCAGTATGCTCTTTCCAGCTCGTTAGTTCCATTGTGTGTATTAGCATGATAACTGTTCAGTGAGGTTGGTGTCTTGTTTCTGTGGAATTGTTAGGGGCATCTATCTGAACAGTAAGAAACAACAGTATCAAATTGCTGCCAGTGAGTACGTTTATAAAAGCAAACACATTGAGTCAGCTGTGTTTTTTACACAGAAATCTTGTATCCTGGTAACTACAGAGGGGAGTTGCTTTAAGACTAATGGAGGATGCTTGCATTTAATGCATTATAGCCTAGCAGAACAGATTCCTCAGGACAGAGCTTTATGTTATTTCATAGAGGCGTTCACTGTCTTTCTGCCTATACATAAATACAGCAGTACATGTTTATCTAGGTCCTACATGTGAGGTATAGAGGATGTTACTATGTGTGTATCTACTGAGTGTGACCCTTTATTGTGTGAAAGTTGGTTTTTTTTTTCTGTTCTTCCTGGACAGGAGAAGAATTGTAGCCATGAAGTGACAGTGGTTCTATTTTCTAGAACGTTTTATGAAGCAAAATGCATAGGTAAGTAAATTCTATATTTTCATGTTACTATTTTTAACCTTTCTCCTCTCATCAGAGATTTTTAGTGTCTGGCAAAGACTCTTCCTGCTGATTTTTATGCCCATGTCAAAAGTGTTCCCTGCCAAGCACAATGGATACACAGCCATTGTCATGACAGTACTGCAGTAAAAACTGTACTTGGAGGAATATGTGGCAAATTTCTTTCCTTGTACTCAAGCTGTCATGTTGATTTAAAAACAATTTAAATGCTGTGAAGAACAGCTAATATTTATCAGAGATTTTCTTCTTTAGTGGGAGTTAACCACTCCCTGCTAGTAAAAACAACAGGCATTTCTGTACAAGAATTCAGTGTAATAGCTACTGCTGCCTCCATTTCAGATGAGTTTCCTGAAACACATCGTGCATCAATCCGGCAGGATCATGAGGGAAGGTTTTATGAAGATTTTTACAAGTATGTCCTCTTCCCTGTTCTTTCATCTGTCTCACAGTGTATGTACAACCCTTGTGGAGCACATCGTGTTGTTAGCTGTAGGACCTTGCTAGGAATTGAGATTGTGAAAAACATGTATGTCTGAAAGTGGCAGCACTTTCCATTCTGTGACTGCATGATCTTGTTTGCTATGTTAGTCTTCCCCTTGGGTGTGAGTTTGGTTTGTATTCCTTTCATGATACTTACTGAACTGTGCTCTTTCTAGAGTTGTAGTTCAAAATGAGAGACGAGAAGAGTGGACCTCTTTGCTTGTGACCATTAAAAAGCTTTTCATCCAGTATCCAGTGCTGGTACGACTGGAGCAAGCAGGTGAAGGAACACCCCTTTCCTGGGCTTTTACCCTCTTAAATTTTTTTTTTGGAAAACTATTTGAAAACTCTAGCTTTGGTTGGAGTCTGATATTGCACTACTTAAGTGCTTTCCTGAGTAAGTTATTTTGCTCAGGTCTTTCTGTGAGATGCACCATTTTGGCCTGTAATTGTTGAAGTTATAGGCCTTAATACCAATGCAGTTACAATTTATTTATTTTCTTCCTTCTGAACACTCGTCCAGAGGGCTTCCCTCCAGGTTTCAACTCTACGTCAGCACAAGGGAACTACTTGGAGGCCATTAATCTTTCGTTCAATGGTAAGTTATGAACAACAGATAAAAACATACAGAGGAGGAGCCAAGCCACTGAAACAGGTGCAGGTAAATGGCTGTGGGCTTCTCCTGCCTGTTCCTTAACATCAGTGAGGAGAGAGAAATATGAAGTGGTTAAACTGTCATTTCTTGCTTCAGAAGAAAGTGTCAAATGTGTGTCTCTGGAAAAAACAGTGACTCTCATAACCGAGTGTTGGGTGGTTCAGGAACCAAGGCAGAGCCTTGTTCAGATGAAAATGTTTCTCCCAGCTGTGTGTCTGTGTGCAAACTTCTTGCAACAGAAGTTGAATTTTTTTTAATTCTGTAAGCCTTTCAAAAGCAGGCTGATCAAATGTTATTTGGGTCAAGGTGATCTGTCTTTTATCAGACAGATGGATTCAGTTGTCTGGAAGGGATCCCAAAAGATGTGCTTTTTTTTTTGTGACTATTTACATCAGATATTTCTATCCTCTGAGTGGCTGTATTTACATGAGAGGGGGAGCACAGCATGTGAGTGACCAGTATTGACTTTTATGTTATGATGTAGGAGGGGTTTATGATATAGGTGGGGTTTGCTTGTTTTTGAAGCACTGGATGCTTTTTTGTTTGGTGTGTGGGTTTTTTTTGTTGATTTGTTTTTTGAGATGTTAGAACACTAAACATATGGAAAAAGACGCCTTCTTAAGTATACAGTTCCTGTTTTCTGCCCATACTGCTATAGCTTTATTTATATTACTGGTTGAACAACACTACATACAAGTCCTAACTTTCACATTTGCTTTGTGGAAATTTGTTTAATACTTTTATCAATAGAGAGTCAACTCGTTGCTTTGAGAAGTACATCCAGCATCTTTTTCTGATGAAGTACTCCCTGTTTCTTTCTTGTAGTGTTCGACAAGCATTACATAAACAGGAACTTTGATCGGACTGGCCAGATGTCTGTGGTCATCACCCCTGGTGTGGGTGTGTTCGAAGTCGATCGCCTCCTTATGATTCTGACCAAGCAGCGGATGATAGACAATGGTAAATAACCTGTCATTCTGTGCCACTCCTGTGAAGAGTAACAGATATATTTGGAAAAGTTCTGCTCTTTTCTTCTGCTGAAATAGTACCTGTTGTAACTTGTGACCCCTCTTTTCCGAGTACAACTGGAGGGTTTGTGTCTACACTGTTGAAATGATTTGGTTTTTAGAGAACTTGCAGGTATTGATTTGTTTCAGTGATAGTGGAGCACTTCATCAGTCCATGCAGACCTTCCCCTTGCAGGATTATCCTTCATGATTTATGCTAGTTTAGAAGAAGCACTTTTGATATTCCCACAGGTGGTTTTGGTCTGTAGCCATACCATGGGATTACTTGCTACTATTTGCAGTGCAACCATGGTTTTAAAGTCTTTTGTGAATACAAAGTATGTGGTCTGTTCTGACATAGCCTATCAGTCCTGCATGGTCGATAGCTGAACTCTGCTGTTATTTGTTTACAGGCATTGGTGTGGACTTGGTATGCATGGGAGAGCAACCATTGCATGCTGTACCACTCTTTAAGGTAATGCATGCTGTTCCTCCCTTCTCTGTTCCTAGAAGAAATGTTACTTTGTGACAGACACTACTGGTTGCTTTGCCTTGAATTCCTCTTACAGCTGCATAATCGTTGTGGACCTGGGGATTCCAGGCTGGGTGATGACTACAATATTCCACACTGGATAAACCATAGGTAGGTGAGCTCTTAAAGTTTTTCAGGAGATAATAGCCTTTGTCAAAGTGCTATGCTTTCTTCTGTATATATCTGTTGATTTCTCTTTCTTCTGCCATTGTTTATTTCTGCTGCTCTGCTTGCAAAGCAGGGATAGTAGTCTTGCAGATCTAAGAGCGTTCTTGCAGAACTCTGGTCATTAATTCAACATGTCAGATGTGATAGGCAATTTGAAGAGAAAAAAGTTTTGATCTTGAGCTCTCTTTCCAGCTGAGTTGTAGCCTTAAATTATGATTTAAGTCAGGAAGCTTAGAAAAACTACTTCAACTAAATTGATTATTACATCTTCAGTGAGTAGTTACAGGTAAAGAGCATGTGAATAGCATGGATGAATATTAAAGCAATTACAGGACACACAGGCTCAGTTTTACACTGCTTTACCCCAAGGCATGGTAGGTTTTCTTTCTGCTTTCCTTTAAACATTGTGTTGTAATGCTCTCTGCTCTTTCTCTACCATTAGAGATCAGAACAAAAGCAGCTTCCACAACCCCTGTTCTGCAACAGAACTT
Source organism: Perdix hodgsoniae (assembly GCA_035772895.1). Lineage (NCBI taxonomy): Eukaryota > Metazoa > Chordata > Aves > Galliformes > Phasianidae > Perdix > Perdix hodgsoniae. Next base: position 1,099,559 of record JAPSGF010000054.1, read on the forward strand.
TTTTTTTTTCTTTTAATACTTCATTTATCTTCATGCATTGTGTGGCTGTCCTGACCAATAACCATTCAAGTGTTGTATATCCAGTCTTTTCAAGTAGCTGGAAGGCACTTGGTCCTTTCCTTAGATGAAAGAGGTGTTTGATGGCTTATAACAAGGCAGGATTTAAAAGATTCAGGTGACAAGGAACAGATCTTAAAAATAATTACCCCCAAATGGGAGGAGATCCTTAGTTTTCAAGCAGTTCATGTGAGTCATTACTGTCATGTAAATTAAGGATAGAATCATGTAAGCTGTGCAGTACTCTATAGATAGTGAAAGCTGATATTGTTCTGTAGAAAGAGGAAATGAACTGGGGGATGCAGATTTAAATACATTAAGTGGAGGTCTAGACTGAGGTTATATGAAATTCTAAGGCTGGTCTTTAAGGAAAAGAGTAGTTTCTCTCTCCTTAACCATCTGCCAGTGTTTTTCAGATGTTGTCTTAAGCAAAGAAAGGTATACCCTTTTTTTTTTTTTTCCCTCAAATAACTGGCTCAGATTCATAGGTTGTCTGCTATGTGGTTGTGCAGCTATGTTCGGTTCCTAGAAGACAGCTGAACTGTCCTATTTTTCAGTTTCTACACATCCAAGAGCCAGCTTCAGTGTAACAGCTTCACTCCACGGATCAAACTGGCAGGAAGGAAGGTAGGTATCTTTCTGATTATCTGTCAGAAATCATCTCAGCCAAGCATCCAATCCTAGCAATGTTAATATTGAAAAGTAGTCACTACATTTCTCTGTTTAAAAGGCATTGCAGACAAATCTGTAAATAGGTGTTGTAGGGATTGTGCATGAGGGACTAGTTTGTTGGGATCAGTCCATCCTTGGGTTAACCTAGGTGAGAAATGCTTTATTCTTTATACAGCCTCTTCTGATATGTTATGGCTGCTTCAATGAGCTTGAATTCGATGCTTTATCGCACTGGGGTATTTCCTTACAATATGCTGACTGTTGTTTTTCTCCTTATCTCTTTCTTCACAACTCCTTTGTTGGACCCTCCAGCCACTGACTGAGAAAACAAAAAATAGCCGAGATGCCTGTGAGTAATCCTCTTCTGGAATGATCTGTCACACTGACTCCTTAACTAACAAACAGCTGTAGTAATACTGTGACACTAACAGCAAAAACGCTTCTGATATGCTGGAAAGGGACAGTTACTGCAGAAGAACTTGAAAAGCACACAGTTGTTACCCAGGATGTTAAAGTGGATACGTGATTTGCATTCTAGACACATAACTACAATGGAGGGAGGCAGTAGTTTCTGTCCTAGGTGCCTGTCACTGACTAGAGAAATAGGTGGGGCCATGCTGGTGTGCTTGCACTGCCATTCATGAGAAGTGGACAGGACTACATTTGCTGGCTTGAGGTGCTGTCGATGATATGGCCACAAAATTGCAGTGGGAGGAGCCTGCATTCTGCTAATACCACCTAATTTCAGGAACATGCATGTTCTAAAAGAGAAGCTGTCATTTCTTGCAGAGATGGTTTAAAGTATGCACTTCCCACTTGAAGTGGTTTGAGGCATCTGTTGGTACAAGAATTGGTGTATTGATTATTTAATCTCTTGGATGTATGTGGGAAAGACACTGGGGCCTCAGCAACTCAGATTCTGAGGCACAGACATTGATAACTGAGCAAGCATCCCTTCCAGCTCTTCTGCTCATCAGAATTTTGTATGCTTTTTCTTTTGGAAGAGCTGCTTTTTAGTGATGTGAGTTAGATGCTTCTGCCCTGCAGTTCTTGAACGTTATTGAAAGAGGTTCCAGAACCATATGATTTTATTTCAGCATTAGGAGCTCCAAAAGATGCTGAGAATGCCCTGCCCATCCAGGTTGATTATGATGGCTATGATGCCCAGGTGTTCAGACTGCCAGGTCCATCCAGAGCTCAGCGGTGCACCACTTTTAGGTAAGAGGACAGTGAGTGTACCAGTTCAAGGGCAACGATGTTCTGGTGTATTTCTTGATGCATAATGTACTTGGAGAAATATGAAGAGAGCGTGAGCTTACTGCATAATGCACCAGGTATTTAGTATCCAAATAGTCAAAAAATAGTGGCAGCTTCCTTTTGGTCATCTTTTTTTTTGCACTCAGCTGTTGAGTCATTTACATGACTTAAGCTTGTTCAAGCCCCTTTATAATCCTGAAATGAATTCTCCCTTTTTTCTTACCACTGCACGTAACTATTTCTTTTCAGCAGATCTGTGAGGGAGAGAGAGAGTCGTACCAGGAAGAGCTCTAGTTCCTATGATGTCTCATGCAGCCCTTCTCTCCAGAGCCGCACGCTGCCCCCAGAGGAGGTGAGGAGCCAGGCTTCTGATGACAGCTCACTGGGCAAGATCTCCAACATCCTGATGATCCCACGACCTCACCTGCATCAGTATGAAGTCAGCAGCTCTTTGGGCTATACCAGCACCAGAGGTCAGCCTGAGGCAGATGGGGAAAATACCTTAGGTGGTGAGGGGAAAGAGAAAATCAAAGGTCACGTTGGTCTGCCAGGTCAGCACAGGGAAAATGTGCTCAAACTGGCAGTTGTGCTACAGCTTTTATGTGTTCCAGCTAGGTCTGGGTATGCATTCTCCCTTTATCCTTGTTCATTTTCATTGCATTTCTTTAATTGGCTTGTCCTAAATAGAAGTGTCCCAATACTGATGTGTTCTTTTCCCTTGCCTATTGCCTTCCTTAATATTTGACTATTCTCCTGTGCCTATCTGCAGATGTGGATGTATACAAGTAAATTTTTATCATCCAGGTCACCTATAATCTGTGAAATGAGAGCTGGCCTTAGTAATGAGCCCTGGGGGACCCTGCTTATAACTTCTATCTATGGATAGTTACTGTTGTTTCTGGGTCCTTTCTTTTGACAGAGTACTGCTGAGCTGTCTCAGTGTGTTAGCAGTGATGACAGTCTCCCTTTTATTATTATTATTTTTTACTCTTCTAATTTAATTTTCTTCTCAGGCAGTATGTGATAGTTTCACAAGCCCACTTCTGGGTAAATTGCATTCCCCCTGCAATTGCTTGATCAGTAGTATGGAGAGCCTTCAGGGACAGAATTCTTTTATTTTTCATTACTTTCTGTCTGATACTTCATATCATATTTGTCTTCCTATAGGAATAGGATTTACTGGTGTGGACTTGCTATCACATAGGGAACTTTGGCACATTTACCTTTTCATGCATTCTTCCTCTTCTGTCGGTTAATGTATACATAGATACACTTGTATTTTTGTTACTCCTTTGTCTGAAGGGTGGTGTTGTGGCTCAGTTGAGGACATGCACTGCTTAGGGATGTGTGTAGAACAGAACTGACGGGGAGGGAATGATCAGACTAACTGGAATTTTTCACATGTTCTGATAAGCAGCATACAGTGCTAAATGAGACCATCCCTTCTCTTGGGGTTTTAGTCATCTAGTTTGTTCCTCCTGTTTCTAAATAACTGTATTTATATTCTACCTTGAAGAGTAATGACTAGCTGCTAGCTTGCTGAGATCTTGTGTCCTGGTGTCTTCTGGAAATAATTTCATATTTAAGTGGCCATATCTGAACGTTACAAAAAATGTATATGTTACTCACTTGTAGCTTCTACTGTGTCTTTGGTGCTCATCTTGAGGTTTCTTATATGTCCTTTCAGTCTTCTGCTTTGTTTCCTCAGGGATTCTCCAAAGCTCTGAGTAATTTTTCATAGCTGACTTAGCATAGTTGGCTTTATTGAGTATAAAGTGACACTGTACAGAAATGCTGTAATGGCAAGCGAAACTGTACTCTTGTTTGTTGCAACTTACAGAGTAGATTGAAATTGATTTCAACATCTCTCTCTGTCTATTCCTCAGCTCTCCTCGTTCCCATTTACCCTGGGGGTCTTTATATCCCGTAGCAATTTGCTTTCTTTTACTCTGCTGATCTCACACTGACTTTAAGTTGTGCTTTCTAGATGTCCTTGAGAACATGCTGGAGTCTCAGCAACGTGACTCCAGTGCCCCAGGGAGGTTCCATGTTGGCAGTGCAGAATCTATGCTACACATTCGGCCTGGGGGATACACACCCCAGAGAGCACTGATCAATCCGTTTGCTCCATCACGCATGCCCATGAAGCTTACATCGAACAGGAGGCGTTGGATGCACACTTTTCCTGTGGGTAAGTCTGTTTCATAGCATGTTAGAATTTTTTTCTTCATTCAACAAGGGAACCAGTGTAAAATCTGGTGACTTGAAGTACTGTGTGGTGTAACAGAGGCTGTGCTAGGTGTGTGGACTTGTTAAAGCAGAGGTGTTGGCATGAGAGGAGTATGAGTGAATGAAAACAAACGACGAATCAAGGCAAATGAAGTGAATTAATGATCAAACTGTAACTGTAGGTCCATCAGGAGAAGCTATCCAGATCCATCACCAGACTCGACAGAATATGGCAGAAATGCAGGACAGTGGGCAGCAGGATTTGACACACTCCTCTGCTGAGCTGCTGGAGCTGGCTTATCATGAGGCAGCTGGCAGGTGAGGTCCTCAGGATGAATCTGGGTACTCTTTGCATTAACATCCTTTTTCATTAAAATTTTCTCTATGTTATAGGCTGTCACCTGGAAGTTTAATGTGCTGCATCAAATGCAGCATGCAATTCTATTGGCTCTTTTGGCAAGTCTGGAAATGGCTTACCTACTCTAGCCTGGGAAGACAGTAGCTTATCACAGTTTGCAGTGCATGAGCAATACAAAGCATTATTCATGGATTCATTCAAATTTGGGTTATTAGAGACTGAGTGTTTAACTCTTGACTCCTTATCCCAGTAGCTGAGACTTTCATGCCAGAACAGAACATTTTTTAGGATGAGACATAGCTTTGCCTCCCAGTAACTGCTGAGCACTTCCAAACCTGTCCATTCATTTCTGTATTCCCTTTCTTCATAAGAAGTACAGCCACGATAAACATCAGGAGTGGATTGCAAATGGAAGTACCTGTGTTCTCAAAACAATTTTTTATTAAAAAGCAGGCTTTGATCAGTGCTGGGAATTTGTATTGACTGTTGGCTGTGAGAAGTGAGATCCCAGTGTTGCAGGATATGGTATGATTGTGGGGAAGCTGATTTTACAGTTAGAGAAATTAGGTCCTTCACTCAATGTAAGCCATTTATCAAGCTGCACAGTTATTCTCCGATCTCCAGACATTTTCTTACCTGGTTTTTGCCTGGTAGTTCTTTTATTGAAGACATTTTGTCTGTTTTTCACTCTATGCTTATTAAATATCATTTACAAAAAAAAACATTTTGGTATCCTTGACAACTCAGAATTGGCAATAATAATTTCTTTTATCAATAATTTTGGTATTTTTCCTTCTGTTATTTCTCTTGCTCGTAGAAGTTTGTGTTCCATATGGTTTCAGAATGTCCAGAGTGAGGAGCACATGCTATCCTCTACCTTCTGAATTTTCAGGGATTTTTTTCCTATGCTGCCTTTGAACAGTCCTTCAGGAAATTTCAGTCTGGCTTTCTTTCAAGCATTTTTCATTTATTCTATAGGGAGGTTATCCTGGTTTATATTATGTGCTATCCTTTGACATACTCTCATCCTTTTGTGTGTTGCATAATTTTCATATTATATAATCCTCACAGTCTTTGTGCCATAATTCTACTGAAAATAAAAGATTATTGCCTTCTTACTACTTCATAATGCTTTAAAATTTCTGATCTTAATATGTCTCCTGCTGTCTTATTCTTGATAGTACTTTCTTTGAATCTTCTCATGGTCTCTGTGGATGACACACTCATCCAAAGCAATTTCCTTAGTCTGGAATGCTGGCTTTCTGGGCCATGAAATCAGATTCAGTAAACAACTAAGTGTTATTTCTCCGGGGGAGGTGTATGTGTATCTGGCTTTCTACTATTCTGTGAAGACAGTGCACTGATTATTGCTCAGTACTGTGTTTTGTGCCTGTTGCCATCTCTGCAAACATCATTAGGAGCACGGTTGTGAAAGCTCAGTTAGGATGGCAGGCTGGTTGCTTGTTATTTGTTATATTGCTTGTTATTAAAAGTACGGAATGTCATGAGTGTGGCAAGTATTTGTGCTAAAATACAGGCTGCTTTGGTTTTCCCTAGGCATAGCACTTCTCGGCATCCAGGTGACGGTGCCTCCTTCCTGAGCTTCAGTGGCACAGAGGAGTATTCCAACGGTCTGACTGGCAGCAATGGTGCAGGTAACACAGCAGTGGCAGAGCTCCGTGTTTGGGATGAGGCCCTTATTGACAGCAGCAGTAATGGAGCCAGGAAGCATGGGAAGTAGGTGGAGCAGGCATTACAGATAAAAGAACCAACAAGGAAAGAAACCATTTCCAACTCTGAGGAGATGCATCCTTTTGTGATACATCTCTTTGTCTAGTTCTATATTATAAACCTCAGAATGGAAAACTGCTCATTGTTGGCATACCATAAACTCTCAGGCAATAGCTTAATTCTGTAGTAGCAAAGCACTGATGTATGTACACAAAAAAAATAACTAAACATACACTGTATTTGTTCAGAGTTCTTTTTCTGTGTGGGGTTTCCTCTAGATATCATTATTTGGAGTAACAAATTTGTTTGAGCATTTCTATTCCATCAGCTTGCATGTTTAAAAATAATAAAGTTTGGTCATATCAGAGTTTGAGAGGATCTATAAAGCTGCAGCCCTGTTGTGCATGGAAGATCTAGTACTTTCTGGCATTTCTTCTTGTTACTTAGCAAAGCCACTTTCTCCAGATTTTAAACACTCAGAACACAGTACTGCTCACACCAAATGTTACTCACATAGCCCAAAATATTTAATCACATTTTAAAGAGTAGACTCATGTCTGTGCTTTCAGTTGAAGATTAATGCTGTGTTTCTTACCCTACCCAGAGACCTGCATTAGTAAAATTGTTCTGGTTTCTTTGTTTTTTTTTAGTCCTGTAATTGGACTAATATGTCCCAGTAGCATTTGGTTGTGTTGCCTGACTATAGCAGCCTGTCTTCTGATTTTAGGCACATTCTTTTCAGATAGGATACGTGGAATTTTTAGATTATCTTTTGTCCTGTCGCTTTCAAGACTTCTTTAAATAAATAAATAAATAAATCTTCAAATTGGTGTTGAAAAAAGATTCACCCTTTGAAATTGCATTTGAGAGAAAACAATTATGTTTTTCCCCTATGGTCACACACTGCAGAGTCATGAGGGTGTTTTGTTAGCAGGCTTAGTTTTCATGTCTGTCTTGTCTTGTTCATGTAGCTGCACTGAAAGTGATTTCCATTATTTCCTCCTTTGGGTTTCATTTGAATTCATTTCATTTTTATCCTTTGCTTTTTCTGCATTCCAGATAGCAATTGCCAGAACAAAATCTAAGCTGCATTTCAGCTGCTGGATATAATTTGCTGGATGTACTGTTAAACAATAAACATCCCTGCAGTTTATAGAAACCTTTCATGTCTGTAGGTTGGACGTAAATCGTGGACGTGGTGGAGGTTGATCTGTGTCTGTCTTTATGAAAGTCATTATGGGTGCCTTCCCTATCTGAACCCCCCTCAGCCATCTGTAGCTGCTGTAGTGTGACTCAGTGCCTTGACTTATGTTTCTCCCTTATGGTTTAAGTCATCTATGAAATGGAGCGCATATTTTTTTTTCATTTCCAAAAATATGATTTCTCAGTGAATCTAATCTCCTTTGCTGCCCACAGCATGTTTTGCTACAATGTGTGTTTCACAGTAAAGAACTGCTGCATCTGTTTACACTGACATTCAGTATGGTGTCTCTGTTATCCAGCAGATGGTAGATGTAGTTCAGAGCAAATAAATCTTGTTGCAATTCCCTAGCTAGGTGGCAGATGGCATCAGTGGAGCTGATGAAAGATGAATGCCAGTTTGAGCCATCTCTACTGTTTTATCAGCATCATCATGGAAGCAGATAACCATCCTTTCTGTTAATAAATGATATTTAGAATAACAGGTATGATGTATGATATTGGTATCAGTTTCCTGGATGCATCTGTTGTAAGTCAAGTTCTTTTTTTAATTGTTCATTTAAATGCTTGTTGGGCTTTAAAACCACCCATAATTAATACTTTGGGCTTATTTAGAGTCACTGAACACTTGATATTGGAATTTTATATGACTCGCTTTCTCCTCATTAGTTGCCTTTGTGTGTGTGTGTGTATACACACGTGTGTGTGTGTATATATATATATACACACATATACACCATACGTATACAAAATACATACATATTTTTTTTTTGCTGTGCAGAATCCTGAGCTTTTAAAGGGCATGATATGTAATATTTTAAAAAGTAAAAATATGTATTTTTCTTTCTTGTAGGGATGAACCTCAAAACTCAGAACAAGGATTCATCAGAAGATGCTGTCTCTAACTCTCCAGATCCAAGTAAGCAGGAGGAAGGCTTTGGGAAGAATTGAAATAAATGTGAAGATTGGGAGGGAAGTGAATAAGAGAATAAGAGGTGATAGGCGAGAAAGTTGAGGAGCCTGCTTGCCTTTTGGCAGTAGTTTTTTGTGCTGCTGTGTCAGGTTCTCCCTATTTTAAGTGTCTCACTAATAGGAGTTCCACATCTCTGAATATACAAACTGTTTGTCATCTTATGTCTGAAATTATTTTCTTACTACATGCTGTTGTATTGAAACCTAAAGTGGCTGAACTCTTATCTGCTTCTCAGTATGACAGGCTTGCTTGGCACAGCCAAATGAAGCAGAAGTAGTACAGTCAGTTTCTGAATTTGGTGTCATTTAGTGAGAATTGTGTACCTTCATCTCATACAGAAACAAGCACATGACTGCCCAAGAAAACCTTTTCTTTATAGCAGATCTTTGTAATTTCCTTCTGCAGTGTTCTTACCGTTAACATCTTCGTAGTAAAATAATTTTGTAAGACCTCTGTGGGAACAGCTAGTAGTTGGCCCAGTGCCTTGTTACATATTGCTTGAGGCAGGGTAAAAAGTAGTGCAGTAATGAACTGATGATATGATTTGGTTAGCTTTTGCTTTTCAGTGTCTAGTTTTAGATCTCTGTAATCTTGAATCTGCAACATAACTTGAGAAGATGGTGTGGGATAGGATTCCTTCCAAGTTAATATTTTTCTGGTCTTCCTACCCCTCTGGATCTGTCTTCTGTTTTTATAACTGTAGAAATACTCCCTTTTGTGCTGCTGTACTATTCCAAAAGGAGGCTGGTCTGTCATTCTTTGTCTGCTCATCCCCAACTCCTTCTGCAGTTATCTGGGATGCAAAGCTGGTCTGATTTTCTTGCTCAGACTTGGAATGTTCTTCTATTTTATTAATAACTTGTAAATGCACCCAACTTGCTGTAATTTTGGCAGAGCAGTGACTATTTTGGCTTTAGCTTTCAATCAGTAGAAAATTAAATGCATTAACTTTGATTGCTGTTTGCATGATGGGATTGAATTAGCACGTGGCACTGCATTGTTTAACAAACTGTCTCTTTCTCTCCCTCCCTTCTTCCTCTCTTACTTTCCTTTTCCCTCCCGCTCCATCCCCTTTTTGTTCCTGTTGTCTTGATGCCAACTCCACACTTGTCCTTCATTCTTAACACTCCTCTTCACATACTTTCATCTCCTTCCGCACCCAATGTTTTCGTGGGTGACCATATATGCCCTGATTGTCTCCCCCCAATGATGCAACGAGGCAGTTCTGACACTGTCTGCTCCCCCCGTAGTGCCAGGCTTCTGTTGTACAGTTGGAGTGGACTGGAAATCTCTCACTACTCCGGCATGTCTCCCTCTTACCACGGACTACTTCCCCGACCGCCAGAGCCTGCAGAATGATTACACTGAGGGCTGCTACGATCTCCTCCCAGAAGCTGACATGGACAGGTTTGGCCAGCACCTTTTCTGTGAAGTGTTTTGCATTGAATCCGAGGTGCTTCAAACACAGTTGATGGGAGAGGAATGCTTTGCAGTTTTATGCAAGAGAAAAATGAGCTGCTGATATCACTAGCAGCAAAATACTTGGGTTTTTCTCATTTCAGTGGTAATTTTGCACTTTTTCTGATGTTGCTCTCTGACAGTTTTATATTCTATGTTTTTTTAGGAATGCTTTGCTTACAAAGTTCTATTTCAAGAAATAACAAAAACCACCAAGAAGAAAAATCCCTTTAGAGCAGGAGGGCAGAATTCAAGAGAGGAAGTAGCTGTGGTAGCACAGCGTAGTGATGCTGAGTCTCTCATCATCCCAGATGCTGATTGGTGTTTGAGCTGCCTTTAAATCTTTCTCTGCTCCTAAATTCCTGCTGTGGGGAGGGGTGGAGCATTGCCTGCCTACCAGCAGTCTGAGTTCTGCTGAACATGTACAGTCTGTACTGAGATACTCTGGAAAGTGCTGTAAAAAAATGATCTTTGTATTTATTGGAAGTTGTAAGCAAGTCTTTTGGATTCTTTGTTACTGGTTTAAAATGAGCTTTTACAGATGCTGGTATTAAGTATTGCCAGGCAGCTAATCACCACCTGTTTACAACAGGATGCATTTTCTCTCCACTTCCTGCAGGTTGCTTTCACAGGCAGAGTGCTTCACTTGCAGAAAGCCCAGTGTAGGAATAAGTCCTCAATTAGGAAACACAGAGCTAAGAATAGGTGTGTGGTCAGCTTCTTTATTCTGCTCTCCTTCTTAACCTTTGTGTTCAGGAGAGATGAGGAAGGAGTGCAGATGACAGCCCAGCAGGTGTTTGAGGAGTTTATTTGTCAGCGTCTCATGCAAGGCTATCAAATTATTGTGCAATCCAAACCACAGAAGCCAGCCACAACTGTGCCACCCCCACTCAGCAGCAGTCCCCTTTACAGTCGAGGTGGGTGACTTTGGATTGAAAATGAAGTCTTTTTGTCTCTCTCTCCTTCTGCTAGTGCCAGTAACATTCGTGAATCAAGCATAGATGTTCCCTGAAACCATTGTCATTTTTTTTGTATGTATTTCAGTTTCTATGTTGGTGATGGTTTGGGGTTGGTTTCTTTCTGTTATGTGAAAAAAGTTTGGTGGGGGAGAGCCTGATTTGGGGCAGCACAAACAACTCAGGTGCACTGTGAAAGAAAACCCACAGGATTTTTGGAATTCGGTAAGAAGCTGGCCTCATTTTCATGATGGTGAACCCAGATTTAATATGGCCTGAGTGTACTTTGGGGGGATGTATCTTAATCGCAATTCACGTGGTTACTACAAGGCAGGCACATCTCTATTAGATGACAGACTGAAACCTCCAAAGCTGATGTATCTGAAAGTTAATCTAGCAGTGTTTTTCTAGCTTTATAAAAGCTGTGAAAGTCCCAAGCAGAGAAGGGAAGCTTTATTATCCATGAAACCAGTGTCAGCTAAACCTAGTTATGTTACAGAGGACTGGTAGTGGGATGAGACAGTCTCATATTCAGCAGAGAGAATCTGGCTGTCTGACTTCAGACTTCTTTCTGAATATTCTCCAGACAAGAGTGATACAGTGTCCATAGAGCAGGGAATACACAAGATGTAGTTGTTTTTCACTGATTTGTAATGTTAAGTTTAAGTGATTATTTCCAGAAATGGAGGACAGAGAGGAAGGGAAAGTGGAGCCCAGCTTCACAGTTGTAGCTACCAGTTTCTCAGCGCTTCATGTTGTCTGTTTTCTCCTTGTCCTGCCTAAAGAAAGTCTATTTTGATGTATGTATTGCTAATATTACAACTGAAGAAATGGCTTCACAAATTTGCAAGAACAAAAATCTCGTCCCTGAAAAAGGTGGAAGATGTCTTTCAGTATGTCTGAGTTAAGAAATCTGTCTCTGGAGTCTTTTTCTATAGGTCCAGTTTATTTCTAAAGTTTTGGATATTGCAGTAAGCTAAAAGGGCTTGTGCTTTGATTTTTTACACCTAGGCCTTGTTTCAAGAAATCGACCTGAGGAAGAAGATCAGTACTGGCTGAGCATGGGCCGTACTTTCCACAAAGTGACATTAAAAGACAAAATAATTACTGTGACTCGATATCTGCCCAAGTGAGTATCTCTGTGGTCGAGTAGTTTGTTACTGTGCAGATGAATGTGCTTCTCCAGCTGCCTGTACTCAAAAGAACGTACTGTGAAGCCTTCTGTCCCTTTAGGAGAAAGAGAAGCACTGCTGTTGATAATGCCAAGATTAAGGTTTGTGTTCTATTTTTTTTAGGTACCCATATGAATCTGCTCAGATAAACTACACTTACAGCTTGTGCCCCTCTCACTCTGACTCTGAATTTGTCTCTTGCTGGGTAGAGTTTTCCCACGAGAGATTAGAAGAGTACAAGTGGAATTACTTGGATCAGTATATCTGCTCTGCTGGCTCAGAGGATTTCAGGTGAGATCTTCTTTTCCATCCAGATTGTTCTGCGTCCTGATTTCCTCTTTTCCATTCTGACCTAAAATTTCTTCAAATAAGTTCAACCTACAAATGCTCAGTACGCCAGCAGAGTAGCTGGCCTGCTTTCACCTGTGTGCTGCAGACCTCTCTTACTGCTATGGGAATCTTACTCAGTGCTTCTGTTGCATTATCTTTTCTTTAATACAAAATCTTGATAGTAAAACTCAGCACAAACTTTTACTTCTCTGCCACAGATGCAAAGAAGTATGGGGGCTTTCTGTACTCTGCAGATGCTTTTCTTGGCTTCTTACTCATTTCTGGATCTGACTCAAAACTCCCATTCAGCTCTGTATCTGTTGGATTTTGTTCGACTCGTAGACTTAGCTTTACTCTTTTCCTACTTATAAACTATGTAGAATGGAGCTTCTCATTAGTGATGTGAGATATCTTCACTAGTATTTTGATACCTTCTCTCAACAAGACCAGTGTTCCTGTATCCCTATTTCTTTTCAGGTGTCAGCCAAAGCACTTACTGCTATGAAGTGTACCACAGACATTTATTTTTTTAGTTTTTTTGGTGGGGCAAAAGGCTTTGTAGCCTACCTTTCATAGACAAGAAAATATTTCCCTGTGATACAAGTCATTCTGAGGATGGCCTTGATTTTTCTTCTCATTCACAGTCTTCTTAGTGTGCTGGAATACTTCCCAGTGGCATTCATTTTGCTAAGCAGTGCACTGTCTACCTTCTATCACACACAGCAGAAGGATATGCTTGCTTTACTGAAATTTGCAGCTGATAGATTTACTTATTGTAGAATCCTTCATAGGAAGCTTTGCTGAACTTTCATGTCTTCCACCTTCCTTCCTTCAGCCTTATTGAATCACTGAAATTTTGGAGGACTCGCTTTCTCCTTCTGCCTGCCTGCATCAGTGCCACAAAGCGTATCATGGAGGGAGAAGTGCACTGTGATGTGTATGGAGACAAGCCCCGTTCTGATGAGGAAGAGTGGCAGCTCCTAGATGGGTTCATTCGCTTTGTGGAAGGTTTGAACCGCATTCGTCGCCGCCATCGATCCGATCGAATGATTCGAGTGAGTCAGCTTCTGGTTGGGTGAGAAGATGGAGGCATATCTTGTTCTTTCCCTTCCTTTGAGTTTCTCTTCATAATCTAATGAAGCATTAGCAGAAATAGCTGAGACAATCCCCAAACACATGAATGAGCATGTGTCTGGATATACAGCACAGTGCCATGCTGAATGACATATTTCAGATGTAAAACAGTGTGTGGTCTTATTAGCACCTCGCTGCTACTCAACTGATTAAATTAATTAAGTTTGCCTGGAAGGGGTGCCACATACTGCTGTGGCTGGAAATGGAGTTGGAACGGTGAGCTCACTCAGTGAGAAGCCAAGCTCTTCTGCACGGCATACCCTGGCTGTAGCCAGCTGCTCTACCCATACCATAAACCTGTACATTTCCTTGGGCTGTGATTGTGGTTAACCTGCACACGCTGCAGCTTGTGATGCAGATCATTGGTGAAAAGAGAGCTGGGAAAGAGTGAGGCTGCAAACTTCTCCTATCTGAGTTGGCTGTATGCTACAGACTTAGAGAAAGGATTGAGAAAAAAGAACTGTATAGATGAATACCTGGTAAACAGTGGTTTTAAAAGGACTGTGAGAAACTGGCTAGTGTGCATTAAGCTGTCTTTAAATTCATGTGCTGAAAGTAGTGGTTTATTTCAGATCAAAGCCACCTTGTCACCAGAGCAATATATGTTTTAGTTCGTCAACAGCATCTATACAGAACACCAGACCAGTCCATTTCTCATTTCTTGTAGTTTAGCTCCATTTTTAAAGCTTGATTAATAAAGCCCTTCTGACATGAGATGCTGTGTTCTTGCTTACTAGTTAAGCCTAGCTGGATCAGGTCTGTGCTTTCATTTTTCTTCTGTTAGAAAGGGTCTGCCATGAAAGGCTTGCAGATTGCTGGTCCACTTCCCACCCACTCTCTGGAGCAGCCTGGGCCTCCCATTGGGAAGAAAGGAACCTCAGCACTCTCAGCTCTGCTGGAGATGGAAGCCAATCAGAAGTGAGTTTCTACAGTTAGGCTATGTGAAAAAACATCTTTCATGCATATCTTCCACCTGTACTGACTAAGGCAGACAGGGGAACTTTGTTTTGAAAAAGGGAGTGGTGTGGGTCTTGCTTCTCCACTAACCTCGTGGCAGAGCTCAGAGTGTACTGGCTTTTCCTGGAACTTCTTTCTGTTATGTTTTTGTAGTACTTCTAGAATGAAGAGACTGAAAAGGAACAAGGAGACTCTAGAAGTGTAATCCATCACATACCGGATGTGTATCATTTATGATTTGCCAGCACAGTTGTTCCAGTTAAGCTCATATAGATACATAAGTGTACACATCTGTAGGGTAGGCTCAGTATAAATGTTGGGTAATGAATGTAGCCTAAAGAAAGTATCTTGTTTGCACTGTTGACATTTATTGAAATGCCTCTGAAACTTCTGAGGCTTTTTTTCAGTACTGATCTAGAATGGTTCAGAGAAACTCAGAATGCTAATACCAGATATGCTGAAAACAATTTATAACACTTTTGCTGTCAGAAATAAGAGGTTTTTATAGTTGTAGTGCTAAGAAATTTGAGTAGGTTCGAGGAACTATTTTGTTTGTGTGGGGTAAAAAGTATAAGTACTTATAAAATATTGAATTGGCTCTGTGCTTCAGAGTGTGGAGAAGCAAATGTCTGAGAATACTGTAGCTCCCTTCTGCAACACTTGTCTTCAGGCAGAAGCTGACAGTATGTGAACAAAGTCTGAATTCCTGCCTTTGTTTTAGGAGTCTGGGGGAGCAGCAGGCAGCAATGCTTTCTGGGAAGAGCTCTGGGCAACCTTCAGAGAGCGGGAGCATTGCTATCACACCCACCTACATGGACAGTCCTCGTAAGGTAAAGCATTTTTAGTCCTTTTTTATACCTGCTATTTATTATTTGAGAAATTCTTAATTGAAGAGTATTCTAAGAACATGACTACCTCACGTCATGTTTTAGTCTGTAATTCAGCAAGTGGTCCTGTGCCCAGGATGTGTGTGAGGGCATAAAGGAGAGTTTGGGGCACAACCATGCTCTAATTATTGCACACTGATGAAATCTCTGGGATGCTATCTCAGCATTTGCTAAAGCTTTGCTGTGCTAATTTACATAGTGGTATTTGTTAATTAGCCCATTTCCTTTCGTGGCAGCACACTTCATTTCATTTTAGATTAAATAGTACAGTGCAGTCCTACCCCTACATGGTGACATTCTCGCAGAGCAGAATTAAACTGTGTGAAGCTTCAGTGGAATCTCAATAGCTGGAACTCCAGTTGTTAACCTCTATTTGAAGAATTTGTGTTCCTGGATTGTGAGTTTGATGTCATTCCTGCACTAACTATAGTCCAGGATGGAGAAGACTGTCATCTTGCTTTCTTCAGGCCCTTGAGAAGCTGTCCTATTCCTCAGCCTTCCTGTGAACTGTGCAACGAGTGCTCTGAGAGACAGAACCTCAACTCCAAGTCCAACTAATGCAATGAGAGTCTTTCAGCACAAGTAACAAGGAACTGAATTGAGATACTACACATAAAAATATGACCTAGGTTTGACAGTTGGAAATGCTAAAAGAAAATGTTCTCAAATTCCCTACCATCAACCAACTAGATGCTTAACCATCTCTCTTCTTTTAGTATCTGTGTCTCTATATTCAGCCTTTCTTGTCACCACCAGGGACAAGCATTGCAGCATTCTGGAGTTTGGAATACTGCTAGTTGAAATGGTTGAGTAACCGTAGTCATCGTAGTAGTAGGCACCTAATTGTAAAATGAGAGTGTTTCTAAAACAGCAGATGAGATCAGCAGGTCGTTGTTGGCTTGGAAAACGTAGGTGCAGAACTTGGCTTCAGAGGCATGTTTACAAAACTCCAGATGCTAACTTATGCTTTTTGGTTTTTTTTTTTCCCTGCCATTTTGAGAAATCATCATCATCAAACTTCCCTTTTAAAATATGGAAATGATGAATGTTTCTTTCTACCACTGAACCTGGTGAAAATTCCATGTAGGACACACAAAAACGTGTGTGGAGTTATTATACATTATCCTGGCCTCCATCAGAAGGTGGCCAGCAGGGACAGGGAGGTGATTGTCCCCCTCTACTCTGCTCTTGTAAGGCCCCTTACAAGAACAGTTCTTGTAAAGCCTCTCTTGTAAGTTGGAGTCTGCAAACTGATGGGTTATGCTTGTCAGAAGGGTTCCACTGGACAGGTAGCCTTAACTGGCAACTTTGTGGGCACTTGGAAACATCAATAAGTGTGTGCCTTGTGTGTCCAGGACACACAGACCTGTTGGAGCTCATCAGCACAGGTATGTCTGTTTGCTGCCCAGAGACTTACAGCCTAAGTGCTGACAGATCGTCACAGCTGTGTGCTCTGTCAGCAGCCACAGGAGCAAATCCTTTTCTGAGATACTGTTTAGCACTGGAATTGTTCCAGATCAAAACTGAGCCACTGGCTCCACCTCTTCTCTGTAGAAGAACTGACAGGTCACTTCAGCCAGTTACTATACAATACATAGTTATTTAATGCAGTAATTGGTCTGCTGCAGAATCTCTTTGCTGAGTCTTTGCCCTAATGGATATAGATTGCCTGGCATTATCTCTGTGCTATGTAAATTGCCAGCCATGTAACCCTGGCATTGATTCTTTCCATGAAATGTTTCATTTGCATATAAGCATCCTCTTAACTGCAAGGTAGACAAAATATTTTACCTAGGGAACAGGATAAAGAATTGCAAATAGAGAACAAAAATGTAGTCGAGTTCCACTGCACTGTCTTTTATGATGAGAAAATCTTGACATGTCTTTGAATAGCAGCAAAAGATACGTTCATCTGGGGCTGGTTAGTAGGCAGAGAGCATAGCATAGGCAGTGCCTGTTTTGATTTTGCATGAAGTGTTAAATACAGTGTTTGGAAGATCTTTTGATGGATTTTTCTTCCTTTTTCTTTACAACAAACCAGACCTGCATTTGACAGGAGCAGTATGCTTTCTGAAAAGAGCTTCTTTGCCTCTCCTTCTGTATCATTTGAATGACTGAGACCAGAAAAAAGCTGGCCGTGTGTGTGTGTGTGTGTGTGTGTGTGTGTGTGTGTCATTACACAAGGTTCTACAATTTCCTGTATCACTGTTTAACTTTGCATTTGGGATGAAAACCCACTTACTGTAGAGCTCACGTCTTTCTCTTATAAAAGTACGGAGGAAAGGCCACAGTTTTGAATTGGCTTCTGGTCAGTGTGGTTTTCAGAACTTTGGAAAAGCATCTGTGCTGAGGAAGAGCAATATCTTGGTACAGAGAGAGAAAGCAAGGGTATGTGTGTAACTCCTGATTCTCTGCATTTT
>JAPSGF010000054.1:1117359-1232136 GCA_035772895.1 Perdix hodgsoniae
AGTTTCCAGATCTGCTTGCTAAGAGATGCACAGTGTTAAAAGGACAGAGTGACCAGTGGTGGAGGGTGTGACTCTTCTACCATTCAATATTTTTGGTGTGCTTTGGATATTCATGTGCCCTGCATTACTGTCCTTTGCATTACTGTCTTGTCAACTACTGAAGCTTCTCTTTCTGTGTTTCACTAAGTACTGCTTTTCCAACATCCCTCGCTAAACGAAATGACAACAGCTTACTTACCCCGTTCTCGTCTATGTTCCTTGTGTGATCTTTGACTGTGAGAGATCCAAATCAAACTGTGTCCTTGGGTCGTTAAAAAAAACTGAGGGCAGAAAATACTATTTTCATCTTGATTTAAGAGCCATTGTGACGGAAGCTGTTTGTACACCTAACAGCAGTGAGTTAGCAAAAATACAGTGTAACAGTAGAAAATATTGCCGGTTGAAGTGAGCTCTGAGAAGGGAGAATGGTTTTAGCTGAGTGTGGGGACTGTAGATTCCATGTCAGCATTTGCCATTTCTGGCTGCTCAAAGAGGGACACCTGCCACTGCAGCATGAGAGATCCTTGGGTGGAAGAAATGGAAACCAATATGAAGAATTCTGGTCTCGCTGTCCTCTAAATCAGACTACTGGCTCTGTGATTTTTTTATCTGTGTTTGTGCTGTGGATTCATCACGGCAGATCAGCCCTCATATTTACACTAACTTGAGTTGCTTAGTTACTCTGCTGTTCATATTCCTCTCCCCCACCTTTCTAGCTTTATATAATGTCTTTCCTGAGCCATACGTGTTAAAGACAGATGGCAGTTACAGCCTGTACTTTGCTGAATCTTTCATGTTCTTTCTGAAAAGATTTTATGTTAATTTTTGAACTATTCAGTCTACCGTGGAATAGTGCAAATGTTCCTGTAGGGGGAAAATGTTCTTGTTGTCTCAGTGACACAGGTGTGGGTGGGTGCCAACCAGCCTCCCAGGGCTGCCTTAAGAAAGAAAGGAAGATGAACTGATTTCGTGCATTATGAAACTTGAATTCTGTGTAGTACATCTGCATATTTTTGTCTGAGAGTTGAAAATGTTTTCTTTAACTGCTTACTACTTTCTCGTAGTGACTAAATTTCCTGTTCTATCCATTGCATGTTTATAATCACACTTCCTCAAGCTGAAAATGTCAGATTTGGACTGGGATTACTAATTTGTCCGTGGTTCTTTCAACACAGTTGTCAATCCTCATCTTTACCAGGGTCACTGTGGAATGCCAGCATAGGCAAATGTATGTTTGTCAGCAGCTCTGTGGTGGTAACAAAAGAAAGACTGCATTTATGCTTTCACTGTATGCTTGTTCTAGCTTTATAGTACTGCTTGTCATTAACAAACTTAAGCTGAGATGGAAAATTGGGAGGGCAGGGGAAGAAAGAAAATGGAGGAAAGATTACATCATGAATCTTATAAATGTGTCTTTGCTCTGTGCAGGTCTCTATAGATCAGTCAGTTTCTGGAACCTCAGATGCCAATACATTGATAAACACAGGGCAGTCAGCCGAGAGGGGCAGCACTCAGAGCTTGGGAAGTTCCCAGAGCACAACAGAGCAAGGATATGTAACAGCTGGTGCTGCAGAGGGCGGCAGGTAAGAGGAGCACAGTAGTGCTGCACAGTGGATCTGCACAGAACATTCTTCCTTCAGGTGTTGTGGAATAGGCACTTAAACAGGAACCTGAGAACAAGATGTGCTGTCTGTCAGCACAAGAAGGCACTTGTCACGAGACTCTTCCATGTGCAGAAAGAGCAGTAGTGAAAAATAAGCCTTGCAACCCAGTTTTCCAGAATTAAATGAACCAAGGCCTCATTGCTCCACCTCCAAAAAGAGCTTCATTCCTCCAGAAATGAAGGCATTCTGTGTCTGAAATCTGTTAGCAGAAGACCAGGCTTTGAACTGACATCACTGACATCTGTCTTCTGTCTGTTCAGCAGAGGGAGGCCTGCAGGCTTTTTGGGTGGAGTAGGTTGTAGAAATCCAAGAGGATCCAACCTGGAGGAAAGACACCAGGGAGGAAGCAACTTTAAAAATAAACTGTATTAGCACCTGCTTCCTGTAGTTGTATATTAAAGTTGTTTTTTTTTTTTTAAAGCAAGTTTCAGAGTATTTGCTGTCCTATATCTTCGTCCCATGTGTGTGAATTGAGTCACTGCAGCAGTGACATGACAGCCTCAGGGGCAGAAAGGGGTGTAATGCCTCCAGTTGTCCACGTTAAAATGAAAAAGGAAATAAATGTAATTAAGTTATTGTTCAGAAGAGAAATGAGTATTTTTCTGAAGTGCTCATATTGGAACAAATCTGGCAAGCTTCCTCATCTTTTGAACATACGTCTGTTTGCTTTGCAGCTCTCAGCAGTGCTCAGTAAGCTCTCTGACTTCCTCCTCCACCTTGATGGAGATTCTCGAAGCCATGAAACATCCTACGTAAGTGTTTAATCCAAATATGCTTAACATCTCTCTTGAAGTTTTGTAAGTGAATGTGGAGCATGGAGTCACTTACAGGAGAGCCCCTGTCAGATGTGAGAGAGTTTTTCCAACTTCTTTTTGCTATTCAGTTCCAATCTCTCCAGCAATGAACCTTAAACATTGGGGAATCAGCATTGCAGTACAGACTTCAATTACTAGAGTTCCAGTTCTGCCAAAGTGAGAATTCTCAGTGAGAGTAACACTGAAGTGCTGTCAATGTCATCTCTTTGTCTCATCACCCAAAAACTAACAAAATTCCACTTTAGGGACACTGTGCACCTATTGTCTTCTATCTTTAGCACTTTCTTTTTTTTTTTTTCACCCAACAGTGATTTTTGTCTTAGTAATTAAACAAAATTGTTGAGCAGGCCGTGCTGACGTGTTTGACTTGCTGTGTTTCAGCACAGGGATCCAGCTGCTGTCTGAGCAGAAGGGCCTCTCTCCATCCTGTTTCATCAGTGCAGAAGTTGTGCATTGGTTGGTGAATAATGTGGAAGGTGTGCAAACCCAAGCCATGGCGATTGACATAATGCAGGTAAGGGAACTGCCTAAGGGAGCAAAGAGGGCCAAAAACACCCCACTCTTTGAAGACAGTAAAATAGTGGAGGAAAGCATTGCACTAATAACTCCTGTTTCTTATTAAAATCCTACTCTTGATAAATATTGAAAAACGTATTCAACAGAACACGGTGTCATGAAGACACCACTGGAAATAACTTGTACCAACATTTTCTGCACTTCTGAGATGTTAGATGCTAGTTGATGGAAATTACAGTAAATACGCATTCCCTAGTGCTGCTTGATTTATATCTTAGCAAATAATCATTTTTCTCTTGAAAAGTTTGAATTTTTAGGATTCCATATCACAAAACAGCAGTGTGGTCTTCAGTAGTAATCTATATATAATTGTACCACTCATATATGTGGTGATAGTTCTGCATAAATCTCCACTTGCTCAGTTACCACAAACTCTCCATTGTGTTGGAACCACAAAGCACCACAGCGTGGTGTTTTTGTGTCTTGTAGTAATTAGTTTGGTTAATTAAGTTGTTTGGATATCAATCATATACAGTCAGCAAATGTCCTCTGTCTTAGGAATGCTGAAGTACATGCTGGTTGTGCTCATGAATCTGTCTTCCGTATTGAGCTGTGTCTGGGCAATGGCTGGAAATGTTTTGGAGTTCATTGCTCTACTTAAATCCCATATCAGTTAACAGAGAACCTAGAATGTTTCTGAGCTCTCACCTCCCTGTGAATCCATCTGTAAATCCAGAGCATGGTAAGGGAGGAAGGCAGACATCTATGGAAAGGTCAAATGCAATTTCTCCAGAAGATAAGGACTGGGCACCTTTGCTGAATATCAAGAGATAACGTTGCTGGTATTATCCATAGGCACAAATCTGAACAAAAAGGTGTCAGGGAGAAAACTGATTTTTGACTGTTCTTTAATAACCTTTTGTGTAGCTAAAAGAATGACTTCTTTTCCACTGTGTTGTTTTGTTCTATTTTTTTTGTTCAGAAAATGCTAGAAGAGCAGCTGATTGTCCATGCGTCTGGAGAAGCTTTACGAACCTTTATTTATGGCTTTTATTTTTACAAGATTGTTGTGGACAAAGAACCTGACCGAGGTCAGAATTGTGTTACAAAGCATTCCTCATTATTCCTTTGCATAATTGCTAGCTGTACTTGATTCTTATGGGTGTTGCAGCAGAAGTGCACTTTGGGAGCAACCAAAAACACTGCTCTAAGGAGAGCTGAGGAAATTTAGACTTTGGGAATGTTATTTAAAAAGGAAAAAAACAAAAAGAACCCACAGACAACATAACCTAATTTTTTTTTTTCCTTACTCATTTTTAGAAACATCTACTTCTCTTTCTTGATCTCGTTGTTTCTAATGGTTGTCTGTCCTTCCCCTTGCCTTTTATTCAGTGGGCATGCAGCAGCCTGCCATGTGGCACACAGCTGCCATGGATGACTTCTCCGCCTTCCAGAGGAAATGGTTTGAGGTGGCCTTTGTGGCAGAAGAGCTCCTGCACTCGGAAATCCCTGCGTTTTTCCTGCCCTGGCTGCCCAGCCGCCCAGCCTCCTATGCAAGTAGGCACAGTTCCTTTAGCCGCAGTTTCGGAGGACGGAGCCAGGCAGCTGCACTCTTAGGTAGATGCACAGCACAGGTGACAGCTGGGGAAGTTCACGGGGATAGTTTGAAGGGGGAAGAGCAGCCAGCCAAGGGTATGATCTCACGTGGACCAGCAGTAAAGCTGCAAATTTCATGCTGGCCTTACGTGTGTCTTGCAGGTAAACTTGTATGTCTGAGGTGTGTTTCACTGGCTGGGCAGGGCAATTTTTGCTTCTGAGTACTGGAATTTATTTTGAAACAAAGTATGCTGAGAAAGTTCTGTGTTACTGAGCTACCATGTCATCCTCTAGAACTCATGAAGGAGAACACCAGCCTGTCTTCATGTGGATCCAGAGGAACTCTTTTCAATCTGTTGTGAAACAGCCAAGCGACCAAACTGTGCCTGAAATGACATGCTGAGTTGCTTCTCGATTGCAAGAGTCCCAGTCTGATCAGATGTGCTAGGGAAGCTTTCTGTGGTTGTGCTGCAGGCTTCTTGGCTAATCCGAATCATTATTATAGAGAGACTCCTTATATTAAAGCCTGGGAGGCCCAGCTATGAATTGTCTCTGCAGTGTAGAAGCAGCAGGGATTGCATATCAAAGAAAATAGTGTTACTGAATGAGATACCATTATGATATCTGAAATTTTGTAATGTGCAAAGTACAATGCTACCACTAACAGCCCGTGAAACATACTGGTTGCATGTTTGACTTAGTTGCTTTGTCATCTTTTTATCTCCAGGCCAGCCTGAGTCACTTGCTTTTGTTCCCCTTTCTCTGTTTAAAGTTACCAGAGAAATCATTGCTATGGAATTGTAGCTTCAGATTTATTGGATACAGCTTTTAAAAGCCCATCTCAATGAAAGATAAAAAAAAAATAAAAATTGTTTCTACTGTTTTGTATAGTTGACCTTCTGAAGAAAAGCTTCTTATTGCTTGTGCAGTATCTCCTAAATCTGAAATTACAGTCATCCTTGTGTATTTCTGAGAGCCTTGTTGGAAGAGGAACAGCATCAGAAGTGGGAAAGTGTTAAGGATGCAAGTCTGAACTAATGGTTAATTCCCTGAAGCCAACATATGTTGGATATTTTTCCCTGTCACACGATAAATCTGTTGCCTTGGCCAGTATCCAACCTCATTAGCTCAAGGATTTGCCAGAGCCAAAGCCTGAATGTAGGCTGGTGTGGGAGCATTGTGGAGGCTGGAGGGGCTTGGGCTGGATCGTGTTCCTCCTTTGATCTCTTACTCACTACATAGGCCAAGAAACCACTTCACTTTTCTATGTCTGTTCTCTTTTGTGAGATGAGAAAATTGAGACTCAGTAGGCTTGCACCTGGGGAAGTGGGCAGAGAACCAGCAGTATTCTCACAGTGTGTGCTGGAGTATACACCTGTGTAACATTCATTTCAGTTATGATTATATCCGTTCTGCTGTTTAACTAACATGCAGTCCTTGGAATAATGAAAAATACCTCCAGATAGCTCACATAGTTGTTTGAGAAATAATTGTCCTGGAGGAAAATCCAGTGTGGAGCTTTTTCCTTACCAAGGAACTGTTTTAACTGATGTTTCTGTGCTGTCCCTTTTCTGAACAGAGTTCCCAAAAAAACGTTACCAGCTCATCTGAGGCAAGGAGCTTTACTAAACCCAGATGACCTCTGGTCCACGTGACTTCATTTGTTCCTCTCTTGGCTTTGATCTGGTTGTGGATTTTTTCTTCCCCTCCCCACCTTCCCTAAATGTCAGGCTGTGATATAAAATTGCATGCAAGCATAGGGAGCTCTGGAACAAGCTCCACGGATCTCTAAAATCTTTTTCCCCTCCCAGTTCCCCTGTTATTGCCCAGTGATTGTCCCCTTTCCTTCCCAGTGGAAGTCTGACCTGTGATACACTTAATCTTGTCCCTTTCAATTTATAGCAATGCATGCAGTAGCCACGTTAGTCGTGTATGTAGTGTAGTCTGACTGGAGAATAACCTGCCTGCTCCTCCCCGATGTGCTAATTAAATCTTTAGTTAAATACTTGCTAGAACAAATCAATTGGGAAGCAGGTGAGTTCTCTTAAAGTTGGGTCTATGGAAGGCAGGGTGTTTATTCTATCGAAATTAAACTGGTTTTAATCTGAAGCTTTTAAATTCGGAGTGACATGGATATTTCACATCTGTTTGTAAGGTCCTTGTGATTAGCTCACCTGGTGGGACTGCCTTCCTGCTGCTTTGCTTTTGAATTACAGCTGCAGGCAAGGTGGAGAGGCTGACTCCAACCCTGATGGGGAGGTTGTGTTATCTGGAAAAAAGAACAGCCTGAGGGAGCAGGGAGCTCATTCTTCACTGTGTGTTGGTTCACACACACTGGACTGTAGTGTTACAGCTGACATCTTAGCTAACAACTGGTATCTGCCCAGCTAAGCTGCTTTCACTTTATAGCTTTTGGGATTTGCTTTCCACCTTCTCAGAATGGGATTCATACTTCATTACAAAACTGACACTGTAATCTTGTAATCCACTGAAAAGGAGCAAGAAAACGGGAATCCAAGATGTTGCTCTGTTTGACTATAGCAGACCAGCTCAGAAATTATACATGGATTTGTCAGAGAAGACAAACGTGAATTTTATTTACAAAACAAAACTTGATGATGTTCTTCTGTTTTTCATTTATTTTTACTTTTAGCTGTTCCTAAGCTGCAGCAATGGCAATATAAAAGATTTGCTTTTAACCTTGAAAATTTGTGTCCAGCCAACTTAAAGAAGTGGAGGTGGGAACCATCCCATCTACCTTCAGGACCAGCTTCAACCATTTTTTAGTGCCATTAAGTCATTAAATGATGAGGTAGTTTAAAAGTCGACCTCATAAAAGAGTGCATGTGAGCCTCTACTTCAGCAAGAAATAGCAGTATCCATCCCTTGTGCATCAACCTGGAGAAAAAAAGCACAAGTTTTTCTGCAGTGGTTTTGCAGCCCTTAATTTCTGTCAGTATTTCACTTTATAGAAATGTGAAATGATTCTCTTGTACAAAGAAAAGTTAAAAGTGACAGCAGTGGTTCATAGCAGAACTTCGGATTGAAACTCAGGTGGTCTGGATTCTGTCCCTGGCCTTGCAGTCTCCATATGACACCACACAGCTCAATTCCACTTTCTTTGCTTCCATTTCTCTTTTACTTGATACCTGGGATTTTCTTTCACTGGGATGCTGGGCTGTAGGGTGCAGAAGGAGATGGATCTTGGGCACTGTCCCAGCACTTATTGCAAGGCAGCACGGAGTATTGCAGTGATGCTAATGCTGCTGCATGTGTCTTGGCTTTTCTTGCTTTTACAAAGAGCATTGTATGTGCAGTTCTAGCCACGTGGTAATGTGGGATATTGATATGGGGTTGAAGATGCACGAAGTTCAATTTCTAATCTCCCTTGGCTTTAGAAAGTCCTGGAATGCTCCTGCACTGTGCAGCAGCGCCGTGTGATTTCTGGTGGGGTCACATAGAGGTACTAAAACCCAACTGGCTGTGAAGGAGATGGGGCTGCCTCACTGTTTGCTCAGATGCCAACACTTGCTTATTGATGAGCTGCTTGATTCTGTATCCTTATTGCAATTGAAATGCTTGTTCACTTTTTGGGAAGATAATTCAATGACACAGACCCCCCCCGTTTGAGCAGTACTTTTTTTTGCCTTTTTTGATCTACATAGGCAGCATTCTGGGACTATTCTGCAACTGAAAAACCTTTGGGGAGGAGTGGGAGGACAAATTCATTTCAAGTAGCTTGTCTTGTTTTGTTTTTCTTTTATTCAACTTCCCTCCTTCTCTTGAGTGCATCTCTTTAAATACACCCCTGTTCCTTGGCTGTGTAGCTGCCACAGTGCCTGAGCAACGGACAGTGACACTTGATGTGGATGTGAATAACCGCACGGACCGGCTGGAGTGGTGCAGTTGTTATTACCATGGCAATTTCTCCTTGAATGCCGCCTTTGAAATCAAGTTACACTGGATGGCAGTGACTGCAGCTGTTCTTTTTGAGATGGTAAGAGACCCTGTGCATTAGGTAGTCACTGCAGCTCCCTTCTGGCCTTTGTATCCCTCATACTGCTGGGGAGCATGTCTGTCATGTGAAGCTGATGGAAAGTATTAGGGGAGACATGGGAAGTTGGATCTGCCACCTTTTCCATTTCCAGGTAACTTTACTGATGGTCGTTAGCAGTGCTGCATCTGGTCAGTGTTTATCATGCTGTCCTTAGTCATTATGTCTGCAGGACAGTTCTGTGTTTAGAGGGCTCTGTTCATGCTGTGCAGAGGTCAGTTCAGGGTGGAGGTGGTATTTAAGTCCCACTTGAGCAAACCTTAGGCCTTGAACAGAATCTGTTTTGCATCGCGTTCCTTCTTGACCCAAACCTAAAAATAATAATAATAAATTAAAATTGAGTGGAATTGCTTTTATGGACAAGGCTTTTCTAGGGGATCTTCCTGTTCAGCAGTGCATTTTAGTTTTCTAAAACTTCCTGAGAACATTTCAAATTGCAAATGCAAGCAGTATATGTCATTTTCTTTCAATGTTTAGATTTTTTTTTCTTTTTTTATCTTCTTTAAAACTCAAACTATTAGTGCCAGGTTTCACCCGACTGAGCCAAACAATGGCTGAGTTTTTGCTTTAATTTAAAATCTATTGCACTGTTCCAGTAAAGCAGCAGTGCTTAGCCACTGATGATAAGTAGGCTGAATCAGTTCCTGAAAAATGTCCTATTTTAAAGTGCTTTCTGATTGATGTGGCACTTAAAAAAGGAAAGCCTTGTGCTTGTACTGCTTTGCTTACAAGGACACTTGTGTGTCTGCCATGCAAAACAAGCTGTGCCAGTGGAGAATTGAGTTGTCTGATCTATTCCTGGGGAATTAGTTGCTCCTGAGCACCTTGGTGCCCCACGACATGTGCTGTATGAGTCACTGTTTCAGTCTTTTTCTCAGGTTCAGGGTTGGCATCGGAAAGCCACATCCTGTGGATTCCTGCTGGTTCCAGTCCTGGAAGGCCCCTTTGCATTGCCCAGCTACTTGTATGGAGACCCACTTCGAGCTCAGCTGTTCATCCCACTCAATGTTAGCTGCTTGCTGAAGGAGGGTAGTGAGCACTTGTTTGATGGTAAGAGATGTTTGTTCCTTTGTTCTACCCTTGATATTTTTTCCTGCAAGTAGGTCCTTCCTGGCAGACAGCCGACAAGGAGAACCTCGTTAGCCGGACGCATGTTAGCTGGAGGAAGGGCCTGGTTTTGGGTTTCAGCAGCTGCTCTCAGGAAAGTCGTGCTCAGAGGAAACGGTGCTGGCAACCTGATGAGCACAGACAGCGTATGCAGCTGGCAGCAGGAAGTTCCAGGCACAGGGAGGGTTGCCTCTCGGGTGATCTCTGTTGCCATAATGTTGCATACCCTCACAGAGCCTATATCAAGTACTTACTTTCTTTGATGTGATGTTATACACCTGCCTGGAGCTGCTCTGAATTTGTGTACTGCATTTGTTTATCCTTCTCTGTGAGATTAGGCTTTCACAACCCTCTTTATAGTTGCCATGGTTACATTCGTGGTAAGAGTGTTTGCACATGAGATTAGGAGCTAGAAACTGCAATCTCCTTTTCTGCAGTGTGACGTCACCCTTCTGTGTGATGCTGTTGTGGTAAGCCTCAGGTGGAAGCTCAGAGATCAGAGGGCTCTGTCCCCATACAGAGAGGCAACATTGCACTGTAAGAGGGTGCAGTCAGTAGAAGGCTCTGTTTAAAAAATAATAATAATAATAATGAGTGTTATATTTATTTTCATTAATTCTTTATAACCCAGTGTCCAGGTTTAAATGTGGAAAAGTCAGTGAGAATTCCATCTGCTGTGATGTCACTGCAGTCTCTCTGACTTTGAACTGTTCTCAGTGCACTGTGTGGTGTGCTGGCTGTGTCTTCAGCCCACGCTCCTCCTTGTCCCCTCCCACACACCCTGTTATGATCCCTTCCTTTATCTCTGGAGACACAACAGCTAAGTTCAGGGATGAATCTACTGCTGATATATACAAGCCGTATCTCTGGCATTCAGGGGACAGCTGACAGAAAACAGTGGGATTAAAAGAAGTTGCTAGAAAAACCAAAATGCACAGAGGTGTTTTGAGGAAAGCTGAAGTTTTTAAAGAGAAGGAAAGGAAGTGGCTTTACTAGATAACGTTTTTGTTTGCTTCAGGCTTTGAACCAGAAACATACTGGGACCGTATGCACCTCCTGCAGGAAGCAATAGCATACAGGTATGTACAGAGCAGAATGACTGAAACGTTCGCACCTCCTTGAGGAATGGAGGATGAAGACCTACACTGAGCAGCCACCCCCGTGTGACTTGAGCTCTGTGCAGTCTACCTCTACAGTCTGCTTGCCAGTTTTGAGATTAAAACATAACTAGAATGTCTGGAAGTGCCCCTGTGGGTGCAAGGGGCCGGTAGGTGGTGTTTCGTCCTGTCACTGGCAGGCCATGCTCTTGCTGTGGGAGGGCATTGGCTTTGGAAGGTGCTGTTGCACTAAACTTAAAGAAGACAAGCTGCAAATACATTTCTCTAGAGTAGGGACAGTTGTTTCCTTCATGTGTGCTTAACATAGTGTTGATCTGGATGGCAGCCAATGATTAACAATAAGCAGAGGTGTGGGATATGAACTGTACACAGGAGTTTGGGCCCACTTAAGAAGGAATTGCTGTAAACTTTCTATACTTCCGTGTGCTTGAACTGCCAGCTTGTTCCACAGTGCTGCTGGCAGGGTCTTTTTTCGTGGTAGAGTGACTGCCTTTTGGAATGGACTTGGAAATATGCTTTCATTAGCATAGAAAGAAGGTGAGCTGCACTGAGTTGCATGTGAAATGTTACCCAGCATGAACAAAGTCATGTTAAAGCTTGACTGTCTTTCTTGACTATTGCTCTTCCCTCCTTTATTAGTAACTACTTCATTTAGTCAGACACTGCTCAATGAACTAAACTGATCTACAGGCCCTTGTTTCTGTGGGGGCTAGGACAAAGGTCAGTGTGGAGTTGCAGTTTATCACACCATACCTAGCAAGAGAACATTTGGAGAAACTCAACTCCTTGTCCCTTTCCCCCTTCAGACCACAGAAAAAGGAAGCCTTTGTGATAGTGGAAGGTTTTCCTTTGTGCCCCTGCTTTGGGCTGACAGAATTATAGCTGGATTGGCTTGTTAGTTTTTTTTTAATTATTATTATTTTTTATTTTTCTGGTGTTTGTTTCTCCAGATTTGGATTTGTGCAGGATAAATACTCTGCTTCTGCATTCAACTTTCCAGCTGAGAACAAGCCTCAGTATATCCATGTCACAGGTGAGCAATACTTGGCAGGCACTGGAGGCAAGGAAGAGGCTATCATAAACAGAAGAACCATGCACTTTGTGTTTTGTCAGTGACGTTTGTCCTCATTATGTCCCTACTTAAATGGCAAGCAGCTGCATCAGCCAACACAAACCAGAAAACTGGCAGGAGGGTATGAGAAGTGCAAAGTGTTGCTGCTAATGAATGGCCCTAGTTTGAAATCTCACTTTATAGTGTCTCTGAAACTTTTTATTTCCAGGAGATGGAGAAATAATGAGAAACAAGGCAGAGCTTATTCCAAGTGCAGAATAAACAAACGTGTACAGAGTAGCTAGAAGGGAAAGGAACTGGGATAAGTCAGTGCTGTGCTCTCAGGTTTAAGGTCAGTTGTAGATGTCTCTGTGTTAACATGCACTGTGTGGGAGATGGATTGAGTGTTTAGGATCCACTCTGTAAATGTTGGTTCTATCAGCTCCTTTATCTGAGCTCCATGCATGGTGTATTGCCATGAAATAACCTGTTGGAAAGGGCTGCTGAAATGTGAAGGCAGTGACAGGAGAAGAGCTTTAGGAAGACTGCAGAAGACAGCAGAAATTTACGTAGGGTTAGAAAGATGGATCAGGGCCTACACTTCTGCTTCATTCCCTTCTACCAAGAGAAAGGCAAGACTAAGTGCTCTTTCTCAGTGGTGCAATTTGCAGGAAGAAGGACTGTGTAAAAGCAAAGGAGGAAAAGTGTATTCTGTTTTACCTTGCTAAAAGGCAATTAACAGAAACTCAGTAAGTCAGCTAATAGTTACAGGGACTTAAGTCTGCCTGGGGCTGAAGTCCTGTCTGTTTCCCTCAGGGACAGTGTTTTTGCAGCTGCCATATTCCAAGCGGAAATTTTCTTGCGGGCAGCAGCGACGCCGGCGCAACTCCACCAGCTCCACCAACCAGAACATGTTCTGCGAAGAGCGCGTTGGCTACAACTGGGCCTACAACACCATGCTGACAAAAACGTGGCGGTCCAGCGCCACCGGGGATGAGAAGTTTGCTGATCGGCTGCTGAAAGACTTCACAGATTTCTGCTGGAACAAAGATGGCCGGCTCGTGCTCTTCTGGACCGACTGCCTGGATAAGATGCATGCCAGTGCTCCGTGAGATGGGGCTTCATCTTGTAAGGAGAAAGCTTTACCTTGTGCCAAGGAAGCAGAGGGAGAGAATGACTGGATAAGAGCCCCTCTTTTGGTTTGATCCTGTGGCTCCAAGGGGACCTGGTCAATATAGCTGTTGATATTCAACAGAATTTGATTAAGCCCTTGGAAAAAGAACCTGAGCTCTTGGATTGCCCACACCTGTCACCTGACCTCTGCTTGATATCAAGTTGCTGCAGTCTTCAGTTGCCAGAACTTCAGTTAGAGCAGAGAGAGAGCAAGAAAAGTGCAAATGGTCTTCAAGGGCAGTTCCATTCAACACAGAGTGATGGGGGCAGCTAATGGGCACTGAAAGTGGTCAGTGCTGTTTGCCTACCTCGGCAGGCTGCAGCCCCTCTCTTGTCCTGTTGAGGTGTACCTGGTTCTGTGAATATGTATGATAAATGTGAGAGATGACTGTTAAATTTCATATATGTAAATAAGTAAAAATACTGAAAATTGAGTGACCTGATGTTTTGTTTTAACTCCAGACAGCAATACAGAAACAGGGAGTAAAAGAGAATGTCACTGAAGGAGATGCTGCTGCTTGTGTGCAGCATGGTCAGAGCCCAGCAGCCAGAGCAGTGGCACGCAGTGGGAGCACGCAGCCTGCTGCTGCCCTGCAGGGTCAGCATCCACCCTGCGGAGAACTCAGGGGCACTGACCACATGAAGCTGCTGATGGGAGGAAAAGGAGGAATTGGATTGTTAGGATAAGTCTGTACACAGTGAAATGGAGACGCCTGCATTCCAGTGCACAGTCACTGTCCAAGCAAATGGAAGGCAGCACAGAGTGAGTGGGGGGAGTGGGCGTGGGGTGGGTGCAGGACCCTGGATGGGTGGCAGGTCCTGTTCTCTGTGCTTACTGCACTGAGGGCAGTAGAGGGCTGGCACCTTCTCACTGCTGTTCAGAGCTGATGCTGCAGTCCCTAAAGGTGACAATCCCCTATGATCTACTCAGTGCTGTGAGAACTTGGCTGAAGTGCTGTGTCCAGATGTGGTCCTCAGCACAGGAGAGACATGGATTGGTTGGGGTGCAGCCAGAGGAGGACCACAGAAATGTTCCAAAGGATGGGACACCTCCTTGTGTGGACAGGCTGAGCTGTAGCTCTGCAGCTTAGAGAGAAGGCTCCAGGGGGAGCTAAGAGTGGCCCTTTATTATCTAAAGGGCTCTCTGTAAGAGAGAAGCAACAGATGCTTTGGCAGAACCTGTGTGATAGGATGAGGGGAAATAGTTTCAAACTAAAAGAGTGAAGATTTAGATTGGATATAAGGAAGAAGTTGTTTACAATGGGGGTGGTGAGGCACTGCACAGGGTGTCCAGAGAGGTGGTGGTGCCCCATCCCTGCACACAGCCACGGCCAGGGGATGGGGCTGTGAGCACTGCTGGAGCTGTGGGTGTCCCTGTGCACTGCAGGCAGTGGGAACAGATGTCCTTTGGGGATTCCTTCCCCTTCAGATGATTCTATGTTTGTGTTGTGTGATTGGAACTACTCACCTGTTAGGTGAGACCCCTCTAGTAGGAATAAGTTTGAGTTGCATGCTCATTCAGCTCACATAAGTGTGTTAAAGTTAACAGTGCGTGTCTGATCCCCATTAATATCTTAAAATACTCTGCTGTAACAGTAACTCATCATCTCTTCTACTGCAGCCTTACTCTGAAGGGACTGTGCGTGCAGTCTCTTTGGCAGAACAAGTGCTGAGGCAAGGGGGAGGGAAGGGAGGGATGCTCAGAGCGTGCAGAGCCCAGGGGTCAGCAGGAGTTCACACCTGCAGGGCAGGGGGAGAACCTTCCAGGCTGGGCAGGCAGGTTGCAGGCTGCAGGTTTGGGAGCTGAGGTGGGAAGAAGGGCCAGCGTGGTGCTGCCCTGTGGGAGGTGTCCCTAGGGAGATGGGGAGCAGGCCCAGTGCTGTGCTGGCTGCCTGGCCTGTCCATCCTGCTGTGCCTAGGAGAAAAGTGCCCTTTTTGTCCCCCGAGTGTCTCTGTGTTTAATGTTGTAGTAGTTGGAAGCTGTAAGAGGTGGGCGTTAAGCTTCTTTTATTCTCCGTACCATAGGAACTAAAAATAGGAGAGAATTGTTTTTTATCTAACCACAACCTTCTTCGTTGCCTAGACAAGGTTTTCCATGGGGCCTAAGCATGAAGTGGTTCATGGCCATGCTGAAAAGGAACAAATCCAAGGACCTGCTGCTGGAGCAGGCAGCACAGCTCTGCCGGGAGTGCAGGGCTCACCTCCTGCTCTGGAGCAGCTGGCTGGGGCCATGGTGGGCTGCAGGCATAGGATGCATTTTTCTCACTAGTATCCACGCTGTCTGTGCTTGTCCACATCCATAAGGGACAGGGCAACACAGCCTGTGTGCTCCTGGAGGTAGGGATGTGTTCTCCTTTGCTTCATGGAGACAGAAAGAGGGGTTTAAGTTGTTAGGGTTATAACAAACTGCAGTGAGTGAAGCATTTCCTGCTGGTGTGGTGGAAGGCGATGTGTGTGCAGTGGTTGTCCTGAAACAAAGGCCTGTTTTACTTTTTTTACTTGAATGTGAATGAATCTTCTGGAATCCATCTTCATCTCGTGTTCTATTGTATACACAAATCCTTATTTCTGTCTCTTGTGTGCACAGGAATCCTCACCTCCTTCCCTTTGTCCAAAAGGTGTGAAGAATAGGAAGTATTCAGATGAAATGCACCAGCAGCTGTGCAGCTTTGCTGCAGGGGTGACAACAAAACCAAGCAAGAAACAA
Organism: Perdix hodgsoniae; assembly: GCA_035772895.1. Lineage (NCBI taxonomy): Eukaryota > Metazoa > Chordata > Aves > Galliformes > Phasianidae > Perdix > Perdix hodgsoniae. Next base: position 1,133,200 of record JAPSGF010000054.1, read on the forward strand.
CGGGTAGGGATGTGCTACTTCCAGTAAGGTGCCTTTGCCACAGGAAAACAGCATTCTGTGATCAAGGGTCTATAACTGATCTCATCATACATCTGTCCTCAGAAGCCCTTGTGGAGCTGGGATTGCCCACATTTGATCTTTCCCTAAAAGTTTCCTTAAAATAAATAAATTAGTTAAAAAAATAAAAGAAGAAGAAGAAAAGAAAAATGATGCTGAGTAATTTTGCTTGCTTTGAACAAGAAGATCAAGGGAAGGTAAGTTCTCTGCTGGGCTTTTAACAGGTTTGATTTGTAGGGATTGAATGTAGGCAGGGAAGCAACCTTCACTCATGAGGGCTGTATTATGGTGATAAGCAGTTCTGACTTGATTGGGCCATAGGCTGTATGCAATTGCATTTTCTTCACTAGAACATATTTTATACTGGTTTTTCACATTAAACTCACAGAAGTTGGGGGGGGGAAGACTGTTGATGTATCAACAGCATGTATCTACCTTATCTGTTTGCAGACAAATTTGTGATGAAAGTAACCTGTGAATTATTTCAGTAACCCTTGTGTGCTACTGTCTTGCAAGGTAAAAGCTTCAGGCTTTGAAGTCTCTCTGTGGTGGTCAGTTTTTTCCATGCCTTTCTCAGGGAAGATGGGATGGCCTGGAGAAAAGGTCTGCAGTGTAGAGATGGTTTGTTTCTTTTCACAGAGCAGGAGCAACTTTTAAAATCCCATTTAAAGAAGAAACAAACAAACACATCATCATCATCATCAACAAACAACTGAGAGCATAATGAGGTTATGCACAAAGAGGTACTAAAAGTCCTTAGAAGGTCAGGATATGATAGCAACTTGTGCCTGAATTATCAAACACATTCTTCATTTATGCTATCTCATTATTCAGTTTATGTAGTTTAAACAGCAGATGTTATTCTGTGAATGTGATACAGATGTTTGCTCAGGGTTAGTGGGAGCTCCTTGATGTGGTGAGTGCATGAGTGCTTGTGTCACAGGCATTCTGCTGGTGATGTGAAGCTGTCATTCTGTGGAAAGAGCATGCCTTGAGGTTTCATGCAGTATGCTGCATGTTTAAATATAGCTGTATAAAATAACAGTAAATGGCTTCCTTTAGCAAACAAATTGCCTAAGGGAGTAGGGTGAAATCTGTTTTCTGCCAACTGTTTTTGAGTTTATAAATCAATCTCCTTAATGGAATCCACACAGACTTATAGGAGACCGAGTGAACAAATGTCTCTGGTGGGTCTGAAAGCTCTTTTGCCTCGCTGCCTTTAGAACTGAAGGGAAAGACTTGATAGTTTTACTTGTTCCTTTTGCCCTGCTCCCTCCCTGCACCTGGGTTTGCAGGAGGGATTGGCTCAGGACATGAGCCTGCAGCCTGCTCAGGCCTATAACTGGTTGCAAATTATCAATGATGTAAAAAATCCCACCATCTTCATATGGAAAAGCTCATCAACTGGTGTCCTGTAGGTGCTTTGACCACACAAAGGAGCAGCAGGATATAGAGGATCCTATGCTCCACAAACTGCAGGTTTATCTCTTGCTGATGAGCTTGGGATATGGCCCAGGAAGCTGAAAACCTCCCCTGGGAAGAGGATAGAAGGGAAGAGGGTGGGTGCTGGAGGACTCTGCATCCGTGGAGTCCCTCATCCCATGGCTACAGGCTGCCCCTTCTACAGAAGCAGCAAGTAGTGACAAGGCTTGTGCAGCAATAGGTGAAAAGATGGAAGGAGATGCCAGAGTCAGAAGGGCACCAAATGGAAGTTAATATACGACAGGCAGTAGGTTTTAGCTCTTAGCTTTGGGGGTCAGGATGTGAATATAAGAGACTGATCTGGGAATAAAATGCTATCTTTGCACTCCGTGCATCAGTCACACTTTTGCTGATGTTAATGGCTAGTGATGATTCACAACTTGCTATTTCATCTCTGGTCTCAGTGATCACCACTGTTATCAGCATTTTCTGTCCTCTGTTGAAGAGGATGAAAGAGATGCCAGTGTTCATGTAGTGAAAAAGTTGGCACCCGCTTCTTTCTACATAATCCAGTGGATCCCTACTGCAGCACCTTGCCTTCCACCTGCCTAGCCATTTTCACATTGCTCCTATCTTCCTTGTAGCCTTCTCAGTGCTGGATTGGATGCAGAGGGCCTTTCAAAGGCAGCAAATACTGATGGTTTAAGGAAGCACAATAATAAACCTTTTCCTTAAAATGTGAAGAGGACTACTGGAATGCAGACATGTCGTTCTGAGCTCCAGTCTGTTCCTGTAAAACCTATTCTTGTGCTCTTTCATAGAGCCTTGACCAAACTTCAGTCATGGGGGAAAATGAGGGTCTTGCTGCATTTGGCAAAACAGACGATTGTTGAATTGCTTCTTGGAGTAACTGTTCATGTTTCTTTGCATGCCTGCTTTGCACCATTCAGGTGGACCTTCTGTAACCACCAGCTCTGAGCAGATGCAGACAGCCCTTGTGCCTTGTGACCCAGGGTGGGAGCAATCAGCTGCAGACCTGGGTGAGTCTCCTGAAAGAATGCATTTAAAGATGCTGGAATCCAGGTGATGTATGGAAGACAGAAACATCTTTGCAGTAACAGTTCAGAGATGAAGCAACCCTTGAGCTTATGGACGGAACGGTCTTACATTTCAGTTCCCAAGGGATATCACTTGGAGAGCTTTGACTCCACAGATGGGAACGGTCCATGCCCCGCTTCAGGAAACTGGCATGTCTAGTAGTTAATCTGCCACCTGCTGAGGACAGGTTTAGCCAGGGGAATCCCCCTTTTCAGCAGAGTAGTATGTCTGACTGATTTATTACAGCTTTACTCAGATCAGTGCACTGTGTGAAGTGAGGACAAGCCAGGCTTCGCTGACCCCTCACATTGCTGAACAACCTGTAGCTTTTGTCACCAAAGCTGTGATGGAACCAGGAACCCACTGCAACCCAGAGAAGCAACAAGCAGTGTTGGTACCTGCCTCCAGCTGAACAACTTTGCCCTGTGCTCTTGCAGGTCCTTTACCTTTCCAGGTGAACATGTAACCATGTGGCAGGTCCCTTCTAGCACCACAGCCTCCATGTGGATCCCAGTAACAGAAGGTCAGTAAAACTGCACCCAGATTATTGCCCTGAAGGGTTTTCAATCGCCCTTCAGGTGCTGTCTGCTCACCTTGCCACTTTACAGGCTTCTGGCTTTTAAAACCTCTGTAAGTTCATAAGACAAGTGCTAACTGAGCAGAGGCTGGATGCATAGTGCTTGTCTTCAACGCTTTCTCACTTCTGCTTTCTCTCTTCTTCCTATCCAGTCTTGTTCAGCTTTCTCACCATATTTTTTCTTGTTCCTTTTCTTTAGAATAGCCTTGATGGGATGCATAACACCTGCTTTTGCTGTAGGCCTACAGACTGCTGTAGCTGCTGTTCACGCAGCCCCTGGTGAATGTGCAGCAGGGAGGGGAAGACTAGCTGGGTCAGAGGTTGAAGTCATATTGTCTGTAATTGTGTTTAATAGTAACATTTATTTCAGCAGGTGTCACAGCTCCCTTGAGCAGAGTCCCTCAGGGTGGTTCTATTGAGGACACTTCAGGAAGAATCATTTGGCAGCCAGATTTAGAGGTGGAAAGCTTTGTCCTTAGAGAAGGACAGCTAGGGACCCTGGAAGCTATTCCTCCCCACAGGCAAAGGGAGTGGAAAGTGCAGGGCTTCTCAAAAGCATTGTCCTGATTTCCCTGCTGAAGAGAGCTGCAAAAAGCGGTAATGCATCTCATTCCAGGGCCTGGCTTTCTGTTTGTCCTCATCAGATTTTGCAGGTATTTTTATCTGTGCACTGAAAATGGGACATACTGTGTAAGCATATGTGTGTTTTACAGTGTGGTCGGTACAAAGGAGATTCAGGGCCAGCATCATCAGAGAAGATATGTACCCCTTTCTAAAGCGGGTCTGGCCTCTAAGCTACTTGCCTGGTTTTCTTTTTGACTGGAAATTGTAACTTACACAGATCTTAGTGAGAGCTGACCCTGCACACTGGGTTGGTAGGGCCTGTACTTAATCTAAAACAGGCTGTGTTTGGGATTGGCAGTTTTGAACTGTGGCTGAGGGTGATGAAAGATGAGTAAGGAATTGCTGGCAATATTTTGGCTAGATTTAAAATTGCATGTTCTGCCTCTAGAGCTGAGCTCATGTTTATTTTTAAAATACGTTCCAACACTAGAAGAAACCTATGGTGAATGTCTCCCTGTTGGGTATGTCAGCGTGCCAGGAATCCACACACCCTTTATCGTGTTCCTGGCAGGGACATAACCTGCTGCTTCTAGTGAGGATACAGCTATTTGGACTCCTGGTAATGCCTGTTTAGCCTTGTCCGTATGCCTCCAAACCCTGAACTCCCCATAATATTATGAATGCTATTGAACATTAGTCTCTTCAGAAGTGATTGAGCCTTAGGCTGCAATTTCATCCAGGTCTTTCTGCAGTCTCTCTCTAGAGAGCCAGGAGACCTCAGGTGGGAAGCCTTGGGTGAGATCTCTGCTCAGTGATGGGCAGTGAGCAAGAATCACCTTTGTTAGCAGGCAGGGCCCTGTCAGAAGGATGGTGTGACCCCAGTTATCTTGAGCAATAATGATGAGATGTGAGCATCTCTCATCTGGGGACTTAGGAAGAAGTCATCAGCTTAAACTGAGGCAGATGAGTATTGTTACCCTAGAAAGACAGGGCAGAGAAACTATCTCTGCTCTGCAGATAAAAGTAAAACACAGAGAAGGAACTGTTTATCCAAGGTCACCCACCTGGAGTAGGCATCTAATGTCAATGTTACTGCCTTGCCAGTCAGTGCCTGTCTGTCTGCTTCCTAAGTGCAGGGGTAGGGCTAGAAGTCAGCCAAAGGAACCTTAATCTGCTCGTCTCATTTTAGACGTGCTCACCTGGAAAGGACTTGGCCCAAAAGCTTATTAGACCAATTTCAGTTTATTTCTTTTATGGTCTTTTTACAGTCAGTCCTACGCGCTTGGGCTGCATCCAAACCTCTTATGCTCTACAGGGCTGTGAGGTGGGAGTGTGAAAGGGAGCTGGGCTGGGAGCTGACTGTCTCCATCTGCTGCTGCTGCCTGACGGGAGGGTTTGATCCAGCTACTGGACTGAAAGTCCCTGTGGGACACCCAGCAGATGCCTGCCTTCACAGAGAGTGGTGGTGTGTCTACTTCACTCTTTTGGTTGGGACAGGTGGAATGTAGCCCAGCTAATGCTTCACGCAGAATATAGCTCTCCAGTGCCTCACATTTCAAGCAGAAAAGCACGCTGAACTCCATGGAGCAAGACAAATTGCATTTATGATCCAGCATATTGATTTAGAAAATACTGGTGCCAGCATGTTGATTGCAGCTTACCGCTTCTTCCTGTGCTTCTGGGATGCCAGCTCAGAGCACAGGAATCCTGCCATTAGGCCCTTCCCTCCAACAGCCCTGTGCCCATGATACTGGCAGGCAGCAAGTCTCAAATCAAAGCAGGCTACTTTTTAGCACTTTTTGGTATAATTAAGCCATAGGACTTGTTGCTGAGGGTACTGTGCGTGTTAAAATGTGAGCAATAAAAAAGAATGAGACAAATTGATGAGGGTAGGGGCTGAGCCTATTTGTTATTAGTAAATGTAATTGCAGCATGGTGAAAATGAGCAAAATGAATGCAGCCTCCAGCAGAGCAGTCCCAAGGCTGACTGCTGAAACTTGGGAGCTTGGGAGAAGCTTCTGTTAGCTGACACTTTTGGTCTGGGTCTGTACAGCTGTGGTATAGGCAGCGTTGTTGGAGTACAGATACTTTTAGTGATGAATGGGGAGAGCACCCCATCATGGAGTACCCTGTGTCTCCGACAGCCTGGTGCCTGTTTGCTGTGACCTTTTTCCAGGTTGGATGGGGAAGCCACATCCCCAGACTTCGTCTGACAGCCTTGAAAGGCTGTAGTAGAATTGCAGCTAATGTTGTCGCTCTGTTTAAAACTACTTTTGTGTGTTTTGACTATGAAGATCTCTGTTTTCAAAATATGCTCCAAGAGAGAGATGTTTTGGTAGACTTCTCTCTGTTTATGGAGAGTGTTCTGGGGGCATAAGGCAAGTTGCAAATGGAGATGTAGTCCTATATGCTGCTCCTGGTTAGGCTAGTCCTCCCTGTGCAGAATGTTTTTTCAGCCCTTAACAATTTGAATAAATGACAAAGGTTTGTAGTCAACAGAACTCTCAGCAGCCCCTCTTTTCCTGCTGCAAGACTACAGTAAATAGCATAAATACAAATGCATCTGTACATCATCACATTTTCTTCCAGACAGACTGTGGTTGACAGTCCTCAGTGCCCACCTGTTTCTTCACCCTGCATAGGAGACAGCCAAGCCCTGGGACAGAGCCAGGTAAGAGGACACACCTGATGTTCCTAGAAGGGAGCTCAGCCACACATGCCATCCAGCTGTAGCACTCTCACAGGAGATGTGAAATCTCACATCGTATATTGTGTGACTCATATATAATCTAAACATATCTTTGGAATCCAGTTCACTGTAAGCTTGGCATTCTCACGGTAGCATCGAGCAGATGCTAGGACAGTTTTTGTTGGTTTTGCTGCTTGGATTGCTTATCAGATCCTGACTTTACTAAAAATATCATTGGAACAATGGCCTGTATAGATCCAAAGTATAACTTACATTATGAGCAGCACCATGAAAAGAAGATGACAGTAAGGTGGCTGCTTGAGGGCCCTCCCCTTCTGAAAGGTTCTGTAGAATTTAACTCAGCTCTCTGAAACCTGTTCAAATCTTTCACGTCATTTTCATTGCTGAATTTGGTGTTGCTGAGGAGATTTGCAGTGTTCTGAGATGGCCAAGAGTAGTTTACAGAATAGCGGTATTATAGGAAATGATAAAAGAATTGACTTTGCTTCCATGATCTGAACTCGGTCTGTAGGCTTTCTTTTGCTTTTAAGGAGGTAGAGAATTAAATTCAGTAATTTACTGCTTTCAAGGGGATGTGAGCACATCCATGAATGAAATGTTACTTAAAAATAGGACCCAAGAAAGCCCTAAACTGTAGAGTGAGCTGTTTATCAAGTTTATTTTCTGGCTTCAAGTGTATTTTTTTGCTTCAACCAATGAGTTAGCATACATTTCCATTTCTCTTGCAGTGTAAGCTGCCAGAGAAAACCTTTTTGAAAGAGATTTTTGAAAAGCAGGAGACTGTATCTGCTGGCTTCATTATGGGAAGTGGCTGCAGCGCTGAGGGCAGTAACAGAACCTCTTTAGAGCCTTTGAAAGCATCAATATAAAGATCTGTATCTTGGAAAGTGGCCTTTTTACCAGCCATAATGGGAGCCAGATGAGAAGGAAAGCTTTGGGCATTAATAATGAATGAGCCTTTTCTAAGATTTCCCGAGTATGCAGTCTCTGTAGCTAGAGTTTTCCTCTTGCTAGTCTGGATTTATGCACTGATTTTGTGATTGTACAGAAACATGACACTCAGTGCAATATGGACTGGGGAACAGGATGCCATGTGATGTCTGCAGATGTCAAAAGGTGACACCTTCAAATCTTTGCAATAATCAGCCAGTTTGGGAATCCAGAAGAGCAGCTTTTGTGTTTTTTTTTAATGTGTGCTGTAGGAAAATGAAGATCCTGAATGGCTGAATGATTTTACAGTGTTCGCTAGGCTTCCTGGGTGCCCTGCGTCTTGTAGGATAAACTTCCCCTAGACTCGCTGTGGGGTTATGCAGATGTTTATTTCCTGTGTCTGAAGCACAGAGGTGCAGATGCACACACCCTGTACCACACACAACTTTCAGTTTGTTCTTTGTGGGTCGTGTCACGTATCAAAGCGAGAGTAGAACAAAAACCAGCTAGCTCGTTTTGGAAATGTTTCTTTCCCTTCCTAAACAGAGCTCCCTTGTCCAAGTGATCGTTCCCATCTTCATTAATTACTTTATGCAGGTTTTACCCTCCACTGTTGACTTATTTTTATACTGAGCCCTGGGCAAAAAGAAGGGGATTGGTCTTCTCTGAATTCAGAACTGCGCACAGATCGTGCTTGCCATTTTTACGCCCACACCTTGTACAGCTGGGTTACTCCTCCTGAGCTCAGACGGGAACAAAGACTTTGTCCCCTCACACACAACTGCTCGCCACCGACATTCCCTCCCATCCCACACTCCTGTGCCTCTGTGCATCTGCCCAAAGCTCTTTCACAGTGAGATGCTATGTGGTGAAGCTTTGATTCCCTCCTGTCTTTCAGGTCCTGGGGGGTCTGGCTGGTGACCCATGGAGCAGTGACACGCTCCAGGCAGCGTGGCTGCACTCTGGATGCTAAGCAGGAACGAACGCGCCCCATCTGCAGAGATGCTCAGCGCGGGCTGCACTTCTCCAGCAGAAACCTCATCCTCTCCTGGTTTTCTTTGTATTTTAAATAAACGAGAAGCTTGATGTGGAGATGAGGAACAGAAAGGACGGGGCAGAAGGAGGAGGGCCCGTTCAAACAGTGAAGCTTACTAAAATGGGCTTTGTAGGTAAGAGTTTTGCAAGGGATGTAATTAGTGGAAGGCAGATTGCGGATCGCAGGTTTTCACTGGTGCAGTCCAGAGCTTTTCTGAAGCTGTGACAAATACCAAGTTCCTGATCTCTGTGGCAATACCTGGTCAGGTCCCAGTCCTTCATTACATCGTGAAGGCATGTGAAACCCAGCTGAAAAGCAGGGAAACTTCTGCTGTTTGCACGTTCTGAACCCCACAGCTGGGCACGGCGAGGCTGTGCCCCTGCTGCACTGTGTGCCTTCACAGAGTCTCCTTTAACAGCAGGGCCCTGGGTGAACCACCGCTGCTACGCAGGGAGGGCAAGGCGGGACGCGCTGCCCCTGAGCCGCTCTGCCCCCATCTCCAAAGGCCCTTCCTGCCCTGAGCCGCCCAGCACGGCCGCTGAGCAGAGGCGCTCCTCCCGCCGTCCGGCGCCATGGCGGCCGCGAGCCGCCTTCCTATTGGCCGCCCGCTCCCGAGCGCCGGTAGCAACAGAGACAAATATATCTCCTCGCCTCCTGATTGGCTGCCGCCTCCCGCCGAGCCGTGGCAACAGCGGGGTGGGCGGACGGGCGCGCCGCGACCGTTGGCGGGCGGGGCGGCTGAGGGGGGGTGGGCTGTGGTCCCATCCGTGCCGTTCGAACCTCGTCGGTCGGGTATTTGTGCTGCGGTGGGAAGGGTCTGAGCCCTTGGAGCCTGGGCGTGCCTTCCCTGCTGCTGAAGGTACCCGTCTGTGTACAGCAGTGCCTCTGTTACAGTGAGAAGCATTTCCCTTTGCTCTCAGGTGTCAGCACCGCTGCCTGTCAAGGAGAGGACGCAGATCAGATGAACGTTACTACACCTGTGTAGGTGTGGGCACTGTCAGTGTTTTAAGCAGCTGACGAACGTGGTTGGTATGACTGTTTGATGTAAAATGGCAGCTCCGGTCAGCAGAACTCCTGTGGAGTGCTGGAAATGAATCCTCACCAAACTGCATCTGGAAAAGGCTCTGCAGCTGAAGCAGAATCAAAGTTTTTTTTTTTTTTTCTCTTGCACTTCATTTAATGAATTTCATCTCCAGATTTGGCACGGTTGCTCTCTGGAGGACAATTGCATTTTCTAGGTCATTTCCCAGATGAAATAACTTATTACTTCTCCATAAACTTACCCTAGGTGATTCAAAGTTTGATATGTGAGACCCAGCAAATTAGAAGTACTTCTGTTTAAGAGACACAGAGTCCAGCAGCTGAAGTGCAGTATATCCCAGCCTGCCAGCATCTCTGCTTCACACCACCTGGATGCTGAATCTGCACGGAACACATCAGAGGAGCTCATTGCGTTGGGGTGAGAAGTTGCAAGCAGTGCCTGCAGATCTCACGGTCTGGGCTCAGAGGTGGGCTGCTGCTGCTTCCCCAGCCATCAGTGAGCACAGGCTGGAGGCAGTGCTGTGCAGCAGAGGAAGAGATCAAGTGAACCTGAACCCCAGTGGTACTCAGCACCTGGCCTCCTGCCTGCAGTGTTGGATGGAGCTGGTCTTCCAGGGACAGTGTAGTGGAGTTCTTTGTGTTGTGCTTGCACGTTTGAGTTGTTCTCTTTGTGTATTACCTTGTTTCCTAGATGTGATTTACATCCTCATTGTGATCTGGATTCCCTGTCCTGCCATATGTAGCGAGCTCTGGATGTGTTTATGTTCTTCTTCTGTGGAGCTGTAATTAGAAATGCTCTGAGCATGTGACTGACCTTCCCTGAACTGAATGTACTGTACCTGCTGTTGTCATTCCTCCTCCTCAACATGGCGTGCCCTAGCAAAGAGAGGAGCTTGCCCTAGATAGGAAAAACAAAGCCATTTTTTATCTTAAAATGCATATAAGAGCCCAAAGAACAGTACTTATGTTAACAGGTCCCAGAAAAGAGGTGGAAATCTGGTTGTGTTTTCAAACTGTAGTTCCTTAGCTGCTGTAGAGGCAAGGATGCTTTCCCAATGGGCAGGCACACGTGTTTCCCAGCACTGCTGCTGCTGAGGTCAGACCAAGCGTTGCCTGCCAGCCTTCTTGGTTGGAAGTGTGGCATGGAAATGGCAGCAGACAGATCCTGTGTGGCAGCTGCCCATGAATAGCTTCTCTGAAGTAATCCACTACAGCCCAAAAGAAGATTAATGACGTGAGGTGCTGCTCTCCCTGCTTTCATGTGCCATGACAGCTACAAGCTGTCATTGTTACTGAATGCGCTCACCCCAGGCCCTCTGTGGACAAATGTCAGGAGACAACTTCAAGGCCCATCTTTTCAGGAAGCTTCTTGTTCTGGGTGCTGGGCTCAACTTAGGGCCTCATTTTCAGAAGAAAGGAGTGCTTGAGTAGGGCACCCAGAATAAGGGGCCACTTTTGGAAATGTTGGCAAAGGCATTTTAACTCTGCACTTCATTAGGCTGATCCCCAAAGTCTTTCATCCTGTGTTCTGCAGTGAAAGGTCATTGTTTCAGATCAATAATTTTCAGTGGGATTTAATCCAGTTCCGAGTCAAGCTAATCCACTTTGGTATAGTTTGAAGAGCAGTAAAAATTAATTTGTCAAGAAAGATCTGGGCATATTTCTTAAACGTTTGCTGATACTGAGTCCATAATTGTGTAGCCCCTGTTTTGGGGGTAGTTCCAGGAATGCTGGACGTGGAAATTCTGACTTTATCCATAGGTTGCAAATGCTCAGCACCTCTGAAAAGCCCTGAGGTGGAGGAGGGTTGTTGGGGTTTCTGCATGTGGGTGTGGGTGTGTTTTTGATTTTCAGTATTCACTTAGCATAGACATCTTTTACACATAGAGGCTTTTAGCAATAGGATGCTCAGGTGCAAGTCCCTGATAAGCAAGCTTTTTTATTTTTTCCAATTTATGCTTGTAAATTCTGGTTATATCCCTTTGATTACATAAAGAATGAAAACACATTCTTGTATCTGGACCGAGCGTTGTGGTTTGAAGCAGCTCTTGAAGGGTTAAAGCTGCTTTCAATTAGGTGCTGTGTTCTTGCCACTGAGAGAAACCCCCACAACTCAGCATGCTTCACAGCCTCCTGTGCATATCCCTGAATCATTCTGGCACCTAAAAACACTGCTATAATCTTTTATTCAGACATGGCGCTCATTCTTCACTGGACTCCGAAATGAGCAAGTGCTTGAAAACAGCACATTTTGCCAGAGAGCTCTGAGGATCAGCTCCTGTCTGCATGGGATTCTGAACACGCAAAAGGCTGCTGTGTCTGAATGCAGAGCAGTGCTGCACACCCTGCAGTGATCCCCAGTGGGGTTGGTATTCGTGTCTGCTCCCCTGAGGGAGAAAGGGCTTCACAGATGTGCAAATCACTGCCCTTTTCCTACAACAGTCTCCTGTTGGTGCAGATAGGCACCACGCACAGCTCACAGCATCAGCCCTGCTGCTTCTGAGCAGCACTCCGCCCGTGCCATCTTTCTCCCTTCGCTCTAGCTTTTACCTTTGAGTAACGAGGGAGGTTCTGTGCGAGTGATTGAAGATTAATAAGAACTTGAAATATGGCAAGTAGTAGAATATTTTCACACACGCTGTGACAGCCTAAAGAGTTCTGTTGCTTGTTAAACTCTGTTGTAGGGTTTGGCCAGAAATATATCATTGAAATGATAGTCCTTTGAGGTTTGGGAAAGAATCATCACACTTGAGCTACACCCACTCCTATCTTCTGCTCTGATCTTGTCATTGGTTACAGCACCTTCCCTCCCTGATGTGCGCTTATCTCACTTTGTTGTGGGGATGTGCTGCCAGGCTTCTAACAATAAAAAATGCAGATAGTCCTAAGCCTGTGAAACAACCTGTCCTGTTGTGCCCCACAGTTCCAGCATTTCCAGGATCAGATGCCCACAGACTCCCCAGCTCTTTGTCTCCCTGCCCATCTCTACTTGCTGCCACGTGGTGCAGATGCTGGTTGACCTGTACTGCTCGCTCCTTGCTTCTGTTCTGTTTTTCACTGCTTTGTCCCCAAGCCTGTATCATTTAGCAGCTCCCTATGTAAAACACTTCCATCCTGCAGCTCCCGCAGCGTGGTGCTGTGAGTCTCAGGAGCAGTGCTGCAGGTGTGTGTGCTGCCAGAGCAACCAAGCAGGCTGGGAGGCAGGGCAGGCTCCATGTACGCCATGTGGCCGTTCCCCAGTTGCCTTTCCTTGTTGTCAGCATGCCCTGCAGCTTGTGCCCTCAGCTGAACGCCAGCGTTGGGCTGCTCCCTGTGTGGCTGCTGCACTGTCCCCAGCGCCCCGCACAGCGAGCTGGCTCGGCCTTCAGCAGGGAGCTATTTGTGGAGCAGCAGGGCTGGCCAGCACACTTCGATGTGCCTGTGGAGCAGAGCCACTGCCTGAGATCATGGGGCAATTATCAGAACCGTGAGTTTCTCCATCTACAGATTCTCTCCGGGTGTGGTCGCTGTGCCAGCAGCTCTAAATCCTGCCTTGTGAGCTCTGCTGGGAACATGGAGCTCCGGGACACGATGGGTGATGCCTGGCATCTGAGCTTTAGCAGGAGGACAGGTTAGGTGCTTTGACACCACATTCAGCACTCCAGGCAAAGATGTGCTGACATTTCTTTGCTTTTTCTTTTTTTTTTGTAACCCAGCTTACAAATACTGTAGCAGATCAAGACTTCGCACAAGCTCCGATTTTTTTTCCTCCTCGTTCCTTACAGATTCTGAGAGCAGCACTGCTGTTGTAGCTGAAGGTTGGAGCACTAGATGCTGTATATGAGGGCTGCTCCAAAAGTAATGCCTTCTATTTTACCATGTTGGCCCACTGGTGGTACAGCAGTGGAATTCAAACCTCCCCATTACATCTCCCTCCCATTACATCCTGTTGCTGAGTGACAGATGGCAGCAGAGGGGCACTCCTACAGAATGGTGTCTGACATGGAGGTGTGTTTGTAGCAGAAGTATGTGACTGAATTCCTCCATGTGGAAAAAATGGCACCCATTGACACTTGCTGGATGGTTCTGGTGTGCAAACAGTGCACGTGAGCGCTGTGATGCAGTCAGTGTTGCATTTCAGCAGTGGTGAGTCAGACAAACCACATTCTGGACAGTCATGCACAGCTGTCCCACCATGAAATGAAGTGCATCTCCATCAGCTCATCTGTGTGAATCAGCACATTGTGACCAGGAACCGTGTCTGGCTTCAATGCATTGGAATATCACAAAGCTTGCATCAGGTGCATCCTACAAATGCTCACAGAGGAATAGAAAGAGAACCGTATGCAATCTTATTAGGAGCCATTGAACCAGTACAAGGCTGCAGGTGCCAGTTTCCTGGATGCTATCATTCCTGGTGATGAGGCATGGTTCCACCACTGCAAGCCAGGGTCTGAACAGCAGCCCATGGAGTGGTGATGGGTAAACTCCCCATAAAGAAAAGGTTCACAAATAAGGTGTCGTGCACTGCCTGCTGGCCAGACCATCAGCTCTGAGTGCTGCACTGCCTGCTGGCCGGGCTGAGGGCTCCAGCTTCCACCTGGCTGCTGTGAGGTCCGTGATGCTCTGTATCGCCGTGTGCACTCAGAGCTGGGAATCTCTGAGATGCTTTAGACCGGCAAATAGCCATTACACAGAAGCTTCGATTAGAAAGAAAAAAGAAAAAAAAAAAAAAAAAGGAAAAAAAAGCACTTTGAGAATGTTTTCGTGGAGATACCCACACGCATTTGCTGGATTAACGCACGCTCTGTGGCTCAGTGGGTGAGTGAGAGGTTCTAGAAACGCTGCGGTCTGCCTTCTATGCAGCTGCAGCACGGCAGCAGGCAGGGCAGGCAGCAGCGCTGTGCTGCACCGAGCGCTGAGTGCTGCGCGGAGCCCCGGGCGCGCACCGCTCACCGCCGGCCCCGCACACAGCAGCGCGTTGCGCGGCGCTGTTCCTTAGCGACGATCTTGACGTACGGCCGCCCGATTTCTTAAAGAGCTCAACTATTAAAAGCGAGTAAAACTCTGAGGACGGGGACCGAAGCCGAGCAGCCGAGCAGCCGCGCCCGGGGCCGCACAGAGCAGCGCTGCGGGGCGCCGCCCGGCTCCGCAATGCCCACCGCCCACCTCCACCTTTGCAGCAGTAAAATGCAGCACTCGCAGCGCGCATGCGCCTCCCCCCGGCCGGCGCCCCGGGATGGCTATTTATAGCAAGTGACGTCACCTAGAAATAGAACGCGAGGGAGCAGCGCCCCCCTCCCCTCCCCTGCAGTCCCCTCGGCTCCGCCCCCTCGTTGCCTTCCTAGCGCGCAGGCGCAGGCGGCGGCAGCAGCGCGAGGCTCCGAGCCGGGCGGAGAGGCGCGAGCTGCACGCGGCGCCAAGGGGAAGCGGCGAGCGTGCGGCTGCAGCCCGTGAGCGCGAGGCGCCGACCGTCACCCGGCGCGTGAGGTGCGGCGAGCCTAACGGTCGCCCGGCAAGCGGGCGGGAGGCGGCGGCTGCGCTGCGCTCTCCACACGCGCTCGTATCCTCCACAGCCCGCGCGTCCCGAGGCGCGGACCCCCGCCCCTCTCCTCACCGTCTGAGGGGCTCAGCGCCCGGCCCGGCAGCCACCACGGAAGCGGCCATGGGGGACCGAGAGCAGCTGCTTCAGCGAGCCCGCCTGGCCGAGCAGGCGGAGAGATACGACGACATGGCCTCGGCCATGAAGTCGGTGAGTGGGGCGGGCGGCGGGGCGGGGGGGGGCGAGGAAGGCCGTCCGGGCCGGCCCGGCGCGGGGTGGGTCCGGCAGGATGCGGCCGCCGCGTCCCGCCTGTGGTGGTGAGGGAAGGAGGGGGGGGGGGGGGCTGGCGCGGGGCCGTCCGGCGAGGAGCGCTCCCGCCCTGCCCAGCGCGGAGCCGGGCGGCGGCCCGAGCCCCGCAGCCCCCGTCCCTCCGGAGCTGGTTTTCTGTCTCCCCCTCGGAACGGCGCCCGCGCCTCCCGCTCCGTCCCTGCCCGGGGGTGTGGCCGTCCTGCGCCGCCAATCGGGCGCGGTGCGGTGCGGCCGTTTGAACGCCGCCCGCCTCGGGGCGGAGGGAGCGCGCCGAGCCGCCCCGCGCCTGGGGCCGGGAGCGGGCGGTGCGACCCGTCCGGGGCCGGAGGGGCGCGGGGCGGGGTGGGATGGGGTGGCCGCGGGGGGGCGGCTGAGCAGCGCGCGGCGGGAGGAGCCCCTTTTCTAGAGGGTTCTGCCGTAGAGGCTCTGAGCGGGGCCCTCCCACGGGCGTGAGCGCTGCGATTCGGAGCTGGAGCTGTGATCGCATCCGGGTATAGAAGCTGCTCGGTGCACGCAGAATCTGTTTCCTAAGCTTTAACGTTGCTTTCTTGCCTCTTTTTGTAGGGTAACGTTCTCAGTGCGTTCCTTATACAGTTGAATACTGACATGTGTTTAAGCTACAGCTGCAATGAAAATGAATTGTACTGACCTGCTTGTACTGGTACATAATAAAACTGGAGAATGACCGAACTTCATGTCTAGTGTCTCTTTTTAAAAGAACAAAACGTATCTGAATTCTGAAGCATGTGTTAATGCTGGTAAATGTTTAGCAAAGACCATTATGGTATTTGCTGCATCTAATTGCAACTGATTTAGTCTTGCTGATTTCTTTCTTTTTTTTGCTAACACCAAAAGGCCCCAAGAGGACCCTAGTTTCTTTTGAGAAATAATACTGCATAAAGACACGGGAAGACTTTGGTTTGAAAGAGCAGCAGCAAATCAGTTTCACATCATGGATTGATTCTTGCAAAAAGTCTCCTTCAGGCACTGTGTGATGTATGTTACATCTTTTAAGTGAGGGCAGGAATCAGACATTTATCTTGCTTTTTAATGTCTAACTGCTTACGGTGGCATAATAAACACTAGCATCAATCTAGTTCTAAAGCACAAATACTTCTGAGTATCCTAATATTAAATACAGTTGATGTAAGCTGTCTTTCAGTATTATTAGAGTTCCTGATAACTACAGTGAAGTAGTAACAACTTCATTCATCTGAAGAATGCTTTTCATCACTATTTCTAAAGAATGCAACCAAGAAATCGCTAAAATCCACTGCTGTTCTGGAAGACACCATTTCTAGCTGTAGCTCGATCTTCTTTTCCCCATTGCTGATCTGCAGGATATGTATGGCTCCCTGGACATGTGAAGCAAAAAGAACATGGTTGCCGTGTGTCAGGAAATATGTGAAGTAGAAGTAACTAGTATGTACGTGCTGTTGGCATCTTAAACTGAACTGCTCAGTTTTCATTCATAGAGTTTGGGTATTCTGTAGTGCCATTTTGCTCTGCAAGAAGTTGTATAACGATGAGCTTCTGTAATTTGGAGCTTGCTAACACTGTAGGTGAGCTGTCTTCAGCATGTATGAAATGTTACAAGTACTGAAATATAAAAAAATTAAGGTGAATTTAAAGGGCAACAGTTGCGTCCTATTAGGCTGGTCACGTAATCTTTTGTCTTAAGGTTTGAGTTGATTTTATAGGTGTGAGCTGAAGCACATTGTGCACTCAGATGTTAGGCTTCCTACAACAGGAAGCCAGAGTTGTAAATCGGATATCTAGTCTCAATGCAGGGTATTTTGGTTTGAAAAGATTCTTAAAGATATTCACATAACTTTTCTTTTTTAGTGGTGCTGTATGAAAATGCTGTATTTCCAGTGTAATGGAAATGCAAATGGTTAATTTCAGCTCCAGGTATTTGTTAGCATGTTTCTACAGCGCACAATATTGTCAGCAGCCTGGCAGTTGCTCTTAAAGCATAAAGTGACAGAGATTATTGTAGCAAAAGCATATTTGTACGATATTTGGGACTTCCAGTGAAGAAAAACATGACAAGACTCTTATCAGCTGTTGATATAAAGCCAGAGAAACACTCATTATTCAGTCTTGTCTATTCAGTCTTCTATAGAAAGCCAGATGATACAGCTGTTATAGCTTAAATAAGGAACCTACTGCTAAAGAATGCTGTTTTTGTTGCTGTATGTTCTCAGAATTTTGCTATTTCTGCTTGTATCTGTACTTAGAAGTATACTTCTATTAGTAGCTATTTATCTATGTAATTAAGTTGCTGTTACAAATCAACGGGTTTAGTCAATATTATTTTCATATAAAGCACATACATATGTAAAAGTGCCTCTACCAAATTGCATCCTTCCAGGGACAGTGGCAATCTCACTGCACTGAGTGCCGCTATAAGTTTCCAACTGTTTGAAGTAATCCTACATGGTAGGTAAAAATTGACTTGCAAACACACTGGGGAAAAACATGCTGTTATTGTAAGAGTGTTGAAAGTGCTCATTTGTCGGAATAAATATTGTTCCAACAAATTATTGAGTAGATTGGGAACATGAATGCTTTTGGTATTAGACTGTTCCAGAAATTGACTTTAAATGTTGATTATAAATACTAGATAGCTGAACAGTTTTGCTTTGTAAACTGAGTGAATCAGTATTAATTCCAATATATAGAAGTATGTAGTAGGTTTTAATCTGTATTGCTTTTCTGGTAAAGGTATGTAGCAGGTATTGAAAATTGAGATGATCTCAGTTGTATGAGATGTGTAATTTTGAAATGAGGCATATGAAAGACGTTTGCTTCACCCTGAAAAAATTGAGTCTTGGTATAATCTAGAGCTTTAATGTGAACAGTGTCCTTCCTTGCTGTGAGATGATTTCCACTGTGGTTTTATAATGTAGATGCATCTGTAACAACAAAAGCCACCAAAAACCCGAAGCCACATGATGCAAGGTACTGCTTTGGCTTAAATGAGTTCATCTGGTTTGTTGAGTAATAGTGAACAGTATTCATTATGAACCTTCTCAGGATAGTTCTAATCATTTAATGTGGCTTTCCTGCTCAGGTACGGTCTTTTGCTGCAGCAGCTCAGTAAGAACTTACTGAGTTCTGACAACAGTGTTCTTGTTAACAGAACAAGTGCAGTCACACGCACAGTTTACCTGGATCAGACTGATGCCATTAGGTATGCTGGCAGTGCATTCATCTGCTGTCAATTGCAGAACTATTGCTTTGGTGAGTTTTCAATGTAAAATCAACTTGGCTTTATGTGGCCCATGTAGGATCACACTAATGGAAGTCAGTTCTGCTCTAGGAAGCCCAGTGTTGTGGCCAGGATTCCTATAGTGTACTTCTTTCTCACTTAACTATGAGAGCACTTGGGCAAAGAGCTGAGGAGGAGATACCTCTGAGTACTATAGAAGCAAAATTTAGTGGTTCTTTTAATGCTTGTGAGCTGCTAGTAAATCATAGCCTGTATATTCAACTGGCATTATCTTGCAGTCCTTAGCAAGATGATGCAAACTTTGGTGTCAGAAGTAGGTTTGCGTAAGAAATGTAGAGTTACACATAAGGAATTTAATACTACTTTGAAGTCTTACTACAAACTTTTTTCTCTTAAGTGCTTTTATTTTTCCTGATAGCCACTGTAAAGAAAAAAAACTTGGAAAAAAGTAGAAGTGCATTTCTTAAGGAATCATCAACTGCAGATAACACTATAGGTAGAATGGAAAACGAGAAACGTTTCCTTTATCATTTCAAGTTTTCTTTTTTACATCATCCCAACACAAAGAGAAACATTTCTGTTTTTATATAATTTGCTCTTGTATCTGGAATTGATAAAGCTGCTGATAAGCATTGCTTTCCTTTCATTCTAGCTTCTGGTAATATAGCTGTTTGTGTTAGGGCTGTAGGTGTGATTTTTATGTATGTCCGCACAAAGGATCGGCATTCTTTTAGCTAGGATGGAGGCTAGTTTGCCATTTCTCCTCCAGAAATCACCTTCGAGATGAGATGGAAAGGGTTCAGCATTAATGAAATAAAAATGGGGAGGTGAGGTGAAAATGACACTGACATCCTGAAGGTTGTTGAAAGATGACACTGGAAAGAAGAGTTCCACTGCAAGCATTGGAAACTTCTGCCATGGAAAGAATCACTAGTGGGAAGCAACTCTTGTTATGCTGAGTTCTGCACTCCTGCTAGGTGCTGCTCACATGAAAAATAGTTATCAGTTTTTACATTAACAGTGTCTGCCAAGGGGTATGAATATCACTTCTGAGTGTCATGGTTCTGACACTTCAATTGTACCGTATCTGAAAAGTTATTCACTTTAATTTCAGTTACGGAGAAGGGAAAGAAAGGTGGAAACGCATTTGAGGGGTCGATCTTCTGCAAGCGCTGTATCCTATGCACGTGCAGTGTATGAATCAGTATTTTCAAGGTGGATGTTGTGATGCATTTTCTGCAATTGAAAATGAATAATGTCTGAAGAGAGAAAATAGGCTAGGAAAAAATCTAGAATACTCTTTCGAGGCTAATGATACTGCTGTAGGATTATACTTTGTCTTGTGGCAAATAGGATGAAATTTTGAAAACTGATTTTTCCATCTCCATACATAAATACACGAGCTGTAGCATAGTAAATATGTAGATTTACATCATGTTTTTTTGATGGTTCTTATGGCATTTGTTAGATGCTGCAGAGCACTGTTTAGATGTCCACCAGTGGGATGATAAAGTAATTATTAATCTGGCGGTTTTGATTTTTTTTAATACTATTTTAGTAAAAGCAAACAATATCCTAACAGAGCGGGGGAATAAAAAGGCCTTAGCTAAGCCTTCACATCCTGAGGGAATTGATGTCTTTACTAGAGATGATGATAGGACTGGGTCTTCTATCCCACGTAGAGACTAAGATTGTGTATGGGAAAATGGGGTGTGGAAGCTGTGAAGAAGCTTGTGATAATTACATTGAGTTGATTCCTGTGCATTTTGTCTGTCATTGCGTCAAGAGTGGGCACAGCAGTGTCTTTTGGGAGTTCAGCTCCCAGAGCTGTGGGGAAAAGGCATTTTGGAGGTAACTCAAATTGACGTAATATCCCTTTCTGAGAAGGTTAATCTTTATAATTATTTTTCAGGCTTGGCAGGATCCATGTTTACTGGAGAGCACACCACTTACACCAGTGGTCTCAAAAGAGTGTAAATATTTGTGACAGTTACTTGTAGCTTGTAAATTTGGCTGCAGACACTGTGTGTCATGGAAATATGCACTTTTTTTGGAAGTAGTTAATTTTAGCAGTGCATAAGCAATGATAGTTTTATCTTCAATTGGAAGTGCATATCCTTACAATTCTAGTGACCTCCAATGCAACTAATTGAGTATGTGTAAAGCAGTGGAGCTGTAATTTTCAATTTAATTCCTATTAACCTAATTTCACATTTGTAAACTTGAAAAATTTGAACAAATCTGAGTGACTGTAAGTCTGAAAGGCCTTTTTTCTAATCAGTGCAAAGTGAAATAGGGCTAGATGTAGTCTTGGATGTTCTACCCTTCTCTTACTGCAGCTTTAGTAGTAAGAACTTAGTTTTTTTTCCTAAATAATACAAAAAAAAACAACAAAGAAAACAACCCTCATTTGTTCCACCTGTGCAATTTTTTTATATCCTATCCTTCAAACTTGCCTGCAGCCACCAGTCAACAGAAATCAGGCTAACTTCTGTATTACTCTGTAATTGCTCACTCAGTGAATGAAAGACAGTATGAAGCACTAATTCCATTTGTACTATGCAGAGCATAATCCTAATGACTGCAGCGCTTCCATCTCTGCTGTTGAATGAAAAATAAAAGCAGCAAAGGAAAGAAATACAAGAACTGCAGCAGTTTCCAGTGTCTGTGCTGTGTTCCAGATTCATAAAACTGATATTCTAGGTACATCTAAATTCGTTAAGTTTGTAATCTGCATAATTATAGCTGAGACTTGTAGGAGTTGCTTCTTTGTTACACCAGCCTGACTCACTCTTTTTTGGTGAATGTGCTTTGTAATGGGTTTTAAATACCAGCTCTATTACAGCAGAACTGGGGGGAGTTTCATTCTTTTGTGTCTTGACTGCAGAAACAGCTTTCAAGTTTAAATGTTATAAACTGTTTCTGGCTAGAAGGAATTTTGAGTTTTGGATTTCATGATGGAGGTGCTGAAGGAAACGTTATTTCTGAAGATAAACCCTTTGAATTTGATCTTTGTGTGTATTTTCAGGTAACTGAGCTGAATGAGCCTCTCTCAAATGAGGACAGAAACCTGTTGTCTGTAGCCTACAAGAACGTAGTTGGAGCTAGACGATCCTCCTGGCGTGTCATCAGCAGCATAGAGCAGAAGACTATGGCTGATGGGAATGAGAAGAAGCTGGAGAAGGTTAAAGCCTATAGGGAGAAGATAGAAAAGGAACTTGAGACAGTCTGCAATGATGTTTTGGCTCTCCTCGATAAGTACTTGATCAAGAACTGCAATGACTTCCAGTATGAGAGCAAGGTTTTTTATCTGAAAATGAAAGGAGATTATTACCGCTATTTGGCAGAAGTTGCTGCTGGAGAGAAGAAGAACAGTGTTGTGGAAGCCTCTGAAGCTGCCTATAAAGAGGCCTTTGAAATCAGCAAAGAGCACATGCAGCCTACTCACCCAATTAGGCTTGGGCTGGCACTCAATTTCTCGGTGTTCTACTATGAAATCCAGAATGCTCCTGAGCAAGCCTGCCTTTTAGCCAAACAAGCCTTTGATGATGCCATAGCAGAGCTGGACACACTAAATGAGGATTCCTACAAGGACTCCACTCTCATCATGCAGTTACTTCGAGATAACCTCACTCTGTGGACGAGTGACCAGCAAGATGAAGAAGCAGGAGAAGGCAATAATTAAAAAGCTTTCCTCTGATCTGTCTTTCATCCACTTCACAATCCCTGTCATCACCAATATTACCTTGCCACAGTCACACTAAATATCTAGTGCTAAGCATATCTGTATTGTACAGCTGTTCAGATTTGCTGTCCACTTTATCAAGAAGCAGTTTCAGATGAGCCTTCATGGGTGTTGATGGATTGATTGGTTTATTGGCCCTAGTTATCTTAGTTGCACTTCAGCAGTGCAGAAAGATATATATTAAATGAGGCGTTTTTAGTTTGCCTGTTGATTAGAACAGACAAGAAAGAATAATGGAAAACGATTGAAGATGATTAGATTCCAGTTTAAATTTTTGCCATTTGAAATGAGCTGACTGTTCTGTTAAGCAGTACATTTTGTGCATGCAAAGTAAACTAGCCACCTCAATTTTTTTTCAGTCAATGCAAACAGTTAAGCTGATGTGAAATGACAACCCTGTTCATCAGTTTACAATAAACTGTTTGAAATGTGAAGTTTTGGTAGCAAACTTTTTTTTGCCTCTTAACTTATGTGCACAGTTTATTTTAATGCAGTGCATCTACCTAAGAGTTTTGATACTTGTAACCTTTTGCAGTTGTTTTGAAGAATCATGAATTTATTTTTTGTAAACTCCTTGGCTGTTTAGTTGTCTGTGTATTCTGACAACACTATGTCAATATTAGCCCATGTTAAGATGGATGATCGAGATGCCAGACTTCTAAATTAAATGTTTTGGAATTAAATAAAATAAAATGCTGCTTCGGGGAATATTATCTCTATATAAGCTGTCCTGTCTTTTGTTCAGAGCAAAGACTGAGTTACTTAGTATATCACTGCTAAGTTAAAACATTTCATTAATGAGAAGACGTCTTGTACACTCACAACAAATGAACAAATAACAGTATGCTGAAAAGAAGAAAGAAGCCCACAGCAATCTAGAATGGTACTTCTTACCTGAGGTAAAATGGAGTTTCCTAAGGTATGTGTTAGTTGATTTACTTGGTAGAGCAGCTGTAAAGCAGTTCTGCTCAGAAGCTAAAAAGCAGTATAGAATATTACTTGTTTACACCAGTGAAGAGACTTATATTATTTTCTTCTGTCTACAGTAACTTCTAAAGTGTTGTTTTTTTTTCAGAAGTGCTAACCACCAAATTGTATTTATGCATTAAAATTCCAGTAGTGTTATTTTGTATTTACCTAATTGCAGCGGAAGCAGTATTTATTCTTAGAGAAGACCTCTCTGTTCTAGCAAACTTAAATCTAGTCCCCAGACTTACATTTTGCTTCTTTCTCCCCAGCAGTTAGAATATATTTATTGGTTCCATCCATACTTCTGTACTGATGTATTACAGAAGCAGGAAAAGTTAGCTGTTGTTGTGTTACGTTGGCTGTATCCAGACTGCTACTGGCACCTGGGCTAGCTCAGAAATCATGTAAGTTCTCAATTTATCTAAATCCATTTTTAATATGACTTAATAAATACTAGTGGCCCAAATGCCCACAAGAAGAACTTCTTTTTAAAAACAGTGAGCTGCTTTCTTTTAAATATCTGGAGAATGAAATTTTTTAAGGATAGATTTGTTCATATATTTTCTAGTCTCCTAGGCAATTCTAGATGTACTGGTTATGTTTGTGGTAATCAGAAGGCTTCTACAACATCTGAAAAAGGTGTAAGTTAATCTTGATGTTGTACTGTCGTCTGATCTGGACATGTTCGATTCCCTGCTAAAGCACCTTGAATTACGTCCTTAATACCAATTACTGCTGTGTGCCCATGACCTACTCTGGAATATTTTTTTTCCTATATGCTCTTTGCTCAAACAGTACCCAAATGTTTGGCTTCCCTCTGCCCCTAATTACCTACTAGAGCCTTCTGGCCAATGATATTCTTTTTGGACTTTACCTGTCTCAGATATGGTGCTTCTATATTTTTTTCTTCCTTTCTTTCCTCTCAAATATACATACCTGCTGAATGGAACTGAAATGAAACTTTGATAATAAAACTGCCTTTTTATATTGAAACACTGTAGCTAGTTAATCATTGTTGGTAATTGCTAAATTTATTTTTTTCATGTTTTTGCAGGTACTGATATATATATATATATGTATATATACACACACACATACATATATATATATATATATATATACACACACACATACATAGGTATGTATCTGTACCTATGATTAACTACAGACCTTGTGCCTAAGGTCCCAAATGGAAATGAAAAGCATTCTGTGAAATGTTATGATTTCTGGGTGTATTTTCCTGAATTGCAATATCCTTGAATCTGGATAAATCTTTACTGACTATCATGAAGTATAAAGCTCCAGTTTGAAATGGTTTAATTTGCTTGAAGGGTAGATTCCCTTCTCCCGAGTAGTGTAAATTTCAACAGATTAATCAGTTATAGCCATAAATGCAAGCAGGTGAGGAGATGGTTGAAAGATATTAGGAAGATATGTGTAAAACTGAAATTATAATTAAGTTCTTAATGAACACTGCATTCTTACAGTGTTTTCTGTAGTTGGCTGGAAAAAGTCTAGGTTTTGTACTAGATGTCAAGATCTAATAGTGAAAGTAAACATGGCTGGAAAGAACAAACTGCCTTCTAAGAATTTCTTGGTCTGGAATCTTTAGAGGAACTCTCCAGAAATACTAGGAATATCAAGAGCTTCCTTATCACAAGATGACCTGAAGTTTGGTAGTTAAACGAGAAGTGCAGGTAGCTTATCGCCAAGTGGTCCCAACAGGGTAGAATTAAGTGACCAGGACATGATCTCAAGTTGGACTTGAATTAGAATATCTTCATCTGAAATGTGAAAGTTAAAGTTCAGTAATGAGGAGCAGCTGGTAAGTTGTATTCCTCTAAATGAGTGGCATGCAGTTATGCTGGGCCATGTGTGGGCGTGTAGCATAATTCAAGCTACCCTCTCAATATATTTGGAGGAGATCTCAGTAATGATCAAACTCTTTGAGGAGGATGAGCTTCAAGGAGGTAAGTGAAATCATGTGGGTGTATTAATGTGAATCCAAAGGCACAATATCACAGTCCCAGAAGGAAGAAAACCAATATATGTTATCTATTCTCTGTCAGCATGAAACCCACCTGAAATCCCTTGGCAGACGTGTAGCAGGAATGCTCTTCAGCCAGTCGCCTTGTTGGATGAGGTGTTCTATCTTTTTTCTCATATTTCATTGCCTTTTGATAATTTGAAATGACACAGAGAATTGAATCAGCACACGAAGTAGCCTTTGGTCTTAAATCTGTTAGGCAATTTACAAGATAACCAATCTGCTTCAGACAATATAGCCATCCCTTTAGTATCCTCAAAAAGAGGAAAAAAAATTCCTTTTGCTTTTAGCAAAGCTTGTTCCAGAGCTGAAACGAGCAGCTTTTAGAATCTATACCTGAACTTCAAGTAATTATATTCCATACCACATGCCAGCTTAATGTCTCATTGAAATTTATCTTTGCATGTCCTTAAACAAAGGCAAAGGTGCTTTAAAATATGTGTTGTGTGAATCAGTGGATTCATTCCTGACGGAGAGAAGCACTTTATTAATTATAAAATAATTGGACAATGTACATATAATTTCTAAAAATTGTCAAGGATCAACATGTATGATTACATAATAGAAGTGCAATTACATAATTATTTTTCATAAAATACTTTCTGTTACTTATATATTAAGTAATAGCACTAAAAAGTAGAAAATAAATGCATATTTATTTCTTATAGTTCCTTGAGTCCTTGAATGGCTATTGTATCATCGTCACCTTTTTTCTCATTTGCTAGAAATGCTGTTCTCCAGAGTAGTGCTTAGATTGTCATTATACACAAATTCTGCTTGGCTTTGGTTATAACACCTGGTAACCCTGAGCTCCAGTGACTGTGCAGAAATTGTTAGTGGTAGATTTTGGTTTTGAAGTTAACATGCATAGTAGCCTTGGGAACCTGTAATTAGCTGGAATCTCTATGCTGTCATTTATTTGAGTATTGCAAATCAGTTTGATCTGTTCTACCTCAAGCATTATAGTCAGATGAATTGTTCTCCTTGCATTGGGTATTTTTCTGCAAATCCCAGAGTATATTAAGGCAAAGCACTGTGAACTTTCTGTCAAGTGATTATCGAGAAATCACTTACCTATGATTATGTGGTTAATATGAACTATTTTCTCTCACATTTCCACATCAGTTTGATAATACAATAAATGTGATTGATTCCACTTCAGAATTTAATTTGTTAGTAGTTGAATCCGTCTTTAAAAAATCATGTAGTTTAACAATACTTTTAAGGAGAGAAACAAATCAGACCACATCATCCTTGTCCTTCTAGCAATGTGCTTGAAACCAAGTAATACCTGCAGTAATACTAGGTGCCATCTATTATATTTGGAGAGCTGTATCTTCAGTAACAATCATTAGTCAGTGTTCTCTCAAACAGAAGCTACCGAAAGAGTAAAGCACAGGTTTCTATCTTGAACACACAGTATAGAAAGAGGCAGAACTGCAGGGGATTGGCAAGGAAAGCATTTTGCTCACAGGTGTTTCTGGCTGTTGCCAGACCTTGGGTTCGGGAAAGAACATCGGCTTTTGCAAGGAGCAGAAACTAGTAGATGTGTTAGTAACATAGTAATCAGCCAACTGGTTTTTGTGGTGAGTAAAGAGAAGAAGGGGAATATTTTTGCTGGGAAGAAAAAAAAAAGAGCAAAAAAATAACTGCTATTTGTCCCATGTTTGTTTTTACCAAAAAATCAAATTGTTATTTTTTAAGTACAATCCTAGGTACTTCAGAGAGAAACCTGCATAGGGAAGTCGAGTTAGAGGTGCTGGAGCTTAAAAACTTGACCCAGAATAAATTATTTTTGCTGTATGTTGTGGAGGTCTGTGCTGTGAAGGGACAATCCAGCACAATTGGGCACCACCTGTAGCAGCTTCCTGCCCCCATGGCAGAGCTGTCCTGGAGCAGTGATCCCTATTACTGTCTCTGCCATCCAAATCCACAGATGGGTGCAGACAGCCTGAGCCTGTTTTTGGCAGGAGGTGGCACAGCTCTCTCCTAGTGCCTGCTGGCTGGCCAACATGTTGGGGCACTGCTAAAATTCCACCATGTCCTTTAAGGGCAGGAATGAATCCCTCAATTCTCTTGTGTCACCTCAAGCTTTTTAAGGACTGCTATTTGCCTCTTCTGAAACAAGTCCTATTAAGCTTCTCTGGGCTGTAAAATGTCATGAGACAACGGGGGAGCTGAGATGTTTGCTGTCATCAGCATCATTTTTTTTTTTAATACATAAAAATGCTCTGGTGCTGTTGCTGATTTTCACAGCTGAGACTTTCTTGCTTTCAGATTATTCCTGCACTTTTCTGTGTTAATAATGTTCATTTTTTGAATGTGGCAAGGAGTAAAACATTGCATTGAACATCATTAATTAGAGAAAATCAATTGTGCTGTGAATTTGAAAATGTCTTATTTACAAGTTGTTAGGAGCTGCCGGAATAGAATCTGTAGTAATTCCTGGCAAGGCTGATTTGAAAAGCATTTTCACTTTATGAGTATAATATAAGATTTATTGATACAACTTTAGTATAGCTACCTGTTACAATAATTTTGAGTTAGTGTTTTACATTGCTAGGAAAAAAATGTGTAAATTCCATAAACTGCTCATCTAAATTTCACCTTGAAAGTTATGTTTCTTCTCCTTTGTCAGCTGAGTGTTGTTTCATTGAAGAGGAAAGCTAAAATCCTAACAGTGGGATTGCAATAGCACTTTCTAATGGTCGTGGATCTCTGGGTAAAGGTGTTAGGAATTATTTATCCTTTTGTCCTAATGCAATCACAATAACATCTTGGTGTCAGTTAGTGGGTGCGTAGGAAACAGAAAGTGAAGAACACTTATGAAAATAATTTGTGTAAGTTGTTCTTGCTGGTAAATATATTTTCTGTTCTCTTAGTTTGTTCCTTTTTTTGTTTGGATTAAAGTGGGACGTAAGCTTGAAGAAGCTGTCTGCAGGTTTTATTGCTGTGTCTCAGTGAATTACTGAGTTCGCATTGGTGAACTGCATTTTCTTACAGGTTATTTTTCTTCTATTACCCATGAGCTTTATTGTGTGATATTAATATGAGCTGAATTTCTTATTCTTAATTAATGTAGAACACCTCTGTGGAACTGTAAGGAATAGCATTTACTGTGTTAGTGAAGATATTAGTGTGCATTACGGTTTATGATTTAAGGGAATGCATTTTAAATGGCTAATAGATTTTTTTTAGTTACATTTTTTCAACTTGACCTTTGCTCATTTCATGTTTTCCCCCCTTTTGTCTGTTAAGTCAGCTCCCAACATTGTTTTTGTTGTTGGTAATATGCTAGTGTGTATCAGTGTTCGTCCAGAAGCATTATCAGAGCTCAAGCTGAAGGATGTTATCAATTCACCTTACCTGTATTTTACCACTTAAAAATAGCTATATCTTGAAATAAAACTGCAGTCTGAAACATACCTTAATTAATGCAGATATTTCAGTCTCATAGCTCAGCTTTTTAAGAAAAATTAAAATAAATCCTACTATGTCCTACTTGTTCTCTTCTCTAGCATCTTTTCATTGCATGTTCTCCATGCCACGATTTCCTTCCTCCCCCACTCTCCCTGAATGAACATCTTTTGGTAACTGCATGAAGATGTAACTGGTGGATGGGGCCTCTCAATTGTATGAGAATAGCCAGCATAGCCTGAATTCTGCTTGTGCTGTGCACAGTTAGCTGTTCTATGAATATCTTTTTGCTTAAGGAGTGCGAGGGCTGATGAACAACTTTGTGGAATTGATGCTGGCCTTGATTTATGTCTTTCTTTGGCATTTGTGCCTTTGCCCACCAGCAGCATGAGATATTTTTCTCCCTTTCTACACCTCCTCCCTTTTTCCTGTTTCTGTCCCTCAGTCACCACATCCTTCCTATTGCTGCTTATCGCTGAGATTTTTCTTCTCTCTGCTGCCTGTGATTAAACACCTGGAGCGTTGCCAGCCTGATGACTGCAAAGTTTTGCAATGAAACTCCTTTGAGATTTACTGCAGTGAGGCTGTTTCTTGAAATGCATTGCTCTGAAGGAGTCAGACTTTAATGTACTCTTAATTCTTTGTGTAGGTTTTGAGAATAGTAAATGCGTTAGTAAGGTTTTGAGAATGCTTAGCACAGTAAATGCGTTACTGCTAACAGAGTAACAGCAACAATCTGCTTGAGTTTCCCTAGTAGAAAAATGCTTGTTACAAATTGTATAAAATTCTTCATCAAGAAAACTATTTTTCTTTCAGCTGAAATACGCACACAACTGAGCTGATGTTCTGCTACTATTGAGTTTTGAGATTCTGCTCCTGAGGGTTAGCCTGAAATGAGTTGCTCTGACTGCTGTGCACCAGTTAGGCAAGTTCTATACTCTGATATTTGAAATTAGTTCTGAATCGTGTAACTGAGGTTCATCTTAGCTTCAGCTGTAAAAAACGAAACAAAACAAAACACAGAAAAATCACTTTTGATAGATGTCACAGCTACATTACTTTGCAGAATGGCTCTTCAGTCACAGTTGCTACGTCTGACTGCATTAACTCCTGTGATGAATGGTGGAGGCTGGTTATCTGTGTGAATTAAACTGAACGTTCTGCTTAAGAAAGAATATGTGAATGTGCCTTGCTGGATAGAAAATACTGCATGATATACAGGCTGAAGCTTCTTCAATAGTGTTATCATAAGTTTTAGACTTCAAGATGTCCTCAGAAGGCTCTGTTTTTTTGTTACTTATCCTCCACACAAGGCTGTGTACCCTGATAAAGCACCATGTATCAGTCATGTCAGTTTCACTGCCACCAGGCTTGACTCCCAGAGTTTGAGAGCCAGTTAGCACAGCGCTGCTGGTAACATGGCTCACTGGCTGGGACTGGGTGGGATTCAAAGGCAGTTCAGCAAATGCTCCTCCATCTCGGTGAGAGTTTGGAGAAGCTTTCAATCAGTGGAAAACAAATTTTCATTTATAAGTTAGCCAAATTATTGTTGTCTTAAATTCAAGTGCCAGAAAGCACCACCAAAACCAGAAAGAAGAGAGCAAAAGAATCTCCTGAAGCCCTATAAGACGTGACAATAACAGCAGGCAGTGCTGTGACGGAGCCCCTGAGAAAATGGAAATGCATTAAAAAAATGTCTCAGGAAAAGTAGCCAGTATGTTCCATACAGTTTGCTTTCAGTTAGTGCCTCTCTGGAAATTTCTGGCAGTTTCTTACAGATTATCAGAAGTCTCTCCATCTAATTCAACATTTAAACTGTAGCTTAACTTAATGTGACCATGAATGCTGTGATTCAGCAAATCTAACCTAAATAAGGTATTATCGAAGTAGAGAATGGATTTAAGATTTTTAAAAAGCAAGTAGTAATGTGGTTTCTTTATTTGTTTATTTTTATCCCTTCTGTACTTTTTTCAGTCTCTTGTCTTTATACTCTGTCCCTCTTTATTTTACCTTGCCCTTATTCTTCTCACAGGGCTCATATTTTCACTTCTGTCGTCTTTTATCCTGCTCTTCCCCGAGTCCCCTTGTCCTCCCTGACCTATCTCCCCACTTAAAATACTTTCTTCCTGGCCTCATGGAGCATCGCCATGGTGACTGCGTGATGTCATTGCATGGGGAGCTGTTGCCCAGGAAACTGTATGATGTCATTGCACTAGAGACAGTTGCTGTGGTTACTGAGTTGATTGAGGTAACTGGGAATAAAGGACTTGTTATCAAACCACAGCCAGGAAATGCTGCCTTTAATGGTGATAATAATAATAATAATAATAATAATAATAATAATAATAAAAAGACACACTTCTTATGTATTTATGTTCCAGGGCTGTCTGCCTGTAATTCAAAGTCCCCAGTTCTTTTTCTGATGCAATGTGCTCAATTTGGGCTTCTTTCAGTTGGGCTGAGTAATCTTGCTTATCTGTTTCTAGTCTTGAGTGTTACTGTGGACATCACACCACAATAAAATGGAAGAAAAGAACTATGTTGTCCTGTGCTTCTGTGTAATGTGTTCCCACCTGTTGTTTGCTTTTTCCTGTTCTCTTTCTTTTTTTTCTGTGATGAATAGTCCAGCTCAGCTATTGTCCCAGCTGATGTCAGGGATACGCTAACAGTGAATATTACGTGTCTGAGTTTGCTTCATCTGCCCTAGGCTCTGTCTCTAATAGGCAAGCTATCATTTGTTTTTCATTTCTTTTCTGCCTTTTACCTGCTTTTTGTTTTTCGTTGTAGTCACTGCAGGAGTTCCAGGAAAGGTCCAATGTGAAAGAAGCAGAAATTAAATAAAAAGTAGGAGGCAGCTATTAGTGATGAAGAAAAAATATGCAAGATTGCACTTCACTGAGAGCAATGTGGAAACGTGTGGCTGATTCTGTTTCATGTGAGAATGCAGGAATGTGAATAGTGGTAACCATTTGTCTTAGTGTCTAAGTCTGTGCATGTGATGTGCTGATCAGTAGCTCTTGCAGAATGTTGTCTATGTATAAATAGATATGTTCATATATTTACTGTTTACTTTAAATATATATGTTTCTATATACTTTTTCGGATGTTCTGCAGTGTTGGGTGAATTACATGTCTAAGATAAAATGTGCTCATGTAGGAGTGATTGCCCCTACACAGAGAGGAGGGTCTCTGCTTTCAGTACCTGTGCAGATGCTCAAGCATTCACTAGAAACTATAGTCACAAACTTGCCATTAGTTGACCAGGAAACAAACTCTTTCTGATGCTCCTGTTTTTGTTGAGCCTGAAGTTGAAAACTCTGACGTGGGTTACCTTACAGTTAGCGTGGGGATGAAAACAAGAATTCTATCAAAGAGGTATGGAGTGCAGTGCTGGCATGCCAAGTATCTGAGGACAGAAATTTTGAGTTGCTGAAATGTTGGGAGGAGACTGAAATGAAGATAGCATCTAAGGTTTGGCAAAACTCTGTGAAGAGTAGGGAAGAGAGGATATAATTTAATTGGGTAAAGACAGAATTTTTCAGGCTTAGTTATGAGGGAAACAAAGGTGTGATAATTGGGAATTTCGGGGTGAAATAGTAGTGAAAAGCTTTTATTAGAGTTTATCTTTTTATTCCCTTCCTCTTTCATGTACTATTTGTATAACTGTTTATTTGCTCACTGTACTGCACAAAGTAATATCAACCTCTCTGCCAAAGTAACTGTAAAATAAAATTGTGTTTCACATCTGTATCTAGGCAGGCCAGCAGGAAACAGCAGTTATAAGAGATCAGATGGCAACAAGATAGAACAGCTAATGGAGGTGAAAAGTAGCAGTCAGTCAGCACCCAGAGGCTCATAATGGTCAGGTGAGAGGCATGGGCAATCACTAAGCCTGGCTTTCAGACGTGCGTGTAAATTCTTAATTTCTAACCTGATAAATGTTTAGTTAATCAGCACGCAATGGTTCTATTTGCAAATCTTTTTGAGCTAAGGGACTTGCATTGCTGTGAAATGTGGGTCAATAATTGTGGAACTTCCTGGACTCACAATTTTATGGTTGCTAGAATGGATACTGTTGAATCTGATATTGAAATGATATTTGATTTCTGCCATGAATGGTCACCAGAGTTACTTTTCCTGTTAAATAAGATTCAGAATGACCCCTGAATTTCATTTTGTTCACTACAATACAATATGGGTTTATTTTTTAGTATGTTTTAAACATTTATGTTTAGATCACCCTTACTGGTAAAGAATGAGAAAGAAGGCAAGAAGGTGGTGTGTATTTAACTGTCAGGAAGGTCAGTAATTGTATTCAGTGATGTAGGAAAACTAGAAATATGATAAAGAATTACAAGTTTGTTTTCTGCTACTGTCTACTGCTTGGAATATCTGTATGTGAAAATCTCTGTGTAGTAGTGAGAGGCACCATCCAGAGGCACCATCCACTGTTAGAGGGTGGACAGTCCTACAAGCAACATGATCTCGGCTTTTGCTGAGCAATGCTTCCATCTACTGGAGAACTCTCTTCTCGCAGCATTTGCTCTGCTGTATTCTGAGACCCAAAGTCTTGATAGTTAAAACCCCAAATATTTATTGTTTATGAATTATTCTGATAATAAAGATAGTTCCTCTGTTCTATCAAGGAGCTAACAAAGTGCTTTTACTTCTTTGCATTTGAAAGATGTATGGCTGTCTCCTTATTTTGAGTCAGTACTCTGTTATGTTGTTTTTTTTTTCTGAAATGCAGTTCTTAAGGTGGTAGTAATATAAATTGAAGTACAAAATGTAAAAATATCTTGTAGAGACTGATTGTGTGATTGGTGTGTTCATTTGTGACATGAAATAATGAGTTCAGGAAGAAACTTCAGAGGCTGTAGGATGACACCCATACTCTTTGTGAGCAAACAGGATCAAGTAGATATCCACTGAGACAGAGCATGACTATTAGTGTCAGCATTAGAGAATTAGACTCGGTATTATTTGCACTGCTGCTGTCCATCAGAGTTTGCCTGTGCTTTGCAAGGGTCACTGCAGGAGGCAATCAACACTACTGTAATCAATACTGATTTGCCATTTAGGGAAGTGAAAGGTTTTTTTTTTCTAGTGGCTGAGAAGAAACACTGGAAATAGTGGCTTATAGTTTTCTTGTTAGAATCTCCCTGGTTCTTTAAGCGTGCTAAAGTGTCTGATTAGAAAATTTAGGAATAAACTTGTAAAATGTACAAAGACTAAATAGCAATAACATCAAAGTACCTTTGGACTCGACACAGTGCTACTATGAGTCACAGAATGGTTTGGGTTGGAAGGGACCTCAAAGCCCACCCAGTTCCGAACCATGCCACAGGTAGGGACGCCTCCCACCACAGCAGGCTGCCCAAAGCCCATCCTTGGCCCTGCCAGGGATGAGGCAGCCTCTGAGTAGAGTTTCTTCCTAATGACTAATCTAAACTTACCTCTTTTAGTTTCAAACCAATGCAGCTTATCCTGTCGCTACACGAAGTAAATATAACAAATAAAAGTGATATATTTATATGGAATTATATTTACAATTTACAAGTTTATATATAGGACTATGTATATCAAATAAGTTTTATAGGTATGCATATACAACTACATAAATGTGTGTGTATGCAACATAATCACATATGAATATAACACAGTAAGTAAATAAACAGTACTGAGCTCATTGCTTCTATGAGAAGAACACAATGTCAGTGCACCTTGTCCCTGCCTCCATGCAATCTACGTTGTTCTGTGCCCTTTGGGATCATTAATACAATCAGATAAGTATCTTCATTTGTTCACGTGAAATCTTGATGAACTTCTATGATGGCCTTCAGTCAGTAACTTTGTAGAATGCATCAGCTTTCACATTTCATGTTACCTTTAAGCTACTTGAAGTACCTGTGCTTTATAACGTGCTTTGTTTTTCAATACAGTAGCCATTCCAGGTGCTCCTAGGTTTATGGCAGAGAGCTCAAAAGATGTGCCAAAGCACAGGAATGGATTTTAGAGGTTTAAGTATATTCTATATTCTGTTAAGTTTTTTGAATGCCTGAAATGGTAGGAAGCATAGACTTCAGATTGGCATTGGTTCTTCCACAGTTAAGGCCAAATAGTTCAGGGTACTTTGCATTCATAACACCACATTTTATTTGTAAACTGGTCCTGTGTGGGGATGTTTCTGTGCTGTTGGGAAGTAAGCAGCTCAGTATTTCTTAGTAGTGTGTATGCTGTCTTTGAGTGTTTAGAAATCAATCTGTAAATACCAGGAACACTACAGCCTATGTACAAAATTAATGATTTATGTGGTTAAATAATTACTGTTCATCTTTGCAGCCATCAGAAGCTGAGTAGAAGTAAATGAGCTGAATGTGCAGTTGAAGAAATTATGTGAAGCCCCAATGCAGAAACTTCGATATTTGTAGTTTTCCCTCTGTTATGACTTCATTTGCTGCAGCAGCAGTATCATTTTAGTTATTTAATAAGAAGGATTTACTTGGAGGTGAAAAAACAAACAAACAAAATAAAACAACTGTCACTCCATTATCTACGTGCGATATATGTACAATAGAGATGGCAGAAGTGCTTTTCTCTGAATAACCATGCAGGAAACACATTCTGCTGTTGATGTACATGCTTTTGTCCAGGAATGTTTTGGCTGCCAGTATCATTGTGATTTGCCTGCTGTCCAGAGCCTTAGCAGACTGTGACTCACACAGGCTGGTCTGTGCATTGCAAGCTGAACTTTTGTTTCTTGTTACTACCTTTGAACTCAGATGGAGCTGCTTACTGTCAGTGTCAGTGGGTGCACATGCTCCTGCTGCTTCACATAGTTTTCTCAGAAAGTAAGAATTCAGCATGCAGTCAGTTGACCACTTTAATATTCATTAGGAATCCACTCAGAGTGGCCACAGTTGCCCCTTATGTGACGTGGCTGTAATTATAGACAGTGGTGTATCCTGGGAAAACATTCTCTTGTGTGTTCTTCATCTGCTAGGACTGCACACATAGGGAGATTGTGATGTTGATTTGATTAATGTGATTGAAGTAATAAATCAGCATCAATTTTTTATTAGAATCAGCTCCCTAGTCCATTAAGAATAGGAATACATTCTTGTTGCACTATTGTTTTCTTGTTTTCTGTGCCAAATTCACAAAAAATCAGAAGAATTTTTTTCATTTGGAAAGTTAGTAGGCAGAAAATGTTTGAAGGTATTCAATACCCTTATGAGCGTATTTATACAATATTAGGTGCAGTATGATGCTCCTTAAATATGAAGATAATATGGTTATTTCAAAGGAATAAAAATGTCTCTGTATGTAGAGGAAGAAGGGAGAGTAAATATTGATCTGAGCAGTTGAGTTGCATGGAAATCAATTTACTTTTCAGTTCCTTGGAAATGAGCATTGCAGCTGATTATTTATGGCTGCTGTATGCTGTAAAACTCTGACTGGCACATCATATTACAAGCTTTATAGAGGTTGCTGCCTTCTATGCTTTTGTGATGCTGTGTTGTATGACGTCAACATTGGTTTTGAATGTCGTTCTATGTCTCATGGAGTAGCAGCAGAATTGAATTCATTGTAATGCTCTTGATGTTCAGTTATGCTCAGCTTGGCATGATAGCTGTCATAAAGTCCTAATTACAGTGATCCATCCTAATGTGATCTGACTGAACAAATGAAAGAAATTAAGCAGAGATGTCCATTTTCACAAGCTTGTGTGATTTAACAGTTTTGCTCTCTTTTTCCCTATGCCACCTGTAGTGTTGAGTACACATCTTAACTACTCGTTTTTATTCTGTTTTATAGGCTTTCTGGAGAGATCTTTCACATTAATTGTTCCATTGTACATTTCGGTGCTATGTCCATCTTCCTTTCTTCTTTCTGTTTATTAGATCTTGTTTCCTTGTGTTTATTAATACTTTCACCGTATTTCTTGTGTTCAGAAGGAACAATGAACAACTCTTTCTGTGTTTGGAATCATTTCTTTCTGAAGGTTTTGTTTGCTTTAGCTTAACAAGCCAAGCAGACAAACACCAACTGAAACAATGGAAAGAGGAGGGGAATAAACCTTGCAGAATAAACATGACTCTCATGTCACCATGCAGTATATCATTAGCACCTGTCTGTTTCTCTCTTCTGTCCCTGATCCACAATCTTAGTGGCCCAGGAGTGTCTGTTGTTTTTATAATGTTATGGGGTCAGCCTGGATTTACATGATACTGATTAGGTTGCGCATTTCCAAGGATGCGACCAAAAATACATTACCTTTTCCACATCCATTCCCACCTCCAGTCCATACTAAAGGCTGGTGCTGACACAAAGTTTGTTTACTGTTTTTTCCATCTTTGTAATCGTATGCTAAGTTTTTTGGGAAGGCAGGCAGTTCTTTCATGCTAAGAATGTTGTCCAAATGCATGTTTTGTTCCACAAAAATATGTTTGTATGATTTAAATATATGTGTGTGTGCTGAACTAATGGTGATTGTATGAACATTTGCAATTGAGAAGAACTATCTGTAGAAACAGCTTTTTGAAAAATACTTGTAGCTTTTTGCAATGCATAAAAAAATCAGGAGGCACTGCACTGTGATGATAGTAGAGTTCCCTGCCTTTCGCTTTCTTCTGATTTAGTTGAAAGTACTAGAAAGATATGAAGTCATTACCCAATCAGAGAAGTGATTGGTTTATCAGTAATTTGTAAACAATGCATGCAATGATTGAGTAATTTCTAGTGAGTGCCTGATAAAGAGGTAGGCATCCACATCCCTTCAGGACCAACAACTTTCAACTCCCATCAGTAAGACCATCTCATTTCAAGTCTCCCTGAGGCTATAAAGTCCTGCAAACTGAGTTTTCTCCTCTCTGCCTCTATTGGTACCATCCAGAGTGGGTTTGAGGCCACTCATGGCAGAGGAAGGAAAAAGCAGTAATTCCTTACGTATTTGAAAGTAGGACTGCTTTTTAAAACTAAGACATAATTACCTTTTCTAGTGTTGAATGCACAATAAGGATATGGAAAATCTTAATAAGAAATCCATAGAGCATGATTTTTTATGAAGAGAAAAGCCTGAAAGTATGTACAATTGCCATGTCAAGGTACTGTTATGGGACAATGCAAAATCTTACCAGTAAGCAGAATTTTCTGACACTATTTTCTTCCAGTCCATTTTTTTCTTTACTTTGCAAGTGGAGCTTTTGTATTTGTTGTGAAATAGAATGTAAAGGCACTTCAGATTTAGTTATGTCTGTGCATTGGGGACGTTCAAGTTAGTTATGCCTGTGCATACTCATCAAAAGGGTGATTTTTCTTCAGTATGGTTTATGTAGTTTAACATTTGTTTTTTGAGATGTAGGATACTTTCTTGTGATCTGTAGAAGATTTGGCACATTATTGTTCTGAAAGAAAAACAGCTAAGTTGTTCTGTGGAAAAATATGAAACAGAATCAGCAGGTGATTTTTTTTCTTCAAGATGAACCAAAGTGCAGACTTTAATTCCAGGAATGTAATCCAACTTTTTCTCTATTTAGGTGGATAACCAGGAACTTAATACAACTACACTCATTAAAATGAGTGAGGTTAGTCCCAGGATTCTTTTTGTTGCAATAAGTATCACCAACTTAGGCGCACTGTGAACCTTACAGACACTAAAAGCAAGTTGCTGCAGTCTGACCAATTTTATAAACATTAGGGAATGCTCAGTATTCTCCAAATCACTGCTGTGGTCCTTGCTTTGCCAAATGGTAATCCACTGTGTTTTTAAACCTTGTCAGCTGGGCTCTCTGGAATGGCTCTGTACACAGCACACATGTAGGCCTTATTAAAAAGCACTTGATGTGTTTGTTGCCAGGGAAACTTGAGCAATTAAGCTCTGGAAGCAAATATTAGCTATTAGCATCTACTTTCTCCATTAGTGCCATGAAACCTATATGAAGTAGCCTTGCAGGTTCTTAGCTAATGGAAATGACATAACTAGAGAATAAAAAGGTGTGATGTGTAATTATAATTCACTGAACTCTAAGTATGGACAGAGTAATGACAGTGTGGGACTTGGGTATGTTTTATACTCTCACATTGATGATTTATTGAGCACCTGATTATCATGTTCATTTTGCTGTATAATATGAACAACGCTGAGGGTAAGCCTTTGACAGGGAAAGGAAGATGAGGTCTGCTTTTTCCAGGTCTGTTTGGAACATGAAGGTAAAAGCTAGGAGTGGGAAAAAGAACAGGGAAGTATTTCTATTGTTTTAATACCTATGTCATTTTAAATTTGACTTCTGGATTTAATGTCCTCTTTAATATATAATGTCCATTATGTACTTCACCGTAATTAACTAACACAGAATGTGATTATAGCTAGCTCCAAAAAAATAATAATTTTGTCTTTTGATCAATCTCAATATCATCTTAAAATCTAGAAGATGGTTCCTTTTTAGTAATTGCATAGGATTCATTACTTATTTCACATTAATTCTGCCAACCCTTTAGTAATTTCTTGTGAAGAATTCATTGTAGCAACATGTGCTCTCTGTGCCAAACTTCCACTGAGTACAGATATTCCTAGCAAAAAAATAAGGGCTTAATTTTTGACTGGTCTAAACAGTAGCCACTCCTGAAATGCCATCCAGCACCATGGACAGTCAAAGGCACTGTTTTCCTTTCAGCTGTTCCGTTCATTTTGAACCACCCATTCTGTATTTGAGAGGAGAGTTAAGGTTGCTCTCCAGGCAGAGGAGGGGAGCGGAACTGTCATTTTACCATACTGAGGTAGCAAAAATTTGGGATATTTAAGCTCAGACTCCAAGTCATCCACAGTCTAATATTAGAAATCAGTCGTAGTCAGTTGATGTAGTCCTCTGTTGGCTTTGTTCAGACTTCATTCAGGCACCATACCTGCAGCTTCAAAGAGAGATCTATATGAGAACTGAGCAAATAGTGACTAGGAGCTTCCAGACTTTGCCCCCATAGCCCTAATGTGGTTTCAATTAGCTCACATGCAGTTTCTGTTCAGATAAGTCACAATGAAATAGTGACACTGAAGTAAACGCTTTCTCCAAGGTTTTATGGGACTTTGCCTGATAGCAACCTCAAGGATCGGGCAGTGAGCAAGTATTAAGAAGCAAGCATATGACACCGTTGACTTTTTTTAGTGGTGTAATTGTGAGAATGTGCGTCAAAACTCTGATTTGAATGCCTCTGTTGACCCATCCGACTGCAGGAACAGGCCTGCAAAACAGCTTCATGTAGTAAGGTGGTCTTTGAAGAATAGGAAACACTGTATCAGAGATCTCCACACTGCTCAGGGCATTGTCCAATTAGGTTTTCAAAATCTTCAAGAATGGATTTCTCAGTCTTTCTAGACAACCTATTTCAGGGCTTAACTAATTACACTATTTTTTCCCCTTACATCAAATCATAATTTCTCTTGCTGCAATCTGTGAACCTATGTCACTTGTCCTTTCACTGTGTGCTTCTGAGAAACGTGGCTCTGTCTTCCCTGTAAATGCCCTTTCATTATTTGATGACAGCAATTAATTTCACCTTCCAAAGCTTCCCTCTGGAGGCTGAACAAATCCAGGGCACTCAGCCTCTCCACAAGTGTCACATGATCCAGGCACTTAAATATTTTTTTGAATCAGTATCTTTTTGGTACTGAAAGGTTCCAGACTGGATGCAGTGCTCAGGATGCCACCTCACAAGTCTGAAGTAGGGTTTGCTTTTCATCACTCTGCTAGCTGTGCTCTTGCTAATGCAACTCTATGTGCTTAACCTCACCCTTGCCAAGAAATGTTGCATTTGCAGACTGGTGTTAATTTTGCCTTCCACTGTGAACTCTGTCATGTCTCATGGTGTTTGTTGTATCCCAGATGCAGAAGCAGTGTCCTGAATCTCGCAGGATTCTTGTTGACCTACTCCTGCAGCCAGGTGAGGTCTCTCTGAATGGAAGTGTATGAATTGGTCTCTTTAGTTTAGTGTCATTGGTGTGCTGGAGGGGAGTTGTATCCTGTCCCATTCATTGAGGGCAGATCATTGATCTTAAACAGCACTGATCCTGATACAGGTTGTTACCAGCTTAGTTAGACTTAGAACCATTGACCTTTGGACCTGATGGTGCAGCCAGTTTCTCACCCACCATTTAGCTCACTCATCTAGTCCATACACCCCCAGTTTGGCTACCATCATATCAAAAGCTTGCTACTCCTTGCTCACAGAAACAGTTATTTTATTGTGGAAGATGGTCAGGTCAATTGGGCATGATTTTCTCTTCATAAATCTGCAATAGCTGTTCCCAGTGACCATTTTTTTCACTTGTGTGCCTGGAAACACCTCGTAGGAGGATATGTTCCTCTCCAAATACAGAGAATTCCTAAGATATACAGTGTGCATCCTGTCAATTTTGGTAGCAGAACTTAACTCTTGCAGTAGCAAGTTGGCCAAACAGCACAGGAAATCCTACCTTAGTATCCAAGGAAAACATTGCCTTGTGAATTGGATCTGGGAGAAAGTGGGATAGCTAGCTGCTTATGTCTGATGTAGTGCATGCCTGCAAACGTGATACCATACCTGTACGTACCTGGCAGGGCATTGGTGCAGTATGGTAGCTGATAGCATGGAAAGAATATCACCAAATGTGCTACATCCCTCTATAAAGTAAAGAGTTTGCAGGTTTGTGGGGAAAATTATTCTCTGAGAACAGCCTCTTCCAAATTGAATGTCAGGAAAAACGCTGGGATACTTTGAGGACATTTGTGCTTCATGAGTGCCTGGATACTCTCCTATTTTTGATCTACTGCTCCAAAGCACAGTTTATCAGACTATAGCAAAAATCAGCATGAAACTGCCTAGCTGTCCTACAAGCTGATCTTTTCTTTTGAAATCTAGCAGTAGAGATGCATACAGACTTTCTTTGCTGAGAGCACAAGTTCCAGCTCATCGTGGAATAAGTCTAGTTTTAAAAAAGGCAGAAATGGAGGTGCAATGGATGGAAAAGGCTGTACAACTTGACCTTTTCTCAGAGGCTGATGAGATAAGCATCAAACTTGTCAGTGTACACAGTGTCTTGGTCTGACAGAAAAGTCCAGAGTACAAGATTACGCTGCAAATGTACAAAAACTATGATTAAAAAGAGGATTTTTGAGTGGAAGGGACATTGTGTTGTTGGGTAATTTGGCAAGGTAGCAGCTCACATAGAGCAGGTACTGAGTGATGAGGAGGGAAGCCTTGGAATTTGTGACCGCTGCTGTTCTATTTTCAGACAGCTTAGGGCTTAAAACCTGCTTAA
Source organism: Perdix hodgsoniae (assembly GCA_035772895.1). Classification (NCBI taxonomy): domain Eukaryota; kingdom Metazoa; phylum Chordata; class Aves; order Galliformes; family Phasianidae; genus Perdix; species Perdix hodgsoniae. Next base: position 1,175,172 of record JAPSGF010000054.1, read on the forward strand.
AACTCTTTGGAGTTTGACAGCAGCCATGTGGAATTTTCTTGGCCTATTAGTATGGGTGCATGCACAACTGTTTGTAACAGCCGTTGCTGTTGGCCGTAGCTTTGCTTGATTCCCACTGATAGGAGTGATACCTTTTCTTCTCAAACTGCTGAGCGCTGTGGGTCATTGCTTTACTGCTGCCACCTCTGACAATGACAGTTGTCCCATTATATCCCCAACATATTGAACAAGTTTGTTTTGATGAGTTCTATTTTAACAGTGATTTTGCTCATAAGAGCCACCTTAGTTTTGTCATGTCTTAAGTAACCCATGTTCAGATTCACTGAAGCATCTGATCATGATGGGTGAGTCTCACATGGTAAAAGGAGTTGCTCTTCTATTATTGCTAGCTTCTGGACTTCTAATGAATCATTAACAAGTAGTAAAATAATAGCCACTCTTAATCAGTTAGGTGTCCTGTGATTGTTCATAATAATTAGTGCTCCCTAACTCTTGTGATCTCTGAGAGCAGGATGTGTAAAAGTACTATGCAAATCAAGTAAGGTAATTTGTACTGAACAAACATGAAAATATCTTGTTATGCTTGAAGAGAGCTTTCTTAGAGAATCTCCTATTACTGATATGCAGGAAATCTGTTAGTAAGTGGTGATAGAGCATGTGAATTAATGTTTCCAGATAACAAAAGAATTCCAATACATTACAGATCTGCAGTTTTCTAGCACAAAATCTTCAAAATCTTTTAAATATAAATTTGTGGTTTACTTACTCTCTGAAGCATTCAGATTAAATGTTACCCATGAACACAAATGGAAACTCAAGCTTTAATTGTCCCTCAGGGCTACACACAAAATGTTCAGGAATGTAATCTCATTCCATCAGTGATCTTTGCATGGTGTTCCTAAAACATTTACACTTCTTTAGCATGAGCAAAAGTAGTTTTGCATGAATAGATTGTGAGCTTCTATTTCAAAGTAATGTATTCCCTCTAGATTTGATCTATTTGGATGGCAATGGAAGCAGCATTCTTATCTGACTTTGCTACTCAACTTGATCTACATAAACAAGTCTTTCAGTCCTCAGCAAAGTATCCAGTAAACAGGATGCTGAAGATACGGAGCTTCATAACTAACAATTAAAAATATGCTCCAACTTTTACACACAACCTTCTTAAACACAGTGTACTGCGAAACCGGAAACGTTGTGAAAGTAAAGAGTAATTTAAAGTGAACAAACATCTTTCTCTGAGCATGCATAGAGGACGTGTCATCAATACTTTGCTTCCTTGCCCAGTTACCACCTGGTTTACATTAATAATTTTTATTGTGTACTATGAAGAAATTTATTCAGTGATCCTTATTTCTGATGGATTATCACATATGGATTTTACATTCTACATTGGGTGGTAAGCTTGTTGGAGCAAGATTACTGACACAAATGATGATGTTAAATGCATGATAATTATTATCAATAAATAATAGAATAATACATTAAATGGTTGCTGAATAAGTTGGATTTAGTTACAACCTATTCTGGTTTATTTACGGATAGTACTGAGCCCTGATGTTTCTGAGATCTAAAGGGGCTCTCAGGAGCTATTGAAGCCCATGGGATTTGTTGTTGTTGTTGTTGTTGTTTTCCCAACAGCACGATTTGGGAAATAACAGCAGTTGATACGCCTTGATGCTAAAGTCTTACAGTGCTCTTGATTTCCCTTTATGTTTCCATCTCTGGCTATAAAGAGGAAAACTGGAAGTGTTGCATCCTTGTAGAACTCAACCTTAGGGAAAAAAACTTGTTCTCAGGAGTCTGTTCCATTTCTTTCAGTATGGGCATAACTCTTCTGTATCTGGATATATTTATTTTTCCATTTAACATAATTGAACTGCAAAAAATTGATATACCATACAAAAATGTATTCCAAATTTCAGCTACAGATTGTGCAGTGAATTGGATGAATGAAAATATTACTCTACTGGCCACTTTTGGTAAAACATATTCATTTTTTAACAAGTACAGACATCTCAGAGCAAGAGCCCAACACAGTTGAAGAAAACAAAAGGAGTATAATGCTGATTTTGTATTTCCATTGTGCTAATCCTGGGAGGTTTGGTTCAGGAAGGTGCAGGACAGCTTCAGGAGCTTTTTTTTTCTTTTGATGGAGACCATCCATAATTGGGGATCACTTCCATTCCCCACATTCTGTAGCGGTTTGGGGAATACCAGCTCATCCTGTTGATCAGGCTTTCTGGGTGCTTTGAGTTGTCAGATAACAGGTAAGATATGGCTTTTGAAGCCAGCATATTCCTAAATATTTTCTTTCTTGTGCCCGAGCAGTGCATTCTTTAGCTGGTAATCAGCATCTGTGTTCCCTTCCTTTAACAAAGAAGACAAGTGTCAATAACCCTGAGAATGCTTAACTACTGCCTTTACTTTAAGCATGGTTTCAAAATAAAAGTTTTTGCAGCACTATTTTGACTATGATGTCTAAAATGTCCACTATATGTCTACCTAATAAACATATTGTGCAGTAGTGCCAAAATCAGAAGAGCTCATTTGTTTCCACAAGGTTTAGATGGTTTGAAGAGGTTGAGTAGTTTAACACAATTATCACTTTTCTGTCCTTCTAGTTCATCTTCTCACAGTAGAATGTGAGGAAACAAACTTTACAGCACCTGTGAAGGTGAAGCATTTTTTTAATGTGCTGGTATCATCAATCACGCATAGAAATGTAGGTGACCAACCCACACCTAAGTTAAATTCCCAGAAATACCCACACCCATTAATATGTCATCATTCTATCATGCCCTGTCACTCTGATATGCACAGCAAAATCCCCATATAAATGCAGATGTTATATGTGCTGGTAGGCATGTATACCATGGACTGAAAATAATACCTGTGTAGATGTAGTCAATAAAACTCTTAAACTCTGTGGTGCTCTAAAATCCCTTCTAGAAATGTTCAGCATTCTTCCAAATGTTGACTAAAATCTATCCAAAGGCTGCATCATATTGATCTTCCATATCGTGGGGAGCATTTAAATGGTGAATATTATTAATTTAGTAAATCTTCACATCTATTTTGGCAGTACAAACGAGGTTATAAAATTGATTTATATTGTGCTGTCACAAATGGAAACAACTACACTATATACCTCACTCAAAAGAGAGAGGCAGGAATATATTCATTGCTATAATGTTGTGATTTAACAGAAAATTAACAAGATTTAAGATGGCTGGATACACTTGATTATTTACTGCATAAGAGGGTATGTTTAAACACAGAAACACAGGAGACCCTTCTGTTAAGTCAGAGGCTCAGAGCAGACCCCCTTGCTTTCTAAACTCCTTGAGCTACAGGTAAGAGTTGGATCCACTCTTAGTCTCAGAGCTGGTCAATGGTTTATGTCCAAGGGATCATATGTGTACAGTCAATCCAAGCTGTCATCTTAGTGAAGCTAACAAAGCTTAAAAGAAGCTGTTAGTTGTTTACCAAAGGTCTGTATGTTGAAGGTGTCTTAGCATCAAGATCTCTGTAAGGGATGTCTGTGCAGGTGTAACCTTGAGGGGTGTCCGTGCTCAAGGGAAGATTCTGTTCTGGAGCCCACTGCCATGCAGGAGAATTCATGGGGCTCTTGGGCAGCTCGCTATTTATGGGGTAAGATGACTGACTCAGTCATATTTTGTTTTCAGCTGCATGCTTAATTGGCCCACAGCTGTTGAACCGGGTATTTGCTGTCAGTTCTTTCAGCCCCTCAGTCTGAGTCAGGTTTGTGGTTGTTAATCTGCTTTAGGAGTGTGTTTTCAGTATCATTGCTGGTTGTCTTCCTGCACCAGGCCAGGCTGAAGGAGGAAGCTGGGGAAAGAAGTTGGAAGCACGCTGTCAGAAGCAGTCACAAACTTTTGCTGTTGCTGACACTTGGCATAGTAGCAGAAGCCTTTGTGAAATATTTTGAGCAGATTTTATGTAACTACTTGAATTTGATTGCTCACCAGACTACCTGTAAAGCTCCAGAAGTAGCTTTAGTCAGAGATGTAGTGTTGTTAAAGTTATGATTAGAATAAAAAGAAAATGCTAGTAAAAAGGTAGATTAGGAGACAATAATCCAAATCATAAGTTTGAGTATGGTTTGATTACTTTGAGCTATTTAATTTGCTTACTCATAAGCCTCTTGTGTCATTTTGGATTGTAGTTTAATTAACATTGTAAACTCTACTTTCCTCAGAACTTAGAAATGGAGAAAAGCTGTCCTCTTCTTATTGCAATTCTGTGGGAACTCAGTCTGACCAGGAGATATCTGCACAGAGGCATCTAGCCATTTACCAGTATCTTGTTGGTTTGAGAGTCTATTACTGTATTTTTCTATACTCTGCATGTTCATTATTTCCGTTTCTCATTTTTTCAGCTGTACTTTGTGTTTTGTATGATGCTTTTTCTTTTCTTTCGTAATAGAGAACAGTTTTCAGGCAACTGCTCAGCTTTTATCCTGACCAGGGATTCCCACTTCTTACTATTCCCACCTTCAGATAATTTTCTTCTGTTGGAACAGTCAATAGGTTTGTTTAGATGTTTGTTGAAATGCTGTATCTTTCATTATTTCCTAAAGTAATGTTTCCTTTGAGTTCTCTCCAACCATGTTTTCTGTAAGCTTCATATTATATTTGGTACAGTGGAAACATAACAGTTATTTCGGCTTTTTTCCTGGTGAAAAACTGTGCAACAAGAGGACCAGGGACCCCGTGGAGCAAATTGTATGCACATCCTGGGCTATTATACTAGTAGATTATGATCTTTTTCTTTCCCTGCTTGAATTTCCTTTATCAAATTAATCTGTTAAACACAAAAATAATAATGTATTTGTTACTCTTTAGTGCTCAAGTGTAAACAAAACATATCCACAAGGCCTGAAGCTATCCATTGTTCAAGAGTGATTATTTCCAGTAAAATGAAGTATGAGTGACTGGGGTTTTTCTTAGGTCACTTGAGCAACTAGAGAATGATTTGAATGGAACAGGTCTCAGCAGCTCATCTCTTGCTTGTTTCTTTCCTGTATTTTGTGGAATGAAGGTATTATTTTTCCTAAAGAATGAGTGAGTTGTGGTCACGGTTTGTGCAGGTATCCTAGATAATTTCTTCTACTATTTATTTTTTTTAGCCACAGTATGCAGGTCAGTATGTCTCTCTCAAAATTAACAAGTTATAACAATATTGTTTTAGGGACAGGTGAGAAGCTCCCAAGAAGGAAGCACATTCCAAATACAGTATTTTTATCAGGAGAATAATAGGTATGTTGTGTATGTAGTATTTCAGTTTTAATGAGAGTGCTACTCAATTAAAAGTTGCTCGTGGGAAACAATCTGCCCAGCTATCAGATAGCTAAATCTGGTGACAGTCTGAATTAGTCTGGGGGAGGATTTTTTAATCTGCTACAGATTTTACTCTGACTTAATAGTTGGAATGGAGATTTGAAATACATCTCTTGCAACTGCAGCATTGCTCGTTACTCTCCTGAATTTATAAGAATGAATAAAACATGACTCAAACCAAAATAAAATTGTTACCTTACTTATATCTTATTGGAGGAGTACAGTCCTTGGACTGTTCCTTTGATAATATTGGCAATGCTTAGACACCACTGGGCATATTTAATGATATTACAGAGACAACTTAATCACTTTCTGAAGTACTGAGTATATTTACTCTCTTCAGTTCTCCTGGGCTATCTGCTTATCAACTTACTTTTATATCCTCTGATATTTCTCCTTAGTAGAAATGCTAATGAGAAATTTAATCTAGAAATACTGGTGTTTTTTGTTTGCTTGTTTGTTTTATCTGTTGAAAAATTCCTTTTTTTTTTTTTTTTTTTTTTTCATGTGAATTGGATTAGAATGACTTTGCTCTCTTGCTGCTATCCTTTTAGGAAGGGAGCTCTTTTACTATTTATTTTTCTTAGCTATACTTGATGACTGGAGTTTGATATTTCATATCCTTTTAGTAACGCCTCTCTTAAGGATTCTGCCTTTTAGTTTCCATGATTAACTCTTCTAATGAGTTAGACCCAAGCTTTACTCACTGAGAGAAGAGTAAAAGGTCTTTTGCATTAAAAATAAGTACTAAATATTCCTCCTGTCTTCTACTCTGCCATACGTTATTATTAGGACCATCTCAGGAATACTCTTCTGAAACCTTTTGAATTACCATCTTGTCCACCTGTGAATGTGATCACTTTTCCCATTATGTTTGCGGGATGTGGCTGGAAAACAGGCAAGGAGGAGAGACCTTGTTAAAGCAGTATCTGTTTATGTCCTTTATCAGTTGCACAGGTTATCTTGTAAACATTTCTAAAGAAATCTGTGTGTTTTATAAGGGACTTCGGAGGAATGTCAGAGAGAGTTCCTCAGTGGGAGGTAGTTTGCATACTAATGCATTGCTCTCTTTGTTTGTGGTTCATTTATTTAACTTATTGCTTTATCATTTGCCATCATCAGGAGGAAGAGTTACATGGGAGGTGGAGTTCTGACATGGTGATCAGAAGTTCGCAGCTAAGCCAAGCCTTTGTGGTATGGTCTATCCCAAGAAACCCACAGTCATAACATTTGTTGCTAGCATGGCACTATATAGAAGCTATATTAGTTATGGCAGATATAGTAAGTTTTCAGAAGAAGTAACATTTACATAAGATTTCTGCCATTTTTCAGGAATGCTGAAATATTCATAATATTCATAAATATTAATTTAAACAGCAAAAAAGAAAGGAATTCCACACAAGATTTTAAGAGATTAGGATAGGTAGCAGCAAGTGCCATAATTCTCCAATTTTACATGCTGCAGCCCCATTTTATGATGACAGCAGAGCAGCTGCAGGTTCTGCAGAGGTCGTGTATCTCCCCTCTGCCTCCAAACACAGTGATGTCTCTTTCAGCTTTTACAGTTAATACTTGAGTCTGTAAATTTATAGATTAATTCTGTGCAGGCTCCATCAGTAACCTGGTGTGTGATTTTGAACAATGTATTATACCATTCTGTAGCTTTTTGTGCTTCCATCCATTGTCTATTTTGTCTATTCAGGTATGAATGGAGATATTCATGATATGCTAAATGTTGTCAGACTTGATCCAGAGGGGAGCAATCATTGTTGACTTGGATCGCACACTTGTATCCCTGTGTTGTGTTACTTAGGCTCATTGTTCTCACTCCAGTTCAGAGCTCATTTACTTCAACAACTTGTCCTGGCCCACAGGAGAGAGGAGAGACATTTCTACAGTGTATCAAATTATTTGGTATTTTGTTCAGTACTGGAGCTCTATGTGTGTCCAGATATTTCAGATTGATGAGAGCACCCACTGAAGCACATTGCTAGCATGGGTGTGAGAAAAAGAAATTATTGCATTCTAATGCAAAGGTCATGCTTCACATCAGGAGATTTACTTGTGCTTATCTTCCAAAGCTTTAATACAAGGCCAGGCTCAGCCTTTTTCAAATCTGGAAAATTGGCTGACCTTTCAGAGACCATTTATATGCATTCGGTTCCTGATGTGATTCATTTAGTACACCAGTAATCTGCTGAGTACAACACTTCTGAGATTCTCTTTGGACTTCAGATATGAGGATGTGGAGATATTAAGAGCCTTGACAAAGCTGCCATCTCTTTTCAGTACTCTTGTAGAGAATGTTTTATGTTTGTGGTCTTCAAAAAGAAAACATAATTAAGTCAATGGTTCCACTGTATGTGAAGATGGGAATTATGTGATTATTATATTTTTATTCATATAATGAATAGCTATTATTGTTTTAAACCTTGGAGTCTTGTTGATATGGCTACACCAAGATCTATGGACAAGAGACTGTAGTATTTCTTACCTTCTCCAAATTTTTTTTCACTAGAAATTTGGGTTAGAATATGAGCTGTGTTACAATAGATAAGCTCCTGTCTAATATTTTATTTGCTTTACCTCTGTAAATTGAGGCAGAAATGAAATTTCTGAAAACCAAACTTACTGGTTGTGAGGTCCCATAGGAATCTACGTCAGTATTTGTAAAGAAGTCATCTACAGCCTATCTTAGGCAAACTGTTTCCTGATAATTAAGGTCAGTAAATAAGTCTTTTTTTTTTTTTTTCCCCTCTGAAATTCGCAGCAGGGTAGTTGCAGCTAATGGGAGTTTTGGATGCTCAGCAACTTCCAGGGTTAATTTTTTTCTCTGTTGGTTTTACAGCTAACATTTCACAGACCTGTAGGACAAACTGAAGAATGTGTTTTGGGAGAGACGCCTAAGCTATCAGAGGACAGAATTGTTTTATAAGTTCCCAAACGATAGCGATATTTAAAACATATTCTTAAAGGACATTATACTTGCAGCTTGTTAGACTTTGATGCTCTTTATTATCCAGAATTACAGAAGGATAATTTGCCTGAGAAAAATTCATTGAATTGAAAAATTCATAGACCTCCATTTCAACTCCTGAGGAAATAACTATTGCAAGCAGTCCAACCTACTGTATTTTCTATGTAATGCACCGCTTGTTCTGCTCAGTGTGACTTCAGGTAAAACTGTATTTCCAAAAGGCACCCCAGTCAGCTGTGAATGCATACGGATTCCCCAGTATCAATCAGAGAATAGGATTTCAAATATCTTGAGCCCTGAAATGTGCCTGGCACTTGTGGCTGGCTCTGCATCTAAATACCCTGGATTTTTCCAATCTCTTCTGGCTCAACTGAAGAATCATAGGTGTTGTTTGGGGAAAATACCCTATTATGGGCTGTGAAGATCTGTCTATAATCAGTGTGTCCCGTGTCTTGTAACCTGTTATTTTGCTTAGCTTTATTTTGAAGACAGAGGAACAAATAAATGAGAGAGCAGACCCAAGCGCTGATGAACTTTGAACTTATTTGAATGTGAAGCTGATTAGCCACAATTGAGAGAGCACAAAACCCCAATCTGAACACTCTGAAATTCAACATGTGAAGCTCCTGGATCTAAATCCTGTGTTTCACATGCATCTTCACCTTTATCCATTTTTACCTGTGAGAGAGAAAAGCAGCTTTGAATCGTTTCCTTCTCAGAAGCGTGGGACTGCTTCTCCACTGTGTAATCCTGCTGAGCTGAGAGATGACGCAGTGTCCCAGCTTCTGGACCCCGGGTTTTCCCCAAGTGTCAGGTCACTCCTCCTCACAGCTGATTGTTTACCATCATCATCTGAAAGAACTGCATCTTCTGTGACTAGATCTACAGGTACAACCACTTCAAAAAAAAAAAAAAAAAAAAAGTATTCACAGCGAGGTAAATATGCAGGTTTATTGCAGCCAAGCCACTCCTTTCAGTACTCATTCCTTCTTAGACATCTGCTCGCCGATGTTAAAACCCCGAGCACCTTTGGCAAGGGGAGTGAACTCTGAGATCTGCAGCACCTGTAGCAGGGGAGCAATATTTAGGAAGGAAGTGGTGTCAGAGGAAAAGCAGCAGCTTCAACTTGTGTCCCAAGACAAGTGAATCTTGATGACTGCAGTTTATCATTAACCTGAGCACTGCAAGAAGTATATAAGGAGGGAAAGAAGAAGAAAGCCAGAGAAGCATCCAGGATGGACTCCACCACCATAAGGATCAACAATGCTGCGGACATCTCTGTTATTGTCATCTATTTTGTGATAGTCCTGGCAGTGGGAATATGGGTATGTTGGGCTTTAATTTTCTATTTTTTCTTTTAGAAAGAAATTCTTTTATTTTACTATTATTATTTTTTTTGGTGCTTGATGAACAGGTCATTTTGTAGGGTCCTAGGAAAATAGCTCAGTAAATGAGAATGTATAATTATTAAAGATCGCGGTGCTTAATTGAGGTTGTCAATAAGAGTATGGTGAGGAAAATATGGGTATTTACTGGAGAAGGGAAGATGAACTGGGGAGAGAACTGTTTATGTGGATTGAATAGTTAGTGGAGACGGTGGAGTAATGGGGGTTGTGTGGGGAAGGATCCAACACAATCCAAGCTTTTCTCTCTCCAACCTTGAGAGGTCAGGTCAGCAAAGTCCAAGCCAAGTCTGGTTGCTGGTAGAAAGCAGGCTAGAAGCTGTGAGAATTGGCTGTGTGAGGTGATGCCGTAGGAAACAGCAAGAAGTGAGAGTTGTAGGGAAGCAGTGGAGGTGGAGTCAGTGTGCGAGGAGGGCAATGTGGGCTAGTGTCTGTGGTGTAAACTTGCTGCTGTGACTGGGGGACAGGCTGAGTGCTGCTGGCTGCTCTCGGCAGAAAGGTGACATGGTCCAAGAATGTGGCTGCCATTTGAATGCAGCATTATTGTGGCTTTTCTCTTTGCCAGAGGGGCCTTGGCTACAGGGAGCAGTTCCGTTGAAACTATGAGGAAGGGACGCTTATGGAGGTGGAAGGAGATGGCTTTGACTTTTTGCTTGTGACCTAAGCAGAACTGTACCTCCTGCCCCCAGGCAGGCAAGGCAGAATATGCTGAGCACTGCAGTGCCTAATCCTGAAACAAAGGACAGTGCTTTCACCGCTAATGGAGAAAGGCAGATACTATCCTATTGGTGCTGAACTGTTTGGAAGTAGTGGGCCCCTATTATGTGTTACAAAGCTGTAAACCACAGAATGTGCCGAATTTCCAAGGTGCTGCTATTCTGAGGCTTCTCTTTCCTTGGGGCAAGTGCTCCTGGTCACCTGAACACCTGACTACCAGCAAGCTGAGCGCAGGCCTTGTCCTTCTGTAATCCTGTGCTTGCCAGGAGCATCCCAGTGGTCCATTACACAGAACAGAGAAACGTGCTGCAGGAAAACCCCATCTCTTCCTAGCAGCCTGGAAGTGTTTTGAAGAGCACAAAAAATTGGAGGTGAACGCAATCTGATCACAGCCCGGTCTTTATCTTTTCATCGTGGTAGTAGATTGAAAAACGTAACAACAAATCTAAAGACCTCGGTGTACCTGAACACCTTGCTGTCTTGTGGGGAGAAACTGGGTCTTTGCTGTGGAAGTTTTAACTATTGCTGTAATCAAGCCTTTGTCAGAAAAGGGCTGGTCAGATAATGTATTCTGAGTAATTCCCGGAACCATTTGTCTCCGGCAACAATGTGTTCTTTATTGGGCAAATGCTTAATTCAGCCGCTGTGTGTAGTGGAATGGAACTTTATTTCATATTCCCTTTCTTCTGCATCAGAATAAAATATTTGGCTAATTTTCTTCAAGTCTTCTTCCTGTATTTGCCTGTTCAAAGTCCACCAGTGGAGACAATGGGAAGCCAGTGGAGGAAGCTTCCTTCTAAAGGCTATCCTTTGTTAAAAACAAACTGAGTGCATGAAAATGAGGAAATTTTAGCCTACTTTGTTTGAACTTCAGAGGAAAGTGAGTTCACTGCTGAAACCACAGCAAGAAAATTGATTTTTGTAGATATCTGCTTGATCTGGATAATACTGAAGAGAAAAGCTGCATACCTTCTGCTCTATGAACATACAAACCTCAGTCTTTTTTAGTGTTTAAAATCAAAGAGGTTACTCCCCTAATGAAGTGTTCTTCTGAGTTTGAATTTGTACTGAATTTATACTTGAGTGATCAATTGTTTTGTTACATTCAGTGTTATTTTAATGTTCTGGTTTTATTGTAATGAGATGAAGCCATGAAGCTTGAATGGTTAATATAGACCTAGACACAAGAATCACTGTTCGTAGAATCATGTAATCATTTGAGGTGGAAGGGACCCTTACAGGTCATCTAGTCCAATTCCTCTGCAATGAACAGGGTCATCTACAGCTTAGTGTTATTGTTTTCTTTGTTACCAAGTTCTTTATAGCCACTTTTTTTTTCCACTTTGCCCTCCTGTTTTAGCAGTTTGTTTTTAGTCAGTATATAGCTTGGCTATTATGATTAAAACACAACTTAATCATTCTTCTTTTCTCTCTTTTTTTTTTTCCTTTTTTTCCCTCTAGGCTATGTACTCAACCAACCGAGGGACAGTAGGTGGATTCTTTCTGGCTGGACGGAGCATGGTTTGGTGGCCGGTCAGTGTTATGTACTCCATGTGTGTATAAAACATATTTATGCTTCTGTATGTGCATCCACTTCTGTATAACTATATTTAATCCTTAAATATAAAGTATACCTACTATAGTGCTGAGATTGTAATGGCTATGTCAGGTAGGCGTACCTTACTTATCTTCAAACTCTCTCTCTACCCACAGTAGTACAATTCTAACTGTACACCAAAAGCCACCTGACAGACAGGATAAAGTGCTGGGGAAGTTGTGCTGAGCTCTGAGTTGTCTTGATGATGCAACATCAAGAACTTGAACTCAGATATCTTGGTGATATCTGAGTATATAAATCCAATGATTTGCCTTTTGGTTCATTTTTTTTAATGTTTTGAATTTAGTATTTTCACTGCTCTCAAAGAAATTGACTTATTTTGAGGTTATCATGGTGAAGGATTAATCTACTGATTCCTTGGTATTGCTCTAGTGTCTCCAAATTTGGTAACAATTTCTGGCCAGTGCAAGGAGAAAATCCTGGAAAGATTATGATAAACTATTGTTAAAACATAGTTTCAAATGTATTTAACGATTATCTGTGACTTATATTGTTTGTCTTCGATTCTGTTTTCTCTTCAAAGAGGAAAGCAGTTATAGACATGAAGCAGTGTGTTCATGGCTATCCTGCAGACCTCTGGCAGAAGTGCTGTTAGAAGCAATTGTCTGTTTCTTTTAGATGATACAGTATCTGTTCAGTAGGACCTCTTGGACAAGTAGAAAATTTAGAAAAATCTTCATTGTAGTAATATTGTACATGCATCATGTGCTTGAACTGAGACCATCAACATTCCTGATTTTGTCTTGTTTCAAAAAATGTCTTTGCACTTCATAAGCCTTTTGATTCAAGATTCCACCCACATGGAATGTGGTTATGGGTTCCAAATGGATTTGGTTACAGGATCTGGGGGGATAAAAGGAGTTAATATTTCTTCTCTAATAATTTAGTAATTTTCAGGAAGTAGGTTACACAAATACCCACACTATGTTCAGTCGTCTTCACTTCAGGGAGCTCTTGTCTGGCTTTAGAAGAAAGCAGAGCTGCCATTTTAATGATATAAAAAGACTAAGAGCTAATGACAGTAAAAGATGTATTCATTTGGTTGATTAGATCTGAGAAAATTCAAGTTCCATTGAAAGCCCAAGGAAAGAGAAAGTATCCTTTCTCTCCTTTCTGTTTACTATGAGATAAATTCTATAATTTTAGGGGGGAAAATTGACTTGCTTGACCGACAGTTTAATCTGGGCTGGTTTTAACCCTGTGCAATTCTGTCTACTTGTCAACAGTGAATGTTAATACTCTTTTGTGCAGGCATAAATGAGAATGGAAGTGGTAAGGCAGAAAAGACTCACCATGAAAACTTTGTGTGGCCATGGAGGCACAGAGAAGTCCTAATGATTCCCCTAAGACCCACGGGCAGTTAACTAACACTGAATTCTTTAGCTACACAAAACCGACAGATTCAACTCCCTTACTTGAGCAGAAAGACAAAATAGATGACCCCATGTGCAGCATGTGCTGCTGGACCATCTCTCTTCCTTGCCCAAACTGCACAAGCTAGCATGGATGCAGTGCTGGTCATCAGTGCAGTCTTAAGATCCTCCATTCAGTCCTTCCTTTCTCCGTTCTGTGGATCATTTTGTGGCCATGAAGGTTGATTGGTATTTTACAAAACTAAGCCTGTAGCTAGTCTTTTTTTGGCTGTTTTGTTGAGTTCCATTGTGTGTTATTTCACTGAAATCACTGTCCTTGATGCTGTGGATGAGTCAACTCAGTAAATCCAATAGTTCATTAGCAATCAAGATATGTAGTTATGTTCCCACTGATTGCCAGAAATTTAAAATCTATCGTGAGTTAATTGTATGGTATGAAATGCTGCTCCCTTAACAAAGTCTTTTTAGAGAAAAAGAGAAAAGAATCTTCAGGAAACTGATTTTGGTTTCTTATGCTTTGAAGGAAATCTCTTTAGGATAGACCTGTATGACTTTTTAAATATTCATAACCAGCTGTACTTTATTCCAGAGAGTCACAGAAGCTCAGAAAAATTACCAGCTTTGTAACATTGAGCCTTGCAAACTGAACTTTTCACTTCTGTTCAAATACTTTCTACTCTAGTAACAGATGCTAAATTTCTTACAAAAGAGCAGTCAACTTCAGTAGTAGCCAGTCTGTCAGGATTAACAAGTCTGTAGATACCATGAAAATCAACAACAAAGCCTCAGTTTTGAAGCTTTTCTGCTTTGAATTCTGTTCTTCAAGTTCCATGGTTCCGCAGACAGCTGTCTGCACAAAATTGTGAGTTACCTTGGAAGCCTCAGCTCCTGAGGCATAAATGCTAATAGGGCAAAGTAGTGTTTGGTGGGCATCTGATGTTCAGATATGGCTGGAAAGATTTACTGCATAGATAGTAAGTGGGAAGCATTTCAAAGTCAAAGACATAATGTACTTCAAACAAATGCCACTCGGTGTATTTGCTGTTATTAAAGCCCTGATCTTTGTAAGCAAGGTAAGAATTAAGGGGAAAAAATATATTTTTTTCCTCAGTTCTGCATGCCTTCTTTTCAAAGCCAACAGAACTGACCAGTGGCACAGTTCCTCTTGTCTCTGCATCCAGTTAAGTTTTTACATACTCTCACAGTTCTCCCCATTTGATGGATCTGACATTGCTGTGAGCCAGTGGGGACAACTCTGGTACATGTAAGATTAGTACCTTCCTTCCACAGATGAAGTAAAATAGGAAATTAACTTATTTTGTCAATTTCCATTAAAAAAAAAAAATAGTGTGAAACTGAACTGTTTTTAGAGAAAAATGATGATAAAATATTAAAAACAAAGTTCTAGTAGAGCAGGAAAAGTGAAGATTTCTGCGGAATCTGTCAGAATGTTCCAGCCAGCCTGGAGGTGCTGTCTGCATCTCAGAGGGCAAAGGTGGAAAGGTATCAGATGAGTCTGCTTATGGCTGTGCTGCTCCCACAGCTGTCATGCTCATTAAGTGACAGAGACACCTTACCTGATGTATATTGTGTCTCCGTATCTGTCTGCCTGTTTATCAGTGTCATTTAATTTGGCAATAACACAATAACACAAATAATTTGGCAATAACACAATTAATTTGGCAATAACACATGCCCTGCATGTGGCAGGGGTTTGGACATTCATGATCCCTGTGGGTCCTTCCAACCCTGGCCATTCTGTGATTCTGTGATTTCTTTGGGTCTCAGAGCCTTGGAAAAGTCACAGTAATATTTTACTGTAAGCATCAAACTGATTTTTCCAAAGCGACTGAAAGTGATCTCATAAAACTCCAGTAGGGAAGCATCTTTACTATGGGATACAGTCACAGCTGTGTGTTAAAAGGGAAGTATGGAAACTGTTGGAGAGTAGTTCTCAAGCATGGGAATAAGAAATTTGTCAGAGAAGAGGGACTTGAGAAGCATCTTCTGCAGGTGACTCAGAGAAGTGAGCTCATGCTGCTGTGAAGGAGCTTCTCTTTTGTTCTCTGTGGAGTGGCTGAGGGCAGGTACTCTCTTTGCCATAGGGAAGGCATGATCAAGGTTGAGAAAAAAATGTTTGATACTGAACTAGTGCAAAAGCAGACATTAGGAATAGAGGATGTGTATGATCCTGAGAGGGGGAAAAGAAAGGCATAAACTGAAAAGTATGCACAGTACCATGGCAGTAGTCACTGATCTGCAAAGAGCACTGTCTGTATGGTTTGGAACAGCAAGTGCCAGGATGTCAGTGCATCCTAAAGTTAATGAAAAGTGCCAAGTGAATCAGTTAATGAATAACACGGAAAAAACATCATGATCATCATCTGCCTGCAGTGTGATAGTACTTTTCCTGAACAGAGTGCTCTTGTTAAAACCTGACTCCTTAAAAGATTTGAAAGGAGTTAATGTTCCACATTCCAGGTTAGTTCAGTTTTTTGCCCTCTTTTCATCCTAACAGCTTTTGTTCCTTTCAATCAACTTTCCTCTTTACTTTTCCTCCTCTATCTGTTGTAAAAATCAATTCACCAACATGTTGCTGAGAATGGCTAACAATTCCAGCTTCAGCCCATCCTCTGGCTTACAGCCATGCACATGGAGGAACTCAAATACAAAGATCTGCTCTCTTAGTAACACAGAGGAAAGAGGCCAGACACAAACACCCAGCCTGTTCCACCTCGGTGTGCTCTGTGCTCACTCCAGCAAAGGCAAGAGGACCATCTCGTCCAGCTCGCTGGGCACAGGCATCTTTGGCAGACATTCCTCTCTCTTTAACCAGTTTTAACTGCAGTTCTCATTAATTTACGCTTCCCAGCTATGATGCCACATTCTACCCTTGGTGACTGTGTCTATTGTTACGCACTGATTTTGTAGTTCTGCTGTACCAGGTGTTGTTTAATTCAGAAAACAAAACTGAGAAATTGAAAGTGCTATGTGCACTGGCACTGCTTCATCCTAAATGTGTTGGTAATTTTGCATTGCTTTGTTTGCTTTCCTATTTTTCTTAAAACACAGTTGTACTCCGTGTGGAGCTTGAACACATTCCCAGTAATTGCTATGCTGTGCCCTGTTTGTAGGCACTGAGACAAATCCCACGGTAGCTTTCTTTTCTGAGCTGCTTGTGTGACTTAGATCTGCATGCAGCACATTTCAAACTTCTGGAACAGGGGAGGATACACATTAAGTAAAATCAGGGATTAATGTGGTTAATCTTTTCTGGTGAGTGCAATTTCTGATAACCTAAATTAAAGTTTAATTCTCCATCTGCAGGGAGAACAGCAGACAGCAGTTACCAATGTCTAATATTAGTACAATATTTGTTTCTTCACAATTATTTTTGAGAAAGCACTATTGTTGTGATTAAAAGTATTTTTTTTCTATTAGGAGTAATGTCTCTGACTTGTTTGCCATTTACAAGACTTGTCATTCCTGTGGAAATATATTTCATATGACAAATTGATTACATTTCTGTAGGACACAACTGATTTCTAGAAAGCTGTAAAAAAAAAAAAAAAGAAAAAGTAAAAAAGTGCAGAACAAAGTGAACTTAGAGTCAGAAATTCCCCTACTCCTGCACAAGGACTAGAAGATAACAGGAGGTCCAACAGCAGAAAGGAAGAAAAAAGCTTGGGAAAGAAGCAGTATAAGGATGAATGATTTGTTGCATGTAGCAAATGAAGGAGGAGAAGCTATTTTTGTGATTTCCAAATTACAAGACGAAGGGTGTGAGTGCTGTTCCTGGCTATGGTGCAGCTCTAGAGAGTAAGCCTGATCTTCAGAGTGGATTTGTATGATGCTTTGATCGTCCTGAATCTCAGGGGGTTGTTCTTGTGCTCTCAGGAAGATTGATTTCATTTTTACTGCTACACAAAGGACTCACTGCAGTGATTGCAGACCTGGAGATTTGTAAATACATTCACATATATCTTAGGACCCTACTAATCAACCAGTGAGTTGCAGGCAAGGAATATTTCTCCCTCTTGTAAGGTAATTCCAAACATATTGCAAGTGTACTTGGGATCTACATAAGAAGAATGTGCAGGTGCAGATCCTGTTTTGGGCCCCTCATTGCAAGAAAGACATTGAGGCCCTGGAACGTGTTCAGAGGAGGGCTACGAAGCTGGTGAGGGGCCTGGAGCACAGGCCTTATGAGGAGCGGCTGAAGGAGCTGGGATTGTTCAGCCTGGAGAAGAGGAGGCTCAGGGGAGACCTTATAGCTCTCTATAACTTCCTGAAGGGAGGTTGTGGTGAGCTAGGGGTCGGCCTTTTCTCTCGTGTAGACAGTGATAGAACTAGAGGCAATGGTTTCAAACTGCGCCAGGGGAGATTCAGGCTGGACATTAGGAAATATTACTTCTCGGAAAGGGTGGTCAGGCATTGGAATGCACTGCCCAAGGAGGTGGTGGAGTCACCGAACATGGAGGTGTTCAAGAGACGTTTGGATGTTGTGTTGAGGGATAGGATTTAGCTGGGGAGTATTGGTGATGGTTGGACTGGATGATCTTTTAGGTCTTTTCCAACCTTGATGATTCTGTGATTCTGTGATTCTGTATTTATGGTTGTAAAGGAATGTTTTCAAGACTTTTAGGTCTTTCAGCTTGGAGGACTAACTCCAACCTTTCCGTTCTGAGTGGCTCCTGCCTTGTCAGCAATCCAGCCTAAACCTTTCTTCATCTTGCTCTTTCACTGATCAGCATTTCTTGTGTTCCCCCCCATTCTGTCTGCTGGATCATTGCAATGTCTGGAGGTCTTTGCAGCATTCCTTCAATATAGATCCTATATTTGCTTTATTTAGCATCTTCTAGAAGTGCTCTCAGCCATATAGCTTGAAGAATTTAAGTAAGTTAATCTAATATCTTTTGACTAAAAGTCAAACAACTGTGAAATCTGTACAACTCTTACTGATTGCACAATTAGTCCCACAGTCTGCAGAACTTCAGTATGAGACGGGAGTGCAGGTTTGACACGTGTGCACTTATTGTTTCCTCCTTGAGCAAGGCAGATCTGTGTTCCTGTCTGATGGTTTGTGTATCACCCAAATGTCAGTTGGTCAAGTTTTGCAAATGTGTGAAAGTCTGTTTTGGGTCATAATCTATGTCTCAGTTGGAGGAAGAGTTATGCAGCTTTGTATTCATACTTTGTGTTCTAGACATCAGGGCTAAAGTTTCAGATTTGATGGGGGATGGAGAAAAACAATGAGATAGAGTCTTGAAAGTAGTCAAGGAAGTTGGTTGTCATTTGTTCTCATTGTCACCACCTGATGATAGACAGACCTGAGTTTAAAATGTCAAATGAACATGTTTTTTTCAAGTTGTCATGAACTGACCTTAAGAATCAAGTCTTGTTCTTTCTGTTTCCAGATTGGTGCTTCGCTCTTCGCCAGTAACATTGGCAGTGGACATTTTGTGGGCATAGCAGGAACAGCAGCAGCTGGAGGAATTGCCATTGGAGGGTATGAATGGAATGTAAGTGGCATGCATTTGGGTGATCATATTTCTGACATCAGAATTATCTGCACAGGTTAATCAAGGTGCCATTATTGAATATTTTAATGCTGTCAAAATTTACTTGGCAATACTTGTTTCTGTACAGGTGTACAAATGCCAGTGTTGTCTCCTAGTTATCTTCCTTGGTCCTTGTCCAAGTGACTGGGAGATGATGGCCCTTTTATGTTGAATGAAGTTTTTTAGAAAATGTTTGACCCAAAGAAATCAGTGTGAAAAAAAAATGAAAATCATTTGATTACATTCAATTATTGATACGGAGCACTCAGACTGTAGGATGTCTGGAAGAGTTAGTTGGTTTTGTAATCCACTATACATATATATATTTTTATTGCAGTTTGCTGTTTAGGAATTGTTGAAAAGGCTTTGATTTCTTCACAGGCTACAGGAAATTTGGGGCATCCTTCACAATCACCTACATTCTAAAATCTTTTCCCTTTTAGTTTCTCCTTCCTCTGGCTGTATATGTTCCACTTATGGTTGCCATGTAGAACAGAAATATCCAAGCTGACTTAAAATGAACTGCTTGGAGTATCAGCAGCACTATTAACTGTGACAGCATGAAGATTCACAGGAGCTGATTAAATGCATTTCCTCGAATTCTCAGATGTGGGTGTGGATAACAGTGACCTTATGATACTTGATTCACGTTCATGGAAGGGATTATACCAAAACACAAAAGACTTAATGAGTATTACATAGGTTTCCTTGCGTTTAATTCTGTGCAGTGAAAGAAACATACTCCAATGAGGAACTGTTTTTTTTTTTTCTCCTTAACAAGTCAGTGGTTGCTGCAAATATTCAGCTGCTTATATAAATATTTAAGGAGAACAGTAAAGGTTAAAAAGAATTATGAGACAATCATCTTTCTCTATTTGTTTACAATGGGGCTGTAAGCAACCTCATTTTTCTTCCCTTTGCACAAAAACTAAGCAAAAAGAAAACAGAACAAGTGTTGAAATTTCACAGCATTCAAAGCTCTAGGACACATATCCTCCTTCAGACATATTCGTATGTAACTCTTCGTCTCCTGGGAGATTCTCCGTGGGTTGATGTAAATATACAGAGTACAACAATTGTTTAGGAAGAAGCACTGATGCATGCATTTGGAGAGTTACACTACATAGTCTCTTCAATAATTATGACAGAGAGGCTCTTGACTGTATAATTCAATTCTCCTCTTGAAAGAAATATTGACTATTATACTGCGTGTGTATCGGTATTATTCCATGAAATTACTTCTAAATTACATTAGTATTATAACAGATGCTGAACCACTCTTTCTTGTCCATTTGTCATCTTTGATCTAAAGGCAAAACTCAGAAGATAACGTTATTGAAAACAAAAACAACCGCATGAGTGGACAGAAAAAATGTAGAATTTTGAGCAGAATTTTGTTCTCTATTTGTCTAATTATGTACTACTCTGTTAGGGAGAATTTACTAGCCATTTCAGTCAGAAAACTGACACCAAAATGCAGTAAGTAGTTCACAAAATGCACATGACAATTCAAAATACACTAAGCAATGGTAATGTGGAAATACCAAGTCCTTTACTAAATGCTCGTAGAACATATAGTATAGTGTGTGGGTGTACACACATAGATCCCTAATACACTGTAATACACTGTGCCTAGTAAAACACACAGACATCTCACAGAAACTCAGTGCAGAAAGAAGCTAAAGAGATATCAAAAGTATGTTTTTACCTCGTTGATATCACTGATATCAATATATAGTCGGTATATCAGTATACTGATATCAGGAGATACCATTGCAGCACAGCTGATTCTGAGAGGAAAGGTAGTCCAACTCTGTACCTGGGATGAAGCAACTAGCAAATAGGTCTCAGTTATTAGACTTAATTAATCCTTCTTTAATATTTCCCAGAAACTGTGGACTTATGAGCTGACTGCATTTTAACAGCATGCTTTGAGGACAGCTGGAATAAGTAGGGTGGCATTTTGATACTAGAAGGCAAACATACGAGCAGAAATCAGCAGTTTTTCTGCAAAATTTATTATCATGTGTGCTTCTTTTGGAAACTGAGCATGCAATACAGTTTCCACAATGCATGACAAATCTCCTAGCCAGGATTTCATTCCCCAATTTTCAACCGTAAGACAAAGGATCGAGCACCACCCATCACAGCCCCAAAGTAACCAGGTTTGGGTGGTCTCAGTGGTCTCTATCTGCAGTTTGGGCTGATAAAATGGTCTTAGTTAGTGCTGTCTAGAGAGAGGAGGCTAATTCAGCTGATCTTGTCTTGGCTGCAGGCTCTGATATTTGTGGTTGTTCTAGGATGGCTGTTTGTACCCATCTACATCAAAGCCGGGGTAAGTAAAAACAGCGCTATGTTTTCCTGTGCTGTTTGTTTTAATCTTCCCCTCTCTTCTTGTTTGTGGGTCAGGTCTGGAGTATTGCAAAGCCATTATGAATGGCAGAGGAGATCTGATCACATTAGAACCTGACTGTATTATCTGTATGTATATGAGTAATGATGATTCTCAAATTCTGAGACCTGAAATGTGTTTGGTACTCTGCTATTGTTCTCCTTTGATTCCTGGTGCTGCTGTTCCATGCTACTGCATTTGCAACTCCATCCCTTTGCCTTCCATTCCTACAGTATCTGAGAAGCAAAAAGCTTCCTCTAACCTGCTTTGTATCCGTGCCCTGTTGTATGTGACCTTATCTACCCACCCTGCAGGTGGTGACAATGCCAGAGTATCTGAGGAAGCGTTTTGGTGGGAAACGGATTCAGGTCTACCTGTCAGTCCTTTCACTGGTCCTGTATATTTTCACAAAGATCTCAGTAAGTATAACTTCTCCAATAATTTTTCGATCCAAAGCTGATCTAAATAAAAGAAATTCCCATTTACATTATTATGCATGCAATTGACTATGTTGCTGCTGAATGAGGTCTAGTTGAACTAAAGAGTAAAACGTGTAATACATACAGTATGTGTATTTTTTTCTGTATTGTGAGATTATGTGTGCAGTTCTGTTTTGCAATCTGAGTTTTGTTGGTTTCCTTTAACATCTCTGGGAAGACTTTCTTGGTGTTTGTTGGGCTTTCTCCTTCTTTTTTTTTTTTTAATGTTTTTAAGGTTTACTTCTAGAATAGGCAAGAATGGAGGGAACCTTATATTGTATTGCACTCTGTTGTTTAGGGATCTATGAAACATGGGAGAAAATTTTCACATCCTATGAATTTGTACATTTTGATCTCTTTGAATCATCTGAGAAATAGTAGCTGCTGCTTGTTTAACCACTTAATTTTAGAATCTTTTTGCCACTTGTGTGCTTGGGCACACAGCATCCCATGGCGGCCCTCTGTTCGTTCTGCTAGGAGAATGAGCAATACTTTTTGGAGAAGAGTGCTGTTGGGTTTTCAAGGAACGGGATTTTTTGTCCTTATTCTCCATGTTCGTCCTTCACTCTGGTGAACATGCCATCAGCAGTACACATAGCTGGGGGAAAAGCGCAAAAGAGCAATGAAAACATGAGAAAGATAGAAACTAGAAAACAAGAGAGTGAGAAAATGCAAAGGAAATGGTAACAGCTGAGGTGAAAGGAAGAGAGATTCTTTTAATGGGTAAATGGTTGCTATAAAGTTTAAGTTGCTATAAAGTTAATGTTTATTAAGCGTGTGGTTGTGCTGCTGTGAAATAGTGAAGGGAGCTGGTATTTTCCATATGTCTTAAAACTACTAAGCCTTTGAAGAAGTCCACAGTTCAGGTATACCTCAATCTGTTGTTTTTCAGAAGTTGCCATGGCAGATTACTCTTTGCCCTCTGCATGGGAGCTAAGTGATAATAGTGCAATTTAAGCTAAAAGATTGGCCTTTTGCTCTCATTCTCACATCTTCACGATAACTGATCCTTGCAGAGGTTATAAATTAAACAGGTTGGTGCTATGTGGCTGGCCCCAAAGCTGGATTTCTGTATAGTTCAAAAGGATCAGTTAAATTTACTGTTGTTGCGCTTAACTACCATAATCAGAAATCCCAGGTATGTTGCACATGACACGGAGTTCTGGCAGTTCCAACAGCTGAGAAACATTTCCAAGCAGATGACTCAGTCCCATTCTGCAACACGTTTGCAATAAGCCCATTAAGGAGGTTCTGAATTTATTCTTTTATTCCCAGCCTTATTGTGCCTAAGAGTTTAGTTATGGGATTTCATCCTGTTTCACTGGAGGTGTCTCAATTCCAAGCAAGACACATTCTCCATTTAAACTTCCCATGTGATCACGAGGCTGAAGCACCTTCTTGTGCACTTGTGGGAGCAAAGCAATAGTGAAGAGATGCACATGGCAGCAGATTACCAGCACCCCACTCTACCACCCCAGCTTCTGATGAGCCTACTTATTCCAGATGTTTGTGGAGAATTGCCACAGAATTGGGCAGAGGAAAATTCGGTGTAGAATTGCTGTAACTATCTGACACTGTCAATTCCATGTACAAATATGGCTCTGATTTCTGTAGCATCTAACATTTTCTGCATTGTTGCAATATGTGACTATATTCTGTAGAGCAGAATTTGCTGTATTTTATTTGCAAAAAGAAGTTTTTGGAGATTTCAGGTACTGCCAGAGGAAGTAACAGTAGGTTTTTCTGTCCCATGCTATGCAAAATTGGGCCCAAATTGTCTTCAAATGAACATTTCCAGGAGCACAAAGGGAAGGGCTGTTCCATCCTGGACCACGGCTAGCTTATTTGTGCTGCGTAGAGATGTATGCGCTGCGCAGAGCTAGCACAGGTCTCCCTTCACAGAGACATTACATCTCCAGACATACCCACGTGTTGTCAATCTGTGCCCTATCCAACCTGCAGATTTGCATTTTACTTCCTCGACTGCTGCTTTTCCAAATGCTCCTTTGTTGTCACCTGGGCTTAGTGAGATTTGGTGTAGAAGGATCTTTCTGCCCTGCCCTTGACAGGCAGTCACACCTAACAGTTTAACTGCCACTTATCCTTCTAGAATAAGAGTGGCATTTTTTCAGGGTAGTTATTTCACGTGTTGATTCCTTCATTTGATATATTATCAATTGTTCTTAGTAATATTATAATCAGTGTACATTCCAATGAAGAACAAAATACGTCAGGCCATGTAACTCCTGGCTTGCTCTCTCTGGCATGCTGCCCACTGCTGTGTGATGATTAGATTCTCTCTGCACATATCTGTACAAAATTATTGCTGTTTCTGTCTTTTCTTGAACACTGTCTTTGTATTTTCATTGTTTCTCTGTTTTGTGGCTATCAACTGCTTGGCAGGCAAGGCTATGCTGCAAGGATCTTTGGGACCAGGACACACATGATCATTCAGCCCCAGGTGATTTTCAGCTGGCTGCACAAGCATCTCACGTGTACGTGCTTCCTAAGCATGCAGTACCGTGAGTCCAAAGCCCCTGGCAGCTGTCAAGGCCTCGCTTTATAACTGTATGCTGATATTGGCCATTGTGCAGAAGAATATGGTCTAGAGAAAATAAAATCAAGAGTAATTAACTCAATTATGATAAGACAAAAAGGAATTAAACTCCGAAGAAATCATAAATAGATTTATGAGAAATCAGGGCATAGGTTTACCAACATAGGGGGAGGGTGAAAGACAAACTCATCTCAAGTGTAGAATAAATTGTAGAGCACTGGGGTTCATTACATTGAAGCTGGATCCTTTAGTGATATATGAAGGCTCCAAGTTAGTTATAATGCATTCTGCCAATTGTTCCTGCAGAATCTGTGCGTGGCTTTGGAGAAAGAGCTTGTAATGGGAAGATTATTCAGAGAGGAGATAAGGATTAAATAGTATCAATAAAAGGCTATTTGTGGATAAATAAGGAAATATTGGAAGGAAATAATCTGATGGGAGGGAGGAGCAGTGAAGCTGGAAGGTAACAGCAATTCAAAGTTGCTGATAAATTGCTCAGGACACTAAATAATTAACTGTATACTTCTTCGCTAGGGTCATTTTAGGACCATTAATATTTAATGCTATGTAGGCTAAACTAAAGCCAAGAACAATAAAAGACTTACTTGCAGATCAGTGGTGTGAAAAGGTGGGAAAAAATATTCCCAAAGGGATAAGGGACAAAAGACAACCAGGCAGCCACTGGGAGATACAATCTGAAAAGTCCTCATTCCTAATTTCAGCCTAAAACCTGTAAGAAACGTAATCATCTCAAGCTGCTTCAGGGCAGGGTTGGGGAGTGGAACCCTTGTTGTGGCTCACACCCTGCTTCCTGCTCATCTTCTGCACATCGGGGCACTGCATGAGGGTCTCCTGCTGCACTGGTCAGCACTACCTCGTGCTCCAGAGTGAAGCAGTCCTGGCTTCAGCTATCTGCAGTGCAGTGCTTTGTAGCTCCTGAGCATGTTTGAGCACTAGTAGGACTTCTGTGAAGTGAGGCTGTGACTCCCTTTATTGTGCCTTTGTATGGGAAGGGTGGGATATCCTTACCAGAAGGGAAAGAAGGCATACAGGTGGGATTGGGTGTGAATCCTTCATCTGGATCCGGGAGATACAGACCTCTAAGGGAAGGAGGACTAATGGCAACTCATTAGAAATGCATTGGGGTAGATCAGTCTTACCATAAACTTAGGTGAATAACCTTGCTGCAGAATATTTTTAATTAAGGAGATTATTTAATGTGTTTAAAATCCCAGTAAGAAATAGATTGTTATTCTGAATAGCTCCTTTTTTACAGAAGAGCCAAAGGTCTCTTCTGTTAGCCAACAAATTGTCAATTATTCTGTCAGGATCCTTAGATTTGTAATAAATTCTTTGCTTTTAATTCCCACGTGTCCTGAACTAGTGGGACTAGCTATAGCACATGTATGTAAGCAGTGAAGAAAACGGGAGAGACTTATTGGCATTAAAGGAAGAGCCATGCCATATCTTGGAGACATCACATGTCCCAGCCCTGGGCATAGCAGTTAGTGAGTTTTCAACTTTATTGAAGTCCCTCAGTATGGATGCACACAGTAGTGAGGAGGTGACTGGCTCTAGCTAAAATGATCTGCTGCTAAATATTTGGGAGTTCTTTGAGAAATGTTACATTGTTCTTATACTGAAAGAACTACTGAAAGTACTGGTGCAGTATTGTAAGGGATCGTGTATTTCAGTACTCCAATCATGAATGTGTGATGTGCCATCACATAGAACTTACCCCTTGCCTAATATGTATCATTTTCATCTCTTACAGGCAGACATATTCTCTGGTGCCGTGTTTATACAGTTGGCCATGGGTCTGAATCTGTATTTGGCTATTATTATCTTGCTTGGTATTACTGCTCTTTACACCATCACAGGTGAGTTTGCAGAGCAGCCTGATGAAGTAATTAAGTTCGAGAAGCCAGGAAAAAGAAAACAGGGGAGGTGGATAAGATGAGAAAAATAAAAACTCGAAAGGGGTATGTTTTACAGTGAACTTTGTTTGAAAGTGAGAGGTAGAAAAAAATGAATAAAAAAAAAGAAGAAAGATTTTCACTGAGGCATTTGCAGAGGGGCTAACCTGTTTGTTCTGTCATTAGGTGGCCTCGCAGCTGTGATTTACACAGATACCTTGCAGACGTTTATCATGGTTTTGGGATCTTTCATTCTCATGGGATTTGGTAAGTAGATTACAGTGCTGACAGCAATTGATCCTGCAGTGTGGAGCCTTGTTGTCTTAGCTAGCAAATTTCAGTTCTTATGCCTGTTTTATCAGGGAGTGATGTAGGCGTGTTGCTCAGCAATTTAGTCATTGAGACAACTCCATTCCTAAGAACAGGTGAATGCATAAAGTCCTAAGGTACTGTGTAACATCCTATGAGAGAACAGGACAAGTGATGGGTAATGAGGTACAGTTGGAGTTGCTGATGATACTCTTTGGAAATTCAGAGAGTAACTTTTTTCCAGAAGATTATAATTTCATAGATTTTCAGATGCTAATGCTTGAATTTCTGATTCAAAATGAAGGACTGTTGGCCACATTGCATGGTTTTTCAGTGTTTCTAGCTACAAGCTTGTGTTAAAACAGCCCTGAAATCCTAACCCCTTAAGTAAGCCTTGTAGTTGACCTGTTGATGTCATTATATTGGCAGTTGAAGAAGAGATACGACTTGCATGTCAATGGATAGAAGAGTGTGTGTGTGTCTGGAAGCCCATATGCACTTTAAAACTGAAAGCATGCTGTGAAACAGAATTAATAGAAATGGATCATAAGAGAGAAAGATGGAATGATAAGATTCTGTCAAATTTCAGTTCCTCCCATTTCCAGCTACTCAGTTTTTAGTTTTCCTCTAGACAGGTCTTTCACTGAAATTAGGTTAATCCACCACTGTTACAACAGAAGTAACTGGTAAGATCCTGCTGTTTGGTTTTCCTTGGGTTAATAGAGTGCGGAAATAATCTTAAAATTACTTCTCAGAATGCATGCATAGGAGATGTTGAGACTGTGGAGCTTAAATCAGTCTTTGAGAGATACACAGAAATCAAAAAATGAAGGTCACTTTGAATACTTCATGATGTGAATGCTTACATAACACTGCATACTATTTTCTGAAAATGCATATATATAAATATATATATATATATATGTTCTCTAGGGTTTTGTTCATCGCTGTTACAGTATTTTTCTCTTCACATTGACTGGCTCTACTTGAGATGTCAGTGTTATATCCTTTATGACTTCTTTTGCTTTCTATTTTTCAGCATTTAAAGAGGTTGGAGGGTATGATGCATTCATGGAGAAGTATATGAATGCAATTCCATCCAATATCACCTATGGAAACAGTACAATTGATGCAAAATGCTATACTCCTCGATCGGATGCTTTTCACATCTTCCGAGATGCTGTCACTGGAGATCTGCCATGGCCAGGGCTTACTATTGGTTTGAGCATCATTACTTTGTGGTACTGGTGCACTGATCAGGTAACGTGGAAGCCATATGCCTTGGAAATGCAGAACACAAAACTCTGCAGAATTCTAGTATGATCTAAGAGTAATGTTTGTTTCTTCTCTTCCCCACAGATTGGTATTCAAAACTAGGTCACAGAAATAGCAGTTATGTTAGGACTAGACAGACTATTTCCAGCTTCTGGTTTCTAAACTCCTCCTTTATTAAATGGCTCCCTACTGGGGCCATTGGACCGTATGTGTGCAAGAAAATGGAAATAGTGCTCTTTCAGTTCTTCTTATAAACTGCCCAGAAGATACAGTGTTTAATTCCTTTCTTGCATTTTTTAATTTATAATTCTGCATAAGAACAAGGAGAGAGTTTGTAATGTGATCATTTAAGAAACCTCATATCAAATGGTCTTAGACTGGGATGGTTCCCCATTCATTGTTTGTTTCGTGTTTGTGTGGCTTCCACCTTTGCATGCGCAGTTTTGGGTGGATTTTCTTTATACATTTGGTCTTTCAGTCTGGAGACTCACCATTTCCTTCTTCCTTCCCCTAAGAGCTATCATCCAGCTTCCCAGAGAGATCACACTGGCATGAAAGTAGAAAAGTGTGCTCCTGCAACTTGACATACATGCATGTTCAATCTGAAGAGAGTGATCTCTCTGCTTTTTGAATTGTGAGAAGGATAATTTTTCACAATTTATAAAGAAAATTAAAAATGCAATGTAAATACCTATTTTCTTCTTTTTTGTCTCTTGACTTGCTTTATAAATAACTTTTGAGAACAAAAGAGTATTAGCTCTTGAACATGTGCTGAATAAATGTTATTTTCCTTTACTTATTTTAAATGTATTTTCATGTAGCGTTTGTGTTTTCCTGCTGGTGGAAATCATAAATAGGCTCTTTCACCATCACACAGGTTGAGGAGTACTTTGTGTCTGGAATGTGGTTTGGTGTGGTCATGGTATTGATTGAGTCATGTGTGCCTGCCATGTCTCATTGACAGGTTATTGTCCAAAGATGTCTCTCTGGCAAGAACATGTCCCACGTGAAGGCTGGCTGTGTGATGTGTGGATACCTGAAGCTCTTGCCAATGTTTATCATAGTGATGCCTGGAATGATCAGCCGAATTTTGTATACAGGTATACACATGTATTTACAGGGATGCAAATTTCCTCCTGCTGCCAATCTTTCACTGGCAATTGCTCTCAATTTCCTTTTCTCTGTCCCAAATACCTGTTAGATTGTTGCCTTGTCATACAGTTGTTCAGGCACATACATGCACAAATACTGACTGCATTGAACGAATCCACAAACCCACAGGCAGAGAAGAGGTGTTTACGTTCAATGAAAACTGTGTTCCTCTGTTTTTTATTTTACTTGTTTTTCTTGTGTTACTGAATTCTGGTCTGACAAATTAATTCTGGTGTTTTTTGATCTGCAGCAATTCTTAGTATTTATTTATTTTTTTTAGAGAGGAAAGGGAAAATGGTGGCTTAGAATCACCTTCCATCCTGCTAGCAGACCAAGGATGATATAGAACATGTCAGTCCAGTGGTTCAGTGCGTATTTGTTAATATGACCTTGTCTAACTGTGTCTCATTATCCTCTTCTCAGATGTGGTGGCTTGTGCTGTGCCTGAAGTCTGCCAGCAGGCCTGTGGCACCTCAGTGGGCTGTACAAATATTGCTTATCCAAAAATGGTAGTAGAACTTATGCCAAATGGTAAGACGCTATTTTTGTTTGTTGTTTTGGGAAAGGTGAGGCTGCCAGACTGTAAAAAATGAGTGAGGGAGAACCCAAGTCTCAGATTTAGCTAAAAAAAAAAAAATCTTGCTAAAATATTTACTGTTAGTCAAGGGGGTAACTAATCCTAATTGGTTGTGGCTATAGGTGCAGAATAGTTGCATGCAAACAATGTCACCTCTCAGCAGATACTGAGCAACAACATTCTAATGTTCCCCCTCCCTGTGAAGGTCAGAAGTGACCTACTTTGCCTGTTTATAAAGGACTCAGGATGTCTGAGTTGCAGGCATATGCCTGCAGCCCTGATGCCAACCCCACTGAGGTGGGAGAAGGCATTGTCCCATATAACACCCGTTCAGTGAGAAAATGAGGCACCAATCTGTAGAAGACTAAGTATAGAGAAAAGAAAGACAAATTTCTGCGGAAAACTGGAGCTGAATCAGAAGGCTAGAAAAACAGATTATGGTATTATGCAAACCATGGTACTTCCTTGATCTCTTTATAATTCCCCATTGTTTCATAAATGTTGAAGATAGTCTTATTAAAGTACTATCATACTTCCCCATAATATGTTGATTAGATCATGCTGCTTGGAAAAGTGGTTTTACCCCTGTTTAATCAGTACCCTGATGTTTAATCAGTAAAAGAAACTTGTCATCTGATTTACAAATATACCACAGGTAACCAAGCACTGCACTGAATTCAAGAGAAATGATTTTATAACTGTGGGTGAAGTCTGCTGGTTAGTTTTTGTTTCAGCATATAATCTGAAAGCGTTCACAAAGGAAGTACCTACACTCTAAAAGCTCAAGCATTGTCCCATCACTGCTGTAAACAGCTTTTCCGAAGCTCAGCAGCATCACTCTGCTTGCATTGCAAGAGAGTGACAGGCAGGCATCAGCACATAGACGTGCCAGACATACACACAGCTGGCTGACTTGAAGGGATCAGACAGTCTCTATGGATGCTGCTGTGTATTGACACGCTTCACTGAATGCCCATCCCACCTAATGTATGGAGTGTCTTTGTTTTCCAGGTCTACGAGGTCTGATGTTATCAGTCATGTTGGCATCCCTTATGAGCTCCTTGACTTCCATTTTTAACAGTGCTAGTACACTGTTCACTATGGACATTTACACCAAAATTAGAAAACAACCATCAGAGAAAGAGCTTATGTTAGCTGGAAGGTAAGGCAGAAATGCAGCACACCTGAGAAGCCTCCAAAACAGTGCCTGAGTGAAAATCTGTATTTGCAGTGTTCAGGCAGTGCAGCAGTGGCCTCCTGTGGCCAGGCAGGCTGTCCCATGTATGCTTTCCCTTCTGGATATTTTATGATAATAATTTCCAGCCCTTATGTCCAATTTAATAGGCAGTGGCTAAACTAAAGTTCAACACTTACTTCCTACTGCTGTTCAAAGGGAACCATTTACAGATACCTTTGTAGGCTTTATGCTACACCATACTCAGCATCAGTTAACTAGTTCTTCTACCTTATTTGCTATTGGTTCATCTCTGGTCCTAATAAAGGAAAGAAGTTATTTTCTGTGTTTTATGTTTAGCTGTATGATGACTGGTGTTTGACAGACATGATGCCCAACTTGAGTTATTTCTGTTAGTTCAATGGTAATTGGCCATTTCATTGGTTTTGCTGGTTGAAATACAAAATAGACATTGAAATTATTGATTAATTGCTGTTTCTGATAGATGCTTCCTAGCAGTTGGCTAATAGAATATCTGGCTATGTTTGCAGGGCATTTATGGTGGTTTTAATTGGCATCAGCATCGCCTGGGTTCCTGTGGTGCAGTCAGCTCAAAGCGGGCAGCTCTTTGATTACATTCAGTCAGTTACCAGCTACCTGGGACCTCCCATTGCTGCTGTCTTCCTGCTTGCCGTCTTCTGCAAGCGAGTAAATGAGCAGGCAAGTACAAAACGGGAAATAATGAAGCTGCATGTTGCTTTAGTTATCTTTTTTTTTAACCAAACATATCACTTTTCGCCTTTGTCTTGGATACTCTGTACATTTGTCAGCAAACTTTTCAACAAATATACCATTATTTCCTCCTTTATTTCCCAGTGCTTTTTGGATCCATTCTAGGAATTGCTGATTTTTATTTTTAGAACAGTGAATTGAGAAATATTTAAGTAAGTAACTCAGAAGGGATGAGGTCTGGATTATGCTTTGGGGCCATGAGCCAGCCATGTTAACTGGGATCTCAGACATTTTGAAGACTCAATATTCAGGACTTCAGTTTCTTTCCTATAGTGCTAGGAATAATATTTGCTAATGGTTCAGGTTTGCTCTAAGAAGAAATAGTTTCATGCAAAAATGCCTACAGAGAAAAAGGCATCTTTCTGTTTTTTAATTTGGCTGAAACTTTTTCTAACTGCCTTCCCTCAAGACCATTTCAGTGGTTATCCGTATGTATGTCCAAAGGATCCTGCTTTATGCACAAAGGGATGTTCTATTTGCTATCTCAGTATAGATACATCTCACAGATGGGTTGAGTCTGTGTGCTTTTTGTGGAAATCTGTAGTTGATCTGTGATTGCAGCTGGAATTTTGCCTGAGTTAGAATTTAATATAATCCTCGTGTGTTTGTGTACACAGCATTCTTCAAAACTGGATAAGTGGTACAGATAAGTATCAAAGCTTAAAATGCATAAAATGAACTGCAATATTGTAATTGTTTATATGATTTATCAGTATTTCTTGTTCAGAAACATTCTTATTTTAGATAGAAATTGAATTAGCTATCTTATTCTACTTCTAAACCTTTTTCTGACTTTGATCACTGAAAAATTAAAACTGTATTTGTTTTTAACCATCAAAACTAGAACATGTTTAAATTGAGATTTACAGGTTTGTGTTACAGTCATTAGTTATTTGACTTCATGAACTCATGGCTGAAACTGCCAAAGTCAACATGTCAAACCTGCATGTTTTCCCCAGCAGCTCTCCAGGAGTCACAGTGTGCTCTTTTTGCTAATTTTTGTCCCTTTCTGCAGGGTGCCTTTTGGGGCCTGGTGGTTGGGCTGCTGGCTGGGCTTGGTAGAATGATATCAGAGTTTGCCTACGGAACTGGTAGCTGTGTGGCCCCTTCCAACTGCCCGTTCATCATCTGTGGGATTCATTACCTTTATTTTGCAATTATTCTTTTTGGGATTTCTGCCATCGTTATCCTGGCTGTCTCCTTCATGACTAAACCAATTCCTGATGTACATGTGAGTATTACTGCACTTCTGCTCCTAGAGAAGTGAAGTTTACCACTAGTTTTAAATATTGTTTATATGTACTTGGTATATTGTCACATTTCATCTATCTACATCGTATAGCCCTTGTAAGAAAGCAAAGGAGATGATCTTTATTTATCTGTCACTGAGCTTCAGTGACTCCTAACAATGTAAGGCGCTGACTTAACAGACATTTGGGATGCTGTGTACTCAGGATCTAGCTTTAAACTTCTTTTTTTAATGGCAGCTTTATCGCTTGTGCTGGACTTTGCGGAATAGCAAAGAGGAACGTATTGATCTCGATGCAGATGATGAGGAGAAACCTGATGAAAAAGATAAGGAATCAGGTAACTGCTTAATAATGTCTGTTGCAGTATCTGAGATGCCATCAATATGTTTGAGAATCTCTATTCCATTCCTGAACAGACAATAGCATGCATACAACAAAACCTCAACCCAGATTTAAAGGGCTAGTAAGGTGCCCTTTAAATACACAAGTCCTAGTGCAGATCGGAAGTGACAGGAGAAATACTTGTTCTCTCAAAAGGTGGCTATGTGCCAGTTCTAGGCTTATGTTAGCAGTGGTGTGCATTGGCAGAACTGCATGTAACTCTGGCACTTGCAATGAAACAAGGAGAATTCATTTTGAAATAGAGCGTAGTAGCCAGGACTGAAGGAGGAAGGGCATGGTGCAGGGCAAAAGGAAAACTAATTGCCAGACATCCATCTGAGCAAAACCTCCTGCTTCCTTTGTTGGGCTTCTCATTCTGCTGCCAAGTTCCATTTCATAAATACTCTATAATTCATCTATTTGTTGTTTAATTAAAAGTATAGAAAGTAGGGAAAAAATGAGATAACAGCATGGTCTGCTTCTCACGTACCAGATCAAGTCTCTATGCTGTAAAAGGCCTTCTTGCAGTATTTAGAAAATCACACTTTTTTCCAGGTGAGCTGTGAAAACACAATCTTAATTTCATTTTTGTACAACCTTGTACTGTATTTAAAAGCTTCCATGCAAGTAAGACCATAAATCAGAGCTACTATATTAAATATAGGATGGAGTTCAGTCACAGAGAACTTGTAGTGTACGCAGCAGTCCATGCTTACATTTCATGACCAGGATGCTATTCCTTCCAGTTTCAGAGGAAAGCGAAGAACCAGGATGCCTAAGGAAAGCTTACAACTGGTTCTGTGGCTTAGAGCAACAAAAAGGACCCAAACTGAGCAAGGAGGAAGAGGAAGCTCTGAAGAAGAAACTGACTGACACATCAGAAGTGCCACTTTGGAGGAATGTTGTGAATATCAATGGCATCATCCTACTGACTGTGGCTGTATTTTGCCATGCCTTTTTTGCATAAGCCTCTGTTTGCAGTTCTGAAATTGTACTGTATTGTCAAGCAGAAACAATGAGTTGTAAACTTACACAGATTCATTTAGTATTTTCATGCTCTAGGTTTGTAAAAATCAGGGTAATTTACTCACTGATTTTGTGATCATAATTTCAACAATCTCAAGATCAAGGCTACTGGGAGTTCAAGAAAGAAAATTTCCATTTGGAAATTGAATCAGTCCAGGATTAATAGAGGTTCAGAATTTCCATCCAATATTCTCTCTTCTCATGATACATTTCATATTTTAGGTGCAGAACAAGACTGCACGAACCATTGGCTCATTTCATGAGCCATTTATCAGGGTTTGTGAATTG
This sequence comes from Perdix hodgsoniae, assembly GCA_035772895.1. Classification (NCBI taxonomy): domain Eukaryota; kingdom Metazoa; phylum Chordata; class Aves; order Galliformes; family Phasianidae; genus Perdix; species Perdix hodgsoniae. The sequence goes on from JAPSGF010000054.1 coordinate 1,209,755, forward strand.
CCTCTTGGGGCCAATGATACTATTTCAATTTTCAACTCTTTCTCTTCTGATCATTCAGGTGGTTGTTTTTTCCTTTGCTTATGATAATTTGATTACTAAAAAAAAGAACCAACAAACAGCTGAGGGGCCATATTGTGGGCCAAACTAAAAAATCACTTTTGTTCTCTCCAAGCACAGCAGTAAAGGGCTTTTGTATATATCAGTGCATTTGATACTGCATCTAATTTTCCATTGTCACCTTTTCCACTTTCATTTTCTACAACATTTTTCATCATCTTGTGTTTCTCAAGAATGAGTGGAACATGAACCATCTGAACTGACTGCCTTTTGAAACTGGTCAAAACAGAATTCAATTATCCTATCAGGAATTCTGCTTATGATAGATTCTCTGCTGAAGGTTAACTTCAAAAGGTCCCCCTCTTGTATATTTTAATGTGTATCTATACTTGAATGTGAAACTTTTTTTATACAAAATACATGTATTATATATACATACAATACATTATATATATGCACATATATGTTATATATCAGAATATATGTATGTGTGTATATATATATTTATTTATTTATTACTGATTGATTCCCATCTTGGTATGTCAAAGTTAATCTCTACCCACAGTTGTTAGGACCTCTTTATCCTGGAGATGGTGTTAATGTTTTGCTTCTTTCTATGAGCTGTACTACAAAACAATCTGTGAACATTGTTGAAAGTCCAAAGCATGAGTGCTGGTTTTGCATTTTTCTTTTCAGTATGTTTGAGGGCTTTGTACTACTTCCCTGAAAGACTATAAATCTTTCTTCTGAAGTCTGCATTGAGAAATACAATTCATGCTGTATGAAATTTCTGTATGACAGTGTGAGTTCATGAAGGAGAACAGCCACAGCTGTGGGTTACCATCTAAGTCAGTCTGATTGGCTCCACTTGCTAGGTGTGAGACCTGCTGGAGATACGGGAGAAGGGAGATATAGCACTTCAAGTCAAAAAGCAATAAATCTCGTAATCTATGGGTAATTCAGCTCTTGGGGAATCAGATGTAGAAAGAAGATATCAGCTGCTGTAGTCAAGCTACAGCACAATTCCTTGTTACTGCTGCACACATATCATGGCAGGCTGTGTTGTCTCAGCATTTCAGCAGTGTGCCTTCCCACAACATTCTGCAGCAGAACTGCCCCGAGATGCATCTCAATAAAGCTGGTGTCACCTCAGTACACCCCACCATGTCGCTGCCAGCTCCTCCAGCTTTAGTCCTCACTTTATCAGCTGACAGTATCTTCTCTTCATTTACATCAAAAACAAAGTGCTCTGCTGGTCCTCATTATAAACCCTGCAGTGTACTGAAAAGTATGCACGAGCCAGATTAAATCAGTACTATATAAATATCAGTGCAAGCTTTTTCTTACAGTTAATAAGTGAGACAGTATTTTAAAGACCATGGAATGAATTGTATTTAACGGACTTTGAAGTCATTTCTGTATTAAAGTATTTGTATGTTTTGAAGCATTTGGTGTTCACAAAACGATGAGACTTCTAAAGAATGTAATGGAAATCAGAGAAACTTAATTTGGTGTCTAGATTTTGGTTCTGCTTAACAGTAATGGACAACAAACAAGTAAGAAAGCCTCCAGAAAAGGACTGCCCAGATTCCTTGTTGTCATATTCGTTACAGAAGGAAAATACAGTGAAATTACACAACCACTTGGATGAAGGCAAATAACACAAGTGATTTCCTGGTAGCCCGATCAGCCTTTAGATGACCTCCTCATTAATCAGTCACTGTCACTTCATCTTCTTTCCCAGGGTTAAAGGATTTTGAAAAATTAACTCTTTGACAGAGCCATTCATTGTACGTCCCCAACAAGCTGCTTTTGTTCAGGTCTGAGAACTGCCTGTTGTAAGGACCAAGGTTCAAACGTTTCCTTGTAGTCTGACTCCTGTTTGGAGTGCTCTCATTCTGGAGGATTTCACATAGCCACACAATTTTACCATGGGTAGCTCTAGATTAATGTATTAATAATTAATAGATTAACAAATGTCACCAAGGTTTGGTAGGTAGGTGTTGCATTCAAGGGCAACATCATGGCTTTAAGGAAGCAAGTGGATTTTCTTCATTTTTCAGTAGAACAGTTGTTGCTGTGGGGCACACAGAGAAAAAGAGAAAACTCCAAGATGCTTACACTGCCCTGGGCAGGGATGTGCATTCTTGTTCCCATGTTTGACTGGAAGTGTAGCAATCCTTCTGTAACACGTCTCTCCACTTGCTATCCCTGGCTGATAGCAGCGTATGTGCATCACGTACAGCATAACACAGCTCTATTTTAGGTGATCCTGAAACATCCTAGCTTACCGTGGCAGGTGAGATGTAGGGTTACAACTTACTTCAGTGGGTTTATAGTTAGATATACAGAATTATTTTAAATGGACTGTACAAAGTAAGATAAATTACAATTAAAAATTCACCTAGTAGCACTGTAGATCAATTGCAACACTGACATATAAAGAACACAGGCAAAGCAAGTCAGGTATTTTGTTTGAGAATTAGATTATTTTCAGGCCCAATCCTGAGAAGGGTAGCCACTCATCATTTATGCTTTCATTTTTCTGTATCACTCAGCAAATGCATCAAAGTTCCTCACAAATGTTAACTACTTTGGTTATAGCACTCTTAGAACTCAGAATTTGTTTTTTTTTCCAGCTTTGTCATGGCAAAAGCTCACATTTTGGTGTGCAGCGGTTACAGAGGGAGTGTAGGTCTGTGGCTTAACTTGGAACACAGGAGCAGTAATCACAGCTTGGTTTTAATCAGTATGTCTGTCGTGCAACAGGGCACAGAGCACAAGGCTGAGTTCTCTCAGCACAGCTGACTGTCCTGGACCCAGAAATGCCAGCAGCTGCCACCACTAACGAGCTTTGCTCCTGCACAGGTCACTTTTTCCACTGCCAAAATAAGGAAAAAAATATACAAAGTAAAACTAACACAACAACGAAGGGCAGAGATGAGGTGTGTGTCACTGGTGGTGGCTGCCATTCAGAGCACAGAGCTGCGTTGGCTCTGAAGTCATTTGTTTGAAGGGCTGGAGTGAGCCTGCTGCTCAGTGGCAGTCACACTGCAGGGAGCAGGGTCACAGGTAAGCTGTTCTGAGGGAGGGCTGCTCCTTTATTTTTTTTCCCTTCAAATAAAATTCATGTTATTTTTCTGTGTTCTGGATGTGCAGTGTTACTGGGAGGCAGTGAGACGTGAGGGAATGGCACAGGATGAGCCCCCGGTGCTCAGCCCAGCAGGTGGTAGGCGGTGTCACACGTGGAACAGCAGAGGGCAATACGTGGCTGAGAAAGATGAGCAATTCCAAACCAAACCATTTTCTTGGTGATTCATGGCAGCTTTTCTGCAGCATGTTTTTCAGGGCTGTTCTAGAGAATGTAAAGAATGGAGCACAACTTGACTCATTCCAATATCTAGCCGATGAAAGACTACGTAACCAGCACCAGTGCCTGAGGTTATTGCCCTTGCTATTAATAAAACAGGTCAGATTATTTTTTCCTCCTGAAGAACACTCAATCTTGTTATCTACCACAGCAAGCAGCAGAAGAGTTCCCCTGGTGCTGTGGAGCCCAACCCCTGCTCACCTGGCAGTGCTCAGGGCTCAGCAGCTGTGCATGCCGCAGCCAGCAGCTCCCTGCTTGCCTTGGGGAACCTGGAAGAGCCTCCAGCTCAGGTAGGCATGAGCTCACCCTTGCTTTGTGTAGTGTTTTTTGTTATAGTGTCAGAGCTTATGACTTTAAAAACTTCTTTTCAAATGGCATTTAAATCAGGCAGCTGCAATGGTTGTCATTCATTCAAGTCAACAAATTTTGACAGAATAGTCTTCCTAGTAGAAGTAGGCTCTGGGCTTGAATCCTCTCCTGGTTTAATGTCAGCCAAACCTGGCTGACCTGAACTCTGTACTTGCTCTACAGACAGAAATCTCACTTCGCATTTTTAATCTGAATTTGATTCTGGTTTTTGTTTGTTTGTTTTTAAACAGAAAGTGCAGTGGTGGGAAGAAAAAGTACTCCCTGCTTTGGAACTTGGATAGATTAAAAGCTGCTATTTCCCAGGGCAGGATTTATATGAGAGCAGAATGTTTTCTAGCTCCTGGACTTTCAAGACCAAATGAGGACAGGTCAATGAGTCTGTAGTTGCAAGAACAAGGGGACATAATATTCTTCACCTCCTTCTAGGAAAAAGCTGCAAGGAAAAAAATAATATTAATCTTTGCATTCAAAATGAGCTGTACCTGTGTGGGATGCTGCACACAAGGCTTGTGGAAAGGATCTCACTTCCCAGGGTTGTGTCTGTTCTTCTGCTGATGTCACTGGGAGATGTCAGGCAGCTGACTTGAAAGCTTGATCTGTGCAGGGTGCAAGTGAATTAATTCCAGTATCGACCTAGGGCATTAATTATAACTGGACCTTAATCATTGTTGGCTTCAAGCCAGAAAGGCTAATCATTTCCCATTGATGTTCAAATCAGCTGAGGTGCTGATGTTGTCATAGCGTAGAACACTGGAGCAGAAAGTGCTAAAGACTTGCCAATATGCACAGTGTTCTTTTGAAGCAATGAGTTTAATTATAGTGTGTGACAGTGCCAGATCCTAACATGTTAATTGAAGTGTTTGTAACACGTATGAAGCAATACAAAAGCATAGTTAGCATTTGGGTGACCGAGTCTGTTGCAACTGTATTATTGGGTATAACTGACTGAAAGTTAGGTCAGTCCAAAGGGAAGTGTTTGTCAGTCATGTTGCTGTGTTTCTTTGATCCAATCATTTTACTGATGTCTGGAGTGCCAATTAATTGCCAAGCTGTGCAAATTAAGGTCTGTTGGCTCATCTCAAAGCAGACAGTTAGCGATGGCAGCCCTGGCACTCCTCATATGTAAGGGACAAAACAAACATGTCTAGGACTGAATCTGTGATGTGGAATCATGGAATATAGGTTGGAATGTTCTCAGAAATCTCTCTGTTATCTGGGTTGTCCATTTAGGATCATGTAACATCAGTGTCGTTGTCTTGCTGGGGAAATTCATGGAGAACATGACCAAAACTTCCTACCACTGGACTCGCTATTATAGGTGACCTTTTCATTTCACCAGAATGTCACTCGTCAAAGAGTTTTCATGTGCATTTTCTTTTTGTGCTGTGCCTTAAGGACAAGGTGATACTCAGCAATTAAGCAATAACTGACAGAAGTAAAAGTATTGCTAAGATCAAAGGATACCTTGGGTTAACATACGCATTAGTGTTTGTGTAACTTCAATACATCCTGTTCTCTGTTAGATTCAAGATGTAATGTACCTCAGAGGACAAAGTAAATCCTTAATCATAAGGATTTTTTTCATTTTAGGTATGAAGTCATTAAGTGATTATATGCTAAATGACAGAATGAAAGTTTTAACAATGAAAACTAAAAAGACTGAGAGTTTGAAACCTAAAAAATCCAGCTATGTTCTGTGTATTTTCTACTCAATTCTTGCTTACCTGATAATTTCTGTACATGCCATTAGGCTTTTGTTGTCTTGTTTTTCTCTTCCAAACAAGTCTGAATTCCAATCTGAATATTTCTGTTTTTTTTGCCACTCCTCTTTTCTTTTTTTTTTTTAAATCTTTTTGAATTAGTTATTCCTAATTGCTTTATTTCCTTACTACTGTCTCAGAGCTGTAAGCTTGTATTCTGCCTTCCAGTCACTGCCAAAGCAGGGAGATTTAGGAAGAGGCTGGCACTCTCATGCCAGAGCTCAGCTAAGGCTTTGCTCTGCTCTTGTAGAGTGTATTTATGTAAGACAAGACACAGGCACCACGGCAGAGTCTTATTTGGAAACAGCTCATACTGTTCTTTAAAGCAACTATCAGGGAGAAGCTCAGATGTGGTACTTAAGGTCCAAGTCAGCTAAATTTCTTCTTGTCACAGCAGTTCAGTCTGGATAGTCTTATTCCTTCATCTGAGCAAGATAATTATTTTGCTAACTCGCTGAAATGCGATACCTGAATTACAGGGGGGAAGGCTGTGACAGATGCTTGAGCTAAAATGATTGTTACTGCATTTTCCTGCAGCAGTTTTGTAAATGTAGGTGAAACTACTGTTCTCTCTTGTTCCCCAGTCCTTTGCTGAATGGTTTCCCTGTTATTAAGCTGCCTGTCTCTCTCTTATTGAACTGGATGCACTCAGGCATCTGTATCTATTACATGTAAGTGCCTTACGTACAGAGAGTGTGCTGAAAAGGCAGAGCCCCTGCAAGACCCTGCCCAGAGGGGGTGAATCCATCCGATTCAATGCTTTTAAATCACATCTTTGTAGGAGAGGAAATTCTCCCTCTTGTTAGGTTATGGAAGAAAAATCTTCTAACTTCAATCACACCTACAGAGGCTAGTATAAGACTTTGCTTTACAGTGGGAGGAACACGGGGCTCCTGCAGTGGAAGTGCAGCATGTCAAACAACCCCATCTGTATGGATGGTGCAGCTTCTTTTTAGCCATGGTAACTTCCTTCTAGAAGAATGCTATTCAGCAGCAAAACCTGAGTGGAAATGTGGGCTTTCCTGTGAAGTTGATTCAGCTGCACGGTGATTCTTGTCTTGAGCACTACTAGTGGGCAGGATTTGTCCTGCCAGGCCTTCTGTTGATGATTCTCATGTTACACACTAGCAAATGTCAATAAATTTGCAATATCAGTAGTGATCTACCTTGGCTACATCGTGAGTAAAATGCTACTGAACTTCCCCAGTTTCAACTGCTCCTCAGCTCTAAAATCAGAAACTGCCTTATTTTCCTTCAGGCAATTTATGTCTTGTTGGATAAGCTTGCTTCAGACAGCTTGAACTTTTGATGTTATATTCAATTCTATGAAGTAAAAGTCATTTTTTTTTAAACCACTGAATTAGAAAAAAGTGGGGAAAGAAAGGAGAAAAAATACATGTTTTTTTCAAAGTAGGGAACTGACATTTTCAGTTCTGTTTTGTTTATCTCCTCATCTCTCTGCTCAGACAGCTGTTAATCACAGAATACTAATGGAAGGAACATCTGGAGACTGTCTTGTCCAACTCTTGTTGGACTAAACTGTATAGGGTTGACTTTCCTCTTGACCCTTCCGATCCCTTTAAAATGAGCCACAACAGTAGAACTCCTTCATTCTGGCACAGCACCTCCATTTTGTTGATTTTCTTCATTAGAGGATAGACTACAGCTGTACAAAACTACAAAGTACCAGGTACTAGCAGAGATGTAGAGGCATGTTTCTTCCATACTCTAACCAAACAGAGCCTCTTATTAGTGGCTCTGTTCCCACTACAGTGTTACCAGGTGTTGCCCCAGAAAAGTCTGTGACATTGCCATTGCTTTTCCAGCAGTGATGCTCTAAATGGTTCTAATCCTGTGCTCAACATATGTTTCCAGCAAAACTCCAATTTCTTATATCTCAGGAAAATCTTGGTATGGTATCTCAGGAGATAACTCCTGGTGGAGTATGCTAGACTTGTTAGCTTTTCTTTTTCCCCATTACTCTCCTTGTGACCTGTAACACAGATATTAGACTGTTGACAAATGACATTTTAGGATGAAAGAAGAATAGAGTTTTGCTTTTGAACATTGTATATAATCGTGCAACTTTTACAGCGAGGCAACAACAGAGGGCAATAGATCTCTGTGAAACACCACATCTTCAGAAAGGTTTCCACTGGATGACTCTGATGGCAATTTCAGCAGCTCTTTTCACTGCCTCGCTGGGGTCCCTCAGGCACTGCCGAAAAGTGTCTGTGTGTTCCAGGAGCTTCCTGCGACCCTCAGCTACTTCTGCCAGCATGGTGAGGGTTTTGATTGCACTCAGACGGGCTTTGCTGTTTTCCTCAGCAACCAACTTCAGTAACCGTGGAATGGCTTCAGCACGTAGTGCTAAGCATCTCCCTGTAGAAAAATAAACTGGCTTTAAAATGTATTATTACATACAATCAACAAGATTTTGAATTGCTGCTCTTGACTTCCTGCCCGGTTACAGCTTTGAACACCCCAGAGTGTGTGGTGTGACGCAGGACATGCTTTGCTTTTCCAGACCTGAGCTAGCTGCCAGCTAGCTGTTTATTTTTATGGAAATAGATCTTTCTCAGCAAACATATGCTTTGCACGTTGTTATTTCATTTCAACATCTAGGGAGGTACGAGGTACCTAATGATAGGATAAACTGTTTTGGGGGGGGTTAGATGCCCTTAAGAACATCCTCCATTCTTTTATTTTTAAAGACATTTCAAACACAGAGATCCATGCCTGTGTTGTTTTTGGAAACCAGAGGGGACAGTTACAGAGGAGGACTGGAACACAACTACTGTTATTAAGTCTTTTAATTCTAATTATTCGCTCATCACACTGAACATTCAGCAGTTAGTGTCTTGTAACTTACTTGAGAGAACAACAGGCATTAATAATATTCTCTTGTCTCTTAGCTGTGAGAGAGAAACTGCCTCTAACCATAAAAAAGGTTTCCAGGAAGCAGTGCTCGGTAGGACTGATTCTGAGCAGCTCCAGGTATCTGGATCTCTGGACGTGTACAGAAAATGTTCCTCTCTGGTGCAGCACTCTGGAGGAAAATGACACAGCTGGGGCAATTATTTATCTACTTCAGGAAAATGGAATGTGGAATATACTGCAATCTCTAGGCACAGTGGTATCAGCAACTGTTCTTAGACAGATGTAAAGAAATGCCCTAATCTTACAAATTCTTGTACAGATCTCATGCTTTTAGAAACTGAGGATTTCTGGGGTTGGGGACGGGGGCATAGATTTTGTTTTTAAGTTTCCTTAAAATTGGATTTCTAGAAAGCAGCCCAACAGACCCGCCTTTCTTCTCACCCTTAGGTTTAATGGTAGCAAACATCAGTGCTCCCGTTGCACTAGCTTGGACTTCAGGATTTGTATTTTCTAGCAGGCTCACCAGTAGTGGAATGACCTCTTCACACACTGTGCTTTTCCCCTCTGGATGGGTACTGTGTAGAAAAGACAGTTAAGATGCTTTCTTGAATGATGTCTGCTAACCGTGTCACCACCCATAGCTTCTCCCCACGCCTGGCCCCCTGCAGCAGCCCTGTTTCCTGACAGCAGGGCTGACATGGCCCTCTGCACTGTTCTCTTTGGAGTCAAATTGTTCCAACTGTTAGACAGATGGCAAGCACGGTGGCCTGGTCGCAAAGAGAGAGGGGATGTCTGTTCATACTTGGTGTCTGTTAAGTCTACTTGCTGATACATCACAGATTGTATCATAGTAACCTACATGCAGACATTTAACAATTTTTAGGTGGTGTTTGGATTTTTTTTTGCTGTTATGGCACATAGAAAGTTGCAAGAAACTTGCAACGGGGAACAGGATTCAGAAATAAGTGCTGCTGGTCTTAATGGCGCTTTAGTTGGAAACCTGGCTGTTGAATCCTACACAGATTTAAACCAACTGCTGTATTAGCAGCCTGCAAGCAATTCTTTTTCTAGGTCAGTTCTGTCTTTCTTTCTGGCCTCTTTAATGTGAGGAATGTTTAACATTGTCCTGCTATTGCAGTGACATAGAAAGCAGAGGATGTCCATACTGTAAGTCAATTCCTGACTTTTTTCTATCGCTCACTGTATCTACAGTCTCCTTCTCTAAGACCTAATTTTGTTATTGGAAGTTAAGAAGATTTTTGTGCCAATTATTATCCAAACAACACAATTTGCAGACCTTTTTAAGCCAGACATCCATCGAGCACTTTTATGTGTGATTGTCTGACAAAATCTGACTTATACCCAGTTTAATATACAAATTTAATATAAAGATCTTTAATTTTTTGAGGAAGCAGTTGCCCTGTAAAGTAAGGGAGCTTCTTCCCTAACTGTTTGCCCATGATTTCTCATACAAGCTTTATTTCCTAGAGATGCTGTACCAGGAAAACCCTGATTTCATTGCTAGTATAGAAAGACAAATAGGAAGAGAAGGAATGGCTTCTCATTAACTTTTGCTTTTTGAGTGATTTGTGGCAGTCATTACCTTAAGAAGTCTTCTATCTGCATATGCATACAGGCTGATATTAGTTGTGAAATGTGACTTGATACAGTCATGAAATTAGTATTTTCTTGGGTTAAGTACTATAGATTTGCATTACCCGATTTCTAAAATGACCTGAGCTGCTTTGCTTTGGATGGTCACTGAGGGATGTGTGAGCTTTTCCTTCAGAATGGTCATGGCATCAGTTGCCAAAGCTTCAGAAGCTTCCACACGCAGACAGTTGGCGAGTGTGCCTAGGATTAGCTCCTGGATTTCATCCGACTCGGTCTTCAATTTGAGTATGAGTAAGGGAATCAAACCAGCACGCAGGATATCAACAGCCCCTGCAAGAGGAGACTCAGGTGAAGGTGTGATTGCACTTATTTACTTATACCTGTAAATTCAGTTTCTTAAGAAGATTAAAATATATAATTCATTTTCTTACACACATGCAGGATTAGGATAGGAAAACTATTACAGTAGCAGTCTGTTGATAAGTGCCATCGTAGCATTGCTTTCTTGTTGAGCATCCTCAAGAGTTCTATAAAGACATTAGCCCAAGTAATACCCAAAATTGCTCTGATTTTTTTCACTTCCACCCACTTTAACTTTCCTCCCAAAATTATTCTTGCTAAGAAAATCAGTGTAAGTCACTTCATAACAACCTTCCAAACTGTTCTCAGCACCAACAGATGCTAAGACAGGCTGTGATGTGAGCCTGTAGAGCTAATATTTTAATATCATTCTCTGCTATGCTCTCTGTGGGGGGAAGTCAAGGCTTTGGAAACCATCAGCTTCCTCATGTGTTTCTTTGTAGTAAGGGGGGAAATTCACATTTTGAGCTTTCCATCAGCCAGTACTCTTACACCATGTCTAAGAGGAAACAGCATCATAGGTATAAAGATCATCAGCTGCCCTGCAAGTGATGTCTCTGCCGTGCGCCAGTGACTGACTTGTACCATTTCTAGCACAATACTAAATCAACACTGAAAGAGCAATGCCATGGGAAAGCAGAAACAGAACATACTGTCCACAAGTAACTAAGTGAAAATAAAATTCTCCAGCTGTCTTGTTGCTAAGGCTGCTGCTTTGGTTGCCAGGAGAAATGTGCCTCCTTTTGAAGTGATTCACATTCAGTTAGATAAGGAAGTTTTGTGGGTAAGAGTCATAAAGGTGTTTGCAAATGAGTGTCCCCAGTTAGAGATAAAAGGAAAGTGGGAAAGAGATTTTACTGGCCTTTGATAGAGCTCAGGAGAAATTGCTCAGTTTGACAGCCAAAGAAAAAACAGGATTCTTGAGGTCATTCTGTTGTATCTATTTCTGAAATTTTGATGACATCAAAAAATTCCTTGCATTATTAACATATTAGGATCCACTTTACTAATGAAAATAAAAAAAAAAAAAAAAAAACAACAAAAAAGAGCCCAGAAGTGGTATTATTAGAGCTTTTTCTACCTGTGCTACATTTGCAGGCCAGTTCCTATGAGAATTCAAAATAATAAGGAAAAACAGATTTAGACAATTCACTTTTGAATGCTAATAACATTTTAAAGATTAGGATTTTGCCTTGTACCAGAAAAGACAAAGTGGGGAAGGAAAGAGGAAAAAAATGTTATCTTTGCAGCTATGGCTCTGTGTGTTACTATAGAGAGATTGCATTTTCATAGCAGAAAATCCTGATTGTATATTTATTTTCCTTGGAAAAATGAAAAGAGAATTCAAAGATCAGCTACAGCCCACTCAAACTGTCTCCACGGAAGGATGTCATAAAGGAAACCTGCAATGCTGTTCTGGCAAGAGAGGCTAAGGGAGGTCCCCAGGAAGGAAGCAAAGTGTGCACAGCTGAGTCCATCTCTCTGCATTAGCCTTCCTGACAAGGACTGTCGGGGTTTGCACTATGGGCAATAGCTATAGAAGGGCTGTGGGTGGGTTGGGCAAAGCAGAGATTTGGCCAGGAATCTCCATGTCTTACAGTCATAGCAGCAGGGACCCTGCCAGAGGCTGCTCCCATGCAGATAGCTCAGAGCAGTCCCAGATGACTCTAAATCATACCCACAGTCGGGTTAGCCAAGTTTCCCAATGGTCTTTTGGAACAGCCTATGAAATAGAAGTTTTCATAACCAACTTCTAAAACTTCTCCCATGAACAGAAACTACATGGCATGTGTGCTTGAAATGGAGATACCCAGACTGCTCGCAATCACTGCTTACACACTGTAGGATGCTGTGGAAATAGAAACTCAATATCTCGTGGTTCAGTTCCAGAGGAAGATCAGTAGCTCGGAGGTGATAAGACTTATATGACATTCCCTCTTTCAAGTGACTGGGTTTTTTAATTAGGTGCTTTCCAGTTGATCAGTGATATTTTCAAACCAAAATTGTATCTTAATATATCTTGGACTATCCTAATATAATATAATATAATATAATATATCTATGGACTATATCTTAATATAATTTCATTATTTCCAGATAAAATAACATGCTGATTATAAACAAGAGTAGCAAAGAATGGAAGCTTGAACTTCCAGAACAACAGGTGGCTGTAATTCACATTGACGCCAGTTTTTCTGGACTCAGTGTCACACAGCAAACAATCATATAATGCCATAAGCAAGCACTAACTTTTGCACGGTGGTCAGTGTTCTAGCTTGAGCCCAAAGTAGCCACTGCTTGCTTTACTTTTCTGTTCCTGCTATTGCTGTGGCATTCTACATTTCTCATGCTCATAGCTCATCTTTTTTCTTTTCCAGAGAGGTTTCCATTACTATTTTTACATTTGCCTTCAAGTACTTAAGAGGCATTTTTATACCCATCACCTGTGATTTCATTTCCTCCTTTCCTGCACTTCCCTCCTTTTCAGGCCTTCCTTCCTGATCCCCTTAGCTGCTATTTCACCATATTCCCCATAAGCACTCCTAGCATTCTGGTTTCACATCTTTGTGTTTGAGTTTTTCACTTATCTTCTAATGTATTCAATTAATACATTCAACTACACAAGACTGCTTTCATTGGCCCTTGAACTTCTTTTTTCCAGTTAATGTTTATTGACTTTCTTTGACTCAATCATTGCATGTTCACTTCATGTGTGCTTAGGATGCTACTCTTTGCTATTGCTACATTCTTGAGAGCAAAATATATAACAAAGACACTTCAGCCTTTCAATAGGTCAGCAAGATGAAGTACAGAGCATTGTCTAGGATAGCTTATATTCTGTGGAGCTGTTTAGTAGTGTGCATTCTGTGGTCAAAACCCCCACAGTAGCTAGTGGGTACTGATTTCATGTGAACACTGTTTTCATTTCTCTTCATATCTTTTATTTTACCAGGCTGGGGCTCTTTCTTATCTACAATTTTCATCAAACTGTCCTATTTGAAATGCTATTGTGCTACCAGAGGGAGCTTCCCGGATATAAACATAGAAACAAAGATAGATTGTTTGACCTTGTCAAAAGTCTCAGAGGGTGGGGAGGAAAGGCCATAAGCAAAAACAACAAAAAAAGAGACTATCTAACACCGAGACTGAAATTTCCAGGTGGAAATTCATCATGGTTTCCCAGGGGAGTCAAAAGGTGAAAGGTCTAGGGAGGTAAAAAGGGAAAAGTAGGAGACAGCATCAGTGGAAAGTTGTTTGAGTTACTTGTGAATTACAGCAGTCTCAGATCCTGCATCGCATGGAAGAAGCAATGGGAGAAGAAGGTGAGCTGGTGTTTCCAGTTCTCCTATGCTATCCTGACATCTTCCAGGTCTTAAAATTTCATTTAAATGCTGCCCTTCCATAAGGGCAGAGAGCATTCCAGATATACCTGGTATAGCGATGAACAAGGGGGGAAAGTTTCAAAATACAGATAGATGTATTTGTAGCTGCATAGTTAACACCATTATTGATTTCTTTTTCTGAGGACTTGTAATCTTCCCCTAGGCTACTTTTTCTCTCAGCACTCATCTCCTCCTTCTCAAAGCCCTCTGGCCACTCTCATTCTCCCATTCCCAACTCATTTTTCAAATAGACCCAAAGAGGCACTGCCATTTATTCTGTTCTCTCAGTATGGCTGCAGGGCATGTAAACAAATTAAATTTTGTACAAGACAAAGGAATCATTTATAGCACATAACAGCGATGTTTTGTTTTGTTTTTCAATTACATAAAGCAATTAAATCACATTACAAATCCTTTTCAACACAAATGTCAGTTTTCAACTCAAAGCGATTTCAGTGTTTGTTTTAATAAGAAGCATGGCCAGAAAGTGATGTAAAATGCAGGACTACACAGTGAAATAATACATAAACACAGATTCTATATATTAGGAATCTTTTGTTAATACCTCAGCTGTCTCTTTGAGATGTCCAGACAGCTATCTGAAATGTTTAGTAACAGCATTGAAGCACAGGGAGAAGTAGAAAGTGAAAAGAGGAGCAGAGCCAGGCGCAGTCAAATGCTGGGTGCTGTGCCATCAATGGACCCAACACACGGCAGCACTGGGAGCTGTGATCCTGACAGGGTAACGTCAAACAATAACTGAGACAGGCACCCCTAATTCTGATGGATGTCAGCTTCAGATCCTTCAGTGAAGTTTACCACAACAGCTGTGGGGGTGAGAGTGAGACATGCTCCCTGGTGGAGTAGTGCATAACCCACAGTCTGTGGATGGCTGACCATTTGTAGTGCATCAGAAGGTAGTTTGCAAAATTAAAACAACTGTTCCTTCTTTTAATGAAACAGTATTCATACATTAACATATAGAAAAGGAAACAGTCAAAATGATGGTGAAATTAAGCAAAGCTGGCTTATAAAAAATGTCCTAGCTATAACTACTGATAGTCTGCTTATGTTAATAATACAGATTTTTATTGTGCCCATCAGAACTGCAGCTGCTTGCAGCTCCCAAGTAATTCATCTTTCTCTTTTTAAATTCATCACTTAGCATACAGGTACATTCATGATCATCCTGTATACCTGTGTGAATGTGTTTGTACACAAATAACATGCGTTCAGCAGATCATAATGCATATTGACTGCACAAATTAGGAAATTTCCCATCTTTTACTTCTCTGACAAAGTACATTTCCTTTATTTAGAGAAAGATTTAAAAAAAAGAACAACAAACACGTTAAAATTAAAGCATGGAAAGAACCTGGAGGCTTTTTTTTCCTTCTTCTTTTGGCTGAAGAAGGAAATGTCACCCTGAAATTTATTAATTTCCTCCACAGGGGAGACTTTGCCAAAATGCGAAAAGGAAGGAAAACAGTCTGACATATGTGCTACTCGCTCCGATGTCCTCAGATCAATTACTGAGAGAAGAAATTAAAGCCTTCAGATAATGGCTCCCCAGAAGTGGAGCTGCAGCCATGAGTTGTTACCAAGCTTCAGCTTCTCCAGGCCAATTTTTTTCCCTTTTTGTCTGCTGCTCAGGAGAGGGAATGATAGGATGAGACTAAAAGGGATGAGTGCAGCCACAATAGACTGCTGACTTCACAGCTTCCACAAGTACCTGTTGTGAATTAAATCCCACACAGGAGGCAGCAGATCTAGTACCCATGGCCTTGTGTTCAAGAAGAGAACTTGAACTGGCACACCTGCAAGAACTAACTTAAACACTGGATTTTATACTTCATACCAAGCACGTACATCAAGTGTTCAGAAAGCACTCACACTTACTGTAGCAAGTGTCAGTCACAGACAATTGCAGTTGATGGTGTTACTGTGCATCTAAAGCTTCCTGACTGTTCGGAGGAATACTTTCTGGGTGGCAGGGTTCTGCACTGGTTCTGCTGCCTGCCCTGAGAGACTTTAAGGGGAGAGAAATACAAATCACACTTTTTCCATTTCCAGAACTTCTGCTTTTCCTCTGGGACAGAAGGCCAAAAGATTAAAGTGATACGAATGAAGCTCAAGAAACAGTGTTGTTAACAAGCCAAAATTTTTGTTTCTCTAAGGCTGTATCTGCAGGGCTGGAATTCTGTGTTACTGTATGACATTACACAGCAAAATAACCATTACAATGTGCAACTTTTCACAACTACTGAGTTAACTTCACTCAGACATAAAAGTGGTTGCTTTGTCAGATTTGTTCTGGAGGAGAAATAGAATTGACGTGCAGAAAGTGCTCTCTGAACTTTGCCAGGATAACTGAATCACAGAACAAGATGTATGTGAAAAATTCCTACATAGGTTTTATTATAGTATTGTCAAAAAATAAACCAAAATGAGAGGCACAAAGAAACTAGATATCTAGATTTAATTGTGTCTGATATACAGACACAGAAGGATATGGTTGTCTTGAAAATTAACACAAACTTGCTTTGATATATGAAGAAAAAAAAAGATATGACTGAAAACCAACGAGACTGAAAGACTGGAAATAGTGAGGGAAGACAAGAGGATGAGGTTAAATGGAGCTTTAATTCAGCATCAGATATACATGTACTTTTTCAGATTTCTTTCGTTGTTAGAAGGGTGTGAATTTTATTTTTTGCTACCTTTAAGAGTGAACTGGTAGAAAATGTCAAAGAAGAAACTGGAGAAATTGTAGCATTGACAAATCTCCTGGCTGTGTTTGCTGATCTAGCATGCTGGCAAAGCTGCTGTAAGTTAATTTTATCCTACAGTTCACACTGCATACACTCATGCCAAGATGAGCACAATTGAATGGTTGAAACTAATAGTCTTTAGGAAAAGAAGCATACAGCACTGTAGGCAGGTGAGTTCCTTTTCTGCTTCAGATGCTCTGGCCTGGCAGTTCTGTTCAAAATGAAAGTGGAAGAAACACGTCTCAGTTAGACCCAGGGCCCAGATGGCTGCACAACATGAGTGGAGCTGCACGGAAGGCAGCTCAGTCTCTGCTTCCCACACAGGCCTGCTGCTCTGCAGACTCCACCTTTTCTGTGGAAAGCCATGTTCCCAAGGAAAACTACTTACACTACTCAATGAGAATTTCTTCCGTTTTGGGTGAGGTTCTACAACAGGGCTTTGGACATTTTTAGTGCTTATTCTATTACCAAGAGGGAAAAATTCTTAAGTCTCAATTGAATAAGAAGCTGCCAAGGTACAGGCTGTCCTGGGGATGATTTGTGATCTGAAGTGATCCCCAGTAAATTTTGGCCTTGGGTTGAGAGCCCAGTTCCTCCAGTGAGCTGTAATCACAGAAGTTGGCCTAAAGGCATTTATCAGAAAGGAACAGAACTTCGTGTTTTGTACCCAGAGATGCATTCTGAATGAGGACTTCCAAGTGAATGAATGAAGATATTCTTGTAAAACAACCTTTTAATCATTCATTTCTAGAACATCTAGTCTGGTAGAACCCAAGCCACAGCAGTGAAAGGAATCTGTTACTTAAGTCAGACTAAAATATTAGGTCTAGCTTCTGGAAATGTGCCAGGTCAAACATACACATTTCCCTAGTGCTCCTCATGTACTCATATTTAAGAACATTATATACAGAATTTAAAGCACCAAGAACTTAAGCAGAAACAGGGAGTCATATTTGCTGCAGTTATTAGATACCAGCAACTATTTCATCAGCTGATAAAAATTACTACCATTTTAATAGAAAATTTTTTTAAAATAACACTGTTATAACTAACTCTGAAAATTACATTACTTGAAAGACTGAATAAGATACTTAACCATTTAATCAGTTGAGGTAGGGGTAGCACAATATGCTTTCCCATGTCACTGACTTCACCACCCAGTTCATTTATTATTCGAACCCATCTTGTGCATGTCAGTGACAAAGCAAGAACTCTTTCATAAAATAGGGGCAGTAAATAAAATAAATAAATATATATATATATCAGAAGCTGCATTTATTCATTTCACTATTAGTTTCTCACCAATGCAGTCTTAGGCCAAAGTGTCTTTCGTGCAGGTTTTTGCTCCTCAGTCTAAAACTGCTTCGGAACGGGAGGCACTGAGCAGTTCCAGATGGCCAAGCCCACTGCTGCGTACATCTGCTCTGCGCTTCGCGAGTGACCGCAGTTGCAGCAGAGATATGCAGTATCTTCATGTAGATACAAAATTAGCCACAGGCCTAACATAAAAAAGGTGGTGCAATTAACTAAACTTAATTACTTAAATCTGTCTGCAGACTTCCAATTTTTTACAGACCTATTCTGGCATCTCAGGTCCCCATAGTAAAGCTGCTGGAATGCCCACAGCTCCATTTCTGGTGTTTTGCAGAATTACTTTTCTGTCCTCAAGCAAAATTTTCAGTCTTTTTTTTTTTTTTATTTTCTCTGATCTAGCAGTTTCTTATTCCTCCTAATCAGATATTACAAAATAATACAAGGGACAAATAATAATGCCTGTTGGACTTACAGTTATAGCTCATGGTTCCCACATGAAGCAAAGCTATCATCTGTAAAGGATAGAAAGAAATGTGAACCTAGTAGAAATGTACGTGTAATTCTTGTAAGCCCCCAGTTTGATGCTTCTTCAGCTACCATGATTATCAATAAAAAAAAAACCAAAAATGTTTGTAAGTAAGACATTCCTTCTTGCTATTGGTTTGCTACTGCAAAAAATAAATAAGACCTAAATGCCTCCCAGGGATCCTCAGGTGGGAGAGACTTCTTTCCAGCTGGCTGCTTCCACGAATATGTAATCATGTATACTGAGTGGAAAACCTTCAAACTGGAAAAATGGAGGAGGGAGCCAGCTCTCCCAGGAATAACCAGCAGCCTGTTGCTCGGAGCTAGGACACCCAGCACTGGCTCTTTTTGTTTTCTTGTTGAAAATTTCTTTGCTAAAACAATTTTTGGCACTTTCCATTTGCACCTCTTTGCATGTCATTCCCTGAGGGTCTTTTTTGATCTATTTTGATCTCAAGTGACTTTGTCAGCAGTTCAAGTTTCACTGATCTTTCATTCTATACTGTACTGAATGATCCCCTATTTCTTTTTGGGTGAAAGACTGAAGTGTTGTGACTCCGCATTCCCTCCATTCCTTTACCCTTAATAATGAAGAATCGGGAAAATACATATATATATAAAATGATTAATGTAATGCTGCAGTAATACTTCAGCCCCAAAGGATGGCTCCTTTACAAATAATTACACACCTCTCTTATTTTGTGATGTCTTGGTAGCCCGAGACGTTGTCTCTGCTCAGGGAGGAGTTAGGGCCCAGGTATCCATCACAAAGCTCGTGAAAAGTGAGGTCTGTCCTGCTGTGCAAAGTTAAGTGCACAGGAAAGCCAGTGTATCCGTCAGGGCTCCAGGCAAGCCTCCAAGCAGCTGTCCACCAGCTGCTGGATTTAATGCTTGTTTTTCTACTCTTGGCATCAGTAGCAAGTGCTGATTCAGCAGCTGAGCCAATGGCTGTGAGCTGCACATACAGTGGATGTGTAATAACACCATGAAGGAATGTATGCTAGGTTTTTACTTTACAGGGTTTGGTTGTTTATTCTTTCTTTCTTTCTTTCTTTTTTTTTAATCTGTTGGGAAAACAGAGAGATCCTTCTCTGTAACTGACTGCACTGTTAGCTGTAACTCATTCTCCAGGCTTACGTTCTCAAATACCTCCATGAAGGAGATTGGAAGATCAAAGAGTTTACAGCAAGTGAGGCCCTCTATTACTTGAAGGATGTGAGAACATGATAAAAATGAGACAGCCTGGTAAAGAGAACTTTCATCCTAAAGGATGAAGTGAAAGGAGCTGAGGCTGACACCAGCCCTGGAAGGTGCATTCATGATTTTTTCCCACCATCTCACAGCCACTGGTACAAAGCACAATTTGTAGATAGTTATAAATATCAGACTCCAGTCATCTGCACTTGATGCTATTTTAAACTCTTCCACGTGAGACAAATGGTTAAAAATAAAAATATAGCCTTTTCATTCTTCTCTAGATGTTCTGTTCAGTTCTTCCTGCTCACACAGAATCACAGACCCGTCTATAAATATCTAACCCAGATATACAATTGCTTGTTTAAAATGAGGGTGTTTGGTAGAAAACGGAATAGAAAATATCCCTTATTGTATTTTTATTGCAGACCAGATGTGGCCTCTCTATTTTCCCTCTATCATTTGGAGATGTACACCAAGAACACTGCATGTGTGCTTATAAATATTTTGATGTTGTCATGGTTTAATAAAGGGTGATTGATTAGAAAAATCCCTATGGGATTTTGTACTTAAGAATGCATTTCTATTTTAGCACTATTGTCTTCAAACTAAGTGTATGTTTTGACTGATCCCAAAGAGAAAGCAACAGCAAACAGGCCAGGACTTGGCTTTTGGTCAATGGGTGGCACTGGCAAGTTGAGCAAAGCTCATGCAGCTCAGTTCCAGAGATGCACGTGAGATCTTCACACCAGCAGCCATCCACTCCTCTTCCAAACAGAGCTTGCTCCCATATGGCAAAATGCCTGAGACCTGCCTGTGAGTGCAGAGGTATGACCAAATCATCACTGTTTCACCAAACTGCTATTTGTTAGGCAAATTACTGCTTGTGTAATACAAACTATTCACTTTCAGTATGTATTTGTGATTTTTCAATCTACATACACAGAAGAAGATCATTTAGAGCATTGAGGTAAAGAACTTCATACCCTGTTTGACTTTGGGATATGTGCTACTTTGAGGTGTATATTCCTCTTTAAATTCCTCTGGGGGCTTGTCTACATGTAAAGCAACCAACAGCAGCTGGAAGGTCCCCATTGAGAATTTCTAGGAGCAGAACAAGGCACAGCTGAAGAAAAGAGAGACAGATCTGCTGACTTATTCTGGATGAGCTGGGTTTCAGCTCTGCCATTCACTGACAGCACGCTCCCCAAACTCCCATCCCGTGGTGCTGGGATCACTGCACTGCTCAGACTGCCTGCCTGTACTTCCATCCCCTGCGATGTCTCATCCACCAGTAGGTGCCTCCCTCAAAACTGCAAAAAGCAAGTGTTCTGTTACAGCAATCCAAAGCACCTAAGTGATGCAACCTGTGGAGAGCATGTGACCAATGATCTTCCTACACAGGATGATGGTAGCTGATGCTGTTTTTGTATCCAAGCTGGTAATGTGTGGAAGATGCTTCTTCTCACATACAAAGCACTATGCTGGAGACACATGTAATATGACAGTTTCTATAGTAACTACTTGTTCTTTATGGAGCGGCAGATTAAACCTGTACACCTTGTTATTGTTCTTTCATCCCATTATCCAGAGTACTCAGGCAGTTACCACAGCTACAATGCTTTATCCCTCTCCATTCCCCTGCCAACAGAACTATGGCAGGGCTTTGTGCACTGCAAGTAGAGTGCCTGAGAGACACAGAGCACCATTAGAATTTAGACAGTAGGCATCAAAGCGTACGTGTGGATTGCTGGATACTGAAAGGTAAAGCTGTAGAGGTTAAAAGCTGATTGCTTTGTTAAGCTGGCAAGTTTATGATTTGAAGATTACCATTTTGCTGAGAAAAGAGTGCTGGTGATGCATAGGATGTTTATCCGTTGATGCTCCAAGCTTACCAGAGTCACTTCACCAGCACAGGTGTATGGACAAACTCTGGTGGTAAGAACCCTGGGATTAATTATGCATAGGACTCATGTGCTACACTGATTCATGGCTCTTATTTCAGTGCAAGAAAAGTAATGCTGCTATGTTTTACACTAAAAGATTTCATTATTGCAGTTCATCAGTGCTGCAGCTGTGCTGACGGTATCAGCCCTGCAAGCGGTGTTATTTACAGGAATCAATGCTTTCTGTGCTGCATCATGTTAGCCTCACTGTGGGAAAAATGCCCCTGCTCTGTCTCTGTCTGAAAGCCTCTGTTGCTGTCTCCAGCAGAAACATATCAGTAATAAATTCTGGTTATGAAATCGCACTGTAGGGAGAAATCGCAGCTGTGTGAGCAAGGCTGCAGCCTGCACGACTAGAAGGAAAGATATAACGTAGAAATGGGTATCTCCATCCATGAGATAAGAGCAAACGGTACTTGGTGTCCCTTAAATAAAGCTACAGTAAGTCGCACACATGTAGAAGAGGGGAAAGTGAAAAGTGGAAAGAGAAAAGCAGAGAAAACCTGCACAGCACCGAGACCAACTGAAAGACGGGAACAGCGGAACGCAGGCAGATCCCGCGGCACGACCAGCCTGGTTTCTCTCCCTTTGCCCTTGATTGCATCACTGTGACACGGATGCGGCACCCGGCCCGGCACCCCGAGCGCCGTGCCGTTCTCCGCGGGGAGCGGCCCCGTGCGCGCTCCTTACGCAACGCGGAGCCGCCCGTCCGCCGCTGCCGCCCAGCACGGGAGGGGCTGCGGGGCTCGGCCGCCCGCCTCCCCCTTTGCCCCCCCCCCGCCGCCGCCCTTGCCACTTTTCACTTTCCCCTCTTCTACATGTGTGCGACTTACTGTAGC